>CM020216.1:34316060-34713496 GCA_009819775.1 Phoenicopterus ruber ruber
CCTGGGAACTGGCGAGCTGTCACGACAGAACCTGGCGCTGTTGAATGCTTGGCCAGATTTATTGAATATTGAATTTATGCCTTACAGCTAGCTTTTTTTTTTTTTTTTTTGTAACAGCAGCAAATGTAAACTGCATCTTTAAGTTCAAGACGCTCAAGTGTGAGATTCTTCCTGCTGCACCTTTTGCAGACAAGATCTTAACTCAGATTTCTTTGAACTGGGAAAAGGAAATCACATGTTGTTTCTGGCCTGGCCTTCCTGGCAGCAATCAAAACGAGGTCAGAGAACTCAACATTTATAATAATAGATGGATTTTAAGTAGTTGATACCTATTTTTTGCTTTTTAGCTGAGTTTTGTTTGTTAATACAGCAAAAGAATTTACTCAAACTACTAAAAGCAATACTGGCCCCAGGATTTTTAATCTGTATTTCACATGGGCATTTTAATGTGCCATTTCATCTGTGCCAGTCCTTTACTGGGAGAACTCCTAGCCAACTTCTCTTTATTCTTGAAAGACTGATTCCCTTCCCCAGCTGCTTTGGTCCGAGTGCAAATGCTAACTCAGCACTGGCAGGCTCCCCTTAGCAGGAATGCATTCCTTCCTTTGCAGGATTCGACACTGGGAGAGCAACTGGCGGTCCAGGCAAGTCCTGGAGGATCGATAGCTCTTTCAGTGGGATGCACTTTGATGGTGAGAAAGTAGCCTGCTTTGTCAAGCTGTCCAGACGATCAGGTTGTCGTCTGGACTGCACGGCCCACTGTTCGTCAGGCCAAATACCTGTTTCTCAAGACCATGACCAACAAAGCGGAAGGATTTTTCCTATCAGAAAAAAAAATGACTGTGTTATTGAAATGTTTGCTATGATAAATAATTTGGTATTGGTATGCATAAGCCTGAACTCTATCAATCTCTTTTCAGGAATTGCTATTTTTTTTGGTGAGAAGTGCTGATCTTTTACAATTGTGAGATTTCGTGTTGTTTTCCTTTTTAAAACGCCAACAGGAAATACTGTGAACTTAGTGCTGGAGATAAGGAGCTATATATTCATTGAAATGACAGAGAGAGATGAATTTGGGAAGTTTTTATCTAATGTAATCTAGAAATGAAAGGAAATTATAGGAAATATAAGGAACTGCCGTAGCTAAAATGTCGGTTGTTCCAATTACTTCATCTTAGAAAAAGAAAATTCTGCACGTCCTTGACTTAATACCAAAATATGGCTCTGAAGTGTTTTTTCTGCCACTTCTTTTTTTAATTGGAATGTCAAGTCAAGAGTCCCGTATGACGGGAACAAACTGTTTCATTATAATCACATTGCAAGCTATATTTATCAGCTTCTTTGACTGTTGAGATTTTATAGCAACCGAAGTTTCCCTGCCCGTAATCCTAACACATGCTCAGAAGGGGTATGATACAACTGAAGAGTTTAAATTTGTGTTGTAATTTTTTTTTTTTTTTAAAAAAAAAAAAAGAAAACCAAAAACCTGGATTAGGGCTGTGACTCTGGTTTTGAACTTCCTATGAAACAGTAGAAATAAAAACAATCTTGAGGGTAGGCATCAGGACCTAGATCTTCCCTCACCACTCAGCCAGAGCAAGGTATGGGTTTTGCTTGCTTTTTTCCTTGTGTCATCCTGACTGTCCAGCTATCTGAATTCAGGTACCTTCTTGAAAAGCAGAAGTTACACTTGGGACCTCCTCCAGCTGAGAAGCAAACTGGATCTAGGTCTCCCACTTCCTGCTAAACTGTACTTTTAGGGGAAA
Source organism: Phoenicopterus ruber ruber (assembly GCA_009819775.1). Taxonomy (NCBI): domain Eukaryota; kingdom Metazoa; phylum Chordata; class Aves; order Phoenicopteriformes; family Phoenicopteridae; genus Phoenicopterus; species Phoenicopterus ruber. Next base: position 34,317,827 of record CM020216.1, read on the forward strand.
GTTGGCTGGGATCTTGAAGCACTACTACTTTTCTGGGACAGCTATGCTTTAGAAAGAAACCTGCTGTGACTGCATTTTGAGAGAAACCTTGCTTTGTTGGTACATGTTAGTTATGTACAGAGCACAGCTACCGTTAGGGTGATTGGGGTGCCGCTCTGCCTAGTTTCTAGGCTAGTCAGGGGTCAGGCTCAACCGAAGTGCTGCATCACTTGGACCAAAGAAGTTGTGGTTTACACAGAGACTGAGTTTTGAGCACCTACAGCATCCTCAGACCCAAAGGAAAGCACTTGGTGAGTTTTGGTGCTCCTTAGGCTGTATGGGAGTTCAGGGAAACTTCCTTTGGAGATTTGGAGTTTGAAAAACTTCAGTTATTTATATTCTGGTTTGGATCTGGTCTGTGATATGACTAAGTATTGGATTCCCCACGTTGTGCAGGAGAATTACTCATGCAAGTATTTCCTGATGTACTGTGTACTCCCTTAACTCTTAAGTAGCTGGTATATCAGCTGGGGCATGAGTGGCTGCAATTGCTGTCTCTTCGTGACCTAGTGTCCTTTATGACAATATCATCTACAGGAGCTGTGACTATGGAGTTCAAAAGTTGTGCTGTGCCACTGGAGTGGCTTTTTGAAGTGGACTTCCAAATGTGTTATATGATTACTGCAACTTCGATTAATGCTAATATTTGGGATATTTTTGTTTCATTCCTCATTTTCTATGGATTCATGGAGTTTAGGACTGGAAGGGGCAAAGTGATCATCACATTCAGCTGTAGGAATATGAGAATCAATAAATGTTGCTCTAAAGCATTTTCTCCAGCATTCCTATCATTTTCAGCACATATTGTGCACATATTACCTTTCATCATGAGCTAATGCTGGTTTTGCTATAAGGAAATTATGTGACTGTGAAATAGAAACAGAGGTAATCATTGGGTTAAGGACAGGTGTTCTGTTTCATGGGATGATCTCTGTCAGTATATTATTCACCTTTTTAGAAGGAGAACATGAAAAATCAGTGAGTAATTCCTTCTTATTCTACTCGGAGCAGTGCTACACCAATCTGTTCAGCAAATCTTGGAGTAGGGTATTCATAACTTTAGAAAAATATTTCAGTTCTTCTGAGCAGCCTTCACTGGATTTCCTAGCGAGCAATGCAGAGCACTCGTGCACAAATTCAAGCTATTTTTCTTTTCCTTGATCCTGGTATTCCAGGAGAGGCAGTTTTGCCAAACTCATATTGATAATTTTCCTCCTGTAATCTCTCAGTAAGTCAGTGTGCATCGTGCCAGTTAGGACATGACAAGTCAGTACTGAAAGAAAACCCTTGGTCGGATTTTAATTCATGGCGCACCTCTGCATTGTGGTCTTTACTGTTACTGTAAACATGAATTGAGAAGGCAGGCTTGACTGTAGTGGGCTTTCTTGCGTGCAGAGTTGCTTTCATCTTTCTTTCTAGAGCGAAGCACACACAGACGTGCACTCTCAGTTTTTGCATCTAAGAAAGGCTGGATAGAGCTCTTTTTTTTAAAGCAAGCAGAAGACCTTGTCTTGCAATCTGTTGGTAAGCGAGAGACGTGGGTTGAGCAGCTGGCTGTGCTGGATGGGAGCGTGTTGCTTGACTTTTATTTTGCCCTCGCTGGCAATATAACTGAATGTTGCTTGGCACGTTTTGGATAAAGATTGTATTTGGCCCATAACAGTTTGCCTCATTAACGAGTTGTCCTCTAGTAGGTGATGCTTTAAAACCTTTAATGAGATGTCAGGTGAATTGCAGTGGTTGGCACTGGTGGACGGGGATACCGAAGCACTGCTGAAGTGCTGATGCGGGGGTACTAAGGTACAGGTCTTGTTCAGAGCTTCCTGTCGTTTAAGCACCAAAGCTGTAATTACATAAACAGAAACGCTTCAGCCAGCCCAACATGTCATTATGCATTTTCCAGCTAATCTGTCCATTCATCTTAATGGTGCAGAACTTGTGCTTCATGTCACTCTCTGCCTTTGTTCCACTCCTTCATCTCTTGAAATGTCTGTCATGAAGAAAGTGTTTATCTTGAATTATGTGTTGAAGAAGGTTAGAGTGCACACTTCTGAAGCTTGGCATGAAATTTCCTAAACAAACCTTGCCGGTTGCTTCGTGAAAATAACTGAGGTATGGATTTCAGATTAACATTGTGCATTAATGTTTTTGGAAGCACTTTAAAATAATGGCTGTGTTGTTGGTGAATAAAGGAATCCCGCTGAAGTGCATGTGACATCCGCATTATTAACAAATCAGCTTATTCGTTGTAATGAATATTATTATGATAAATGTTATCTTAATGCACAATGATTAACAGTTATTACAGAGACTTTTTATTAACTGAAACATTTACTTGTATTACATTTTAACTTAATACAGCACAAGATTTAAACACTTTTCTACTTGGATGTTTTTGTATTGGGCTAATGCTGGTATTGTGTTGCTGTACAAACACTTGCGGGACATACGTACACGGGGAAGTGGAGAGTGCAATGTGAAGGCTCCGGGACCCGCCGGAGCTTGAGGCACAAAAAGGATTACACTAGGAACTGCAGAGAGTTTCTGAGTCACAAGCAGCTCACTGCTGTGGAATGAAATGATTTCACTTCAGCCTCTCTGCTTCTCTTTTTCCAATGGCTATCTTTAATTTAAGCTGTGATCGTTTCCTTACCCTTCAGTAAGAGATGGTGTCTGATGGATTTCTTCAAGTTATACATAATATTCCAATTCTATTCCTGTAGCCGGTTGTGCCTTTTCTTATGTGCCACTTGTTTTTCTGAATTTAATATCTTTTTATTTTTTTTAAAACAGTATTAGCTATAGTTCTGTGTCTTTTTATATATATTTGGTATTAAGATGCCTGGAAAATTTGTTAGGGGGAATGAAGAAACAAGCTAAGTACATTTTTAAAAAAATAAATATGTTCAGGAGACTGTTGGGGTTCTCGAGGTTTGTTTTCCCTAAATTCATGTGTAGAAACAAATAGAAGAGAATAGGTTTATTAAATGCATCTCACTACTTTGTTTTTTTAGAAGTGAGGATGCTGCTTCTCCACTTAAGATCTTTGCTGTTCAATTTTCAGCAATTCAGGGGGGTACGTGCTAAATCTTAAGAATATGAATAGTTCTGTATGAATCAATAGGACTACTCGTGCTCAACACTGAAACTATGTCTACGCGCCATTCTCACTGAAGCCTAAAATGTGTTCTGTAATCCAATTAGCAATCGTCTACTTTTCCCCCCACACTTCTTTTTTTGTATTTCAGAAGTAGCACATTGTTATTTTTCCTGTAGATTAAGGATTTCTGAATGGCTGATATCAATACTAAGGTGAATTTGGAAATACAGGTACTCCTCAGTAATGCAGCTAGACATGGTGAAATTTATTTCTTTAATTAAAACAACACTTCCAGTTTAAATTCAGTTAAAATCTAGTTGGTAATTTCTGTTTTCAAATAAAATTCTTGTAATCCTGTTAAGATCAGTGGAATTGTCAGCTTGTATTTGAACTCAGGATTGATTTTCTTTGGGGTCTAATATTAAATTGAGCAGAGTGTGTGTGGGTGCTGCACCTACTCTAAAAGTAATGTCAAGGTCTTACAAATCCTCATTAAAAGTAAGTGTAAACCAAAAGAATGGAATGACAGGTCTGTAGGCTTTGAAATGTCTGCATTCTTTTCCAATCTTGAAATGTATTATTATAGCTCATATTTATTCAAAGTGTGGAGTAGAACCAGCTGCTTTAAATCAACTTCCTCTTTATATATAACTAAACTGCATAAACAGCAATGGAAGACACAAATAATTACACTCCTTTTTTGTCAAAGGAACAGGATTAAGGAAGACAGAACCAGAACGGTTGTCTGTAATAGAGATCAGTTAATGTAATACCTAACAGCAGCATTGCCAGTATCTAGATCTACTTAGGAAGGATAATGGTGTACCAGTATGGGAGTTTCAGGTTTATACAGATGCTAATAGGTGACGTCTGCTTTAAGAACAGAGAAGGGCAGGAACAGGTGATTTATATGGTGCTCAGGTGCCGATACTTGTCAAGAGACTTTGTAACAAGATTGAATTTCTCACCAAAATTTGAAGATCTTTGTTTTGTGCTATGTGATTATTTTTGTTTGCTTGTTACTTCTTTGAGGAAATCAGTACATCATGTAATTGCTTAGGAAATAAACTGCTGCTATAGTATTTGAAATGTCAATTTTGTGTTGCACTAGATCTCTCGTAGGTGAAAAGTAAGAGAGAACTAGGGTGCCATAAATGACATTTCAATAATCCAGGTCACTGACAAAAAATTAGCTCTGAAAGGGATGTTTTCGGTACCGCTCCCAAACTTTGAACTGTTCAAGTAAATCTCTTTTATTGATCATTAACATTCCTCAGCTGTTCCTTGAAATTCCAGTTATCTCTGGGTGAGCATGTTAGGAAATACATTATTTCTATTTTAGGACCATTGAACTTGCAAATAAACTTCTAAAATTGTTAACAGACTTATTCCTACTGTTACTGTTTTCTGCTGAGATCCACTGGGCTACATTTTGGAATGGAATTTATTTTTCATTTAAAAAAGAATGAAAAACTTCCTGGAATTCCACACTTATCGGCTCCTCTCTTATTCTTAGTATGAAAATTGTGCTAAACAGTTACGAATCTGATATAAACCAAAACCTTAGCATGAGAAAAATGGAAGGCTTTGGCAGACTTCATGCTGCAGAATTCTTCTCCGTTCTGTCTGTGTGTTGTAGCTCTTATCACTGAAATCCTTCTCTCAGCTGCCGTTGCATACCAAATTACATCCTCAACATAGCACTGAATTCAGTGTTTATTAGACTGGATTTTCCCCTAGGCAATTAAGCATTTAAGCTGAAATCTTGACTTCGTTAAAATAAATGCCTGTATTTTGAGTACATTTTAGAGTTATTAGGTTTTTTGCTTTCTATTTTAGTCCACTTATTTGTGATATAATCATAGTAAATATGCTGGTGACAAGTGCCAAGTCTCTGTCACGAGGAGCCTATGATGGAAGTGCTAAGTCCATGATGCTTGCTTATTAAAATAGCTCTTCTACATGAAAACAGTCCTGTTGAAAGCTGATTATTAATAAAATCAACCTTGTTTATACCAGGTCTCTGGCAGTGACTTTGCTACACCCTGGCTCAGTGCTGGTGACTTCACTGACTGTCTTGGATGGGGAGTTCCTGTGTGTTTGGGAGTGTATTTACATTGAATAGACACCTATCTTTACTATTCATAATCCTGCCAATTTAAAAGCTGTCCCATTGTCGACCTAGACTAATCACACTCATGTAATTACCTATTGTCCTGCAATTTTCTAAAATATATTTCACCAAAACATGAACATTCAATTTAGTTTATGTTTTATCACAGAACAACAGATCATACCATCTGAAATGAATTTCAAGTTTTTTAATGATTTTGTTAACGAAATGAAATCACTTTTGAAAAGGATCATTCCGCAGGGACTGAGCAGAGGGAACGTGAGGGCGCAGCAGAGTCGGAGGACCGGCGGTAGAACTGTACGGTAGTAGTGGCAGTAACCCAAGCGCTGGCAACGCAGCTCGCCAAACCGCCCGCACCCAGCGCTGTGAAGGTCCGTGGCGTGAAAGCTGCCAAAAGAAACCTCTCCCTAAGATGCCAGGAGATCTTAACGAGGTTGTTGCCTAAAGGGTCATAGGACTTTATGTGGGTTTCTGCAGCCAGAGTATTTTGGGATTGTATAAAATTTATTATGGGGTATTTTAACGGGGTTGTGGGAATGGGCAAGATTTGGTATGGGATATTTGGGGGAAGGATCAAAGGTTGATGAAGGTGGGTCAGGGAGGAGAAAGCATGGGAAGGCGGAGGGAAAAGGGTGTAGAAGGAGCTTGTCACTTACTTGTAAGCAGGTTGCTGGTCATTACACTTGTGTGAGTGCTACGCCTGATTGCTGCAGTCTATATTCTTATAACCTTCTATTTCCAGCCGTCCCCTATGTACTCCCTCTGCCCTGAGCCTGCCTGTATGAACCCCAAGAAACTTGGAGGCGGGCTAGCAGGCCTGAGTGCCAGCCACTGGCGCGTGAGGCTGTGGACCTGGGGGCTCCTGGGTGTGGGGGCCAGGGGAGCCGGGCTCTGAGGGGCAGCTGCTGGACCCACCGAGCGTCTGGGCTGGTGGTACGGCTGCTGCTCTTCGCAGGACTTTGGATGTTTGTGCTGTGGCTGGTTCATATTTAGCATTTGGAGGTCAGGGTTTACAAATAAAACTGTATGGTTGAAGACAGTTTATTTTCTGCATGTTTAATATGTGAAAGTAACTAGCAGGTGACTAGTAAGAAAGAATTTTGTTCTGTCCCTTATGTTAGGTTGATTTACTATTATGAAAGCAAACACAGATTTCCTTTCTTGTAGACTGGGTGCTTGAGACTGCACACAGGGTTTTGTGCAGCATTCCTGAGATGCCTGAATAAGCGTGTGGACTCTCTTATATAAATAATAGTGCACATACAGTAATATATGTATATATAAGAATTTTTTTTTTACAGTTTATTCTACATGGATTTTGTGAACGACAAATACAACATAATGCAAGTGGCACGTGAAGAACTTTGCTTTTTGGTGAAAGATTTTAAGAGCAAGAAAGATAGAAGAGTGTCTGATCAGAATAGGAAAAATTTGTTGATGGTTTCTTCCCACAATGGGGTTTGCTAAAAGATAAAGTAAATTGCATCTATCTACAGATACATAATCAAATAACTATTTGTACATACGTATAGTATTTTCCTTATATTGTTAACAGCTAATGAATTGATAAAGGTTCTCACAATATTAGAAATGTTTGTTTGAGGCACTGCATTTCCCAATTTAGGAGTGTAATTCAAAGTGCATTAGGTTGTTGTCAAGTGTCTTTTGTGCCTGGAAAAGCTGAACTGTAACATCTATCAGTGGTTCACTTAGATCAATGAGGAAAAGGTTGTTTCTTAACTGCGCTTAAAATTGGAGATTCTAAAATGGTATCGTTTTAGCCATACAGCATCAATCAAAAATGTCGTGTGAGTTGAATGAGAAATGTAAGTTACACTTACAGGAAGCTTCTAACATGCAGCTCCATGAATATGCTGCAATATGGTGCTATTCAGAAAAAAATAAAAGAAAAAGAAGTAAAAAGGAGATCTATTCAGCTGTTCATTCTCTCTGAGATCACAACATTGTATATTGTGCTTGTGCTTTTGCTGTGATGCGATTGTGAAGCCAGAGGTGCCTTGCAAGTACATGGGAACCCGGGAGTTGGTTCCTTTAGGGTTATAATTATGCATCAGTCTATGTTGTGTAGAAATGGCATGTGGCAGTAAATGTGAATCCAGAATCTACACACAGTATATACAAGAGTTGTTTTGGAGCACAGGTTTCAGGTATAGGTATGCTTTTTACAAGAGGAAAAGCAACAAACATATTATACAGTTTTTTTCCTTCTAGAGTGCTATTAAAAGCTTTAAATCACTCCATTTCACAATTGAGTATTTTATATACTCACCAAGTATTAGGGAAACCAATAAACATTTTAGAGGGCTTTAAATGGTATTAGAGGTATTATTTTTTGTGCTTATATAAGGTATAAGTACCTTAGTTCAAAGGTAGGGCTTAGAGAGTGTCATAAACATAATCCTAAATGAGCTAAAATAGATTTCTGACTCATAAGTATATCACAACTTTTAGGATCAACATAGTGGATCTTCTTAAGTATTCAAAATATGTATTTACATGTTTCACTGAGAATTCTGGGAATCTCATATTTTCAGATGCGAAATTCATGTTCTAGGCCTGCTGCTGTTACACTATATTATTAATGTATCCTTTAGTCAGGGGTTATAACCATATGTGGGTGGATAAGGGAAACAGTTGGTGGAAAGAAGAGGAAAACATTTTGATTAAACATTTGAGTGTTTTGTGAGGTTTTTTGTTGATTTGGGTTTTTTTTTTTTGTGGTGGTGTTTTCTTTTTTTTAAGGAAGGAAAGCAAGTGGCTGTTTGAAGCTGCTCAGAATGTTGAAAACTGTTTCAGAACTGAAAATCAGTGCACAAATCACAGATGGAATGCTTTCAAAATACAAAATGCCCTGTTAGTATGCTGGCTAGATATCTGTGCACAAGACAGGTAGATTTATCTATGTACTGTGTAACACACATAAGCCAACTCAGACGTTTGGAGATGTCTATGTGATGGATCACATAGCCTCATGATAAATGAGTTCATTCTCTGTGTGTAGCTAAATACAAACAATGTGTGTGTTGGGTGTCCAAAAAACGATTGTAAGTTGCCCTTGAGACTTAATGCTAGTTAAATGGTTTTCACAAAGGTATGAGTAAAAGTGGGGATAGCAGCCTTCTGCTATATTTAAGAGGATGTTGCCATGAAGGTGGAGCTAGGCTTTTTATGGAGATGCCCAGCAAGATAACAAGAAACAGTTGTCAAAAATTGGAAATAAAAGGAAAAATAAAACCTGTATGAGGATAATTAAGCAAATAGATTACTCGGGGAGGTTGTGGAGCCTCCTTCCTTGGAGGTTTTTTAGTGGCCAATGGGATAAAGCCCTAAACAATGTGATCCAAATTCAGTGTTGGCCCGGCAGAGCAGGAGGTTGGACTGGACATGTCCCAAGGTCCCTTTGAACCCGAGCTCTTCTGCAAGTCTGCAGTGCTTGCAGTGAACTCGGTCAAATTCTGCCTCCAATATATGCCATTTCCTACTGCAGAAGTTGATGATTGTCCTTCCAACACAGCTGTAGTAAAATCCGTCTCTCATTTTATAAAACAAAATAGAAAGCCTTCATCTTGTAGATTTAAACATGACATTACAGTTAAGTACAGTATTTTTTCAATGACATGTAAGATGCCCTCTGAGGCATTGTCCATGGTATAAGGTACCTTGTCATCACAAAACTCTGAGCATGAGCCTCTATGCTTGTATTAAAATTTTCCCGATATCACTGGTAAACCTATCTTGTAGTTCACACTGCCTTTGAATCCCAAACAACTTCACTTTTTGCTTCTCTTGATCCTCTTTGAATTGGCTGGTAGGGGGAGCTGTTGGTTGGAGTTCAGTCCATCCGGTTAATATTGTTTTCCTTTTTTATTATTATTCACTAGAGGACTGACTGTTTAAATGCTTGAGTGAAAAGACCATTTTTTCCAGTTACTGTGTTCAGAAAAAATTCATTTGGGTACAGAAAAGGAGAAACCAGGAAGCATGAACAAGAATCTCTGATGTTCAGCTCCAAACTGCGACAACTTAATCCTTGGGAAGAAGTAATTAGTAGCATGTATTTACCTAGTATTGCCACAGCTCTTTAAAGGCTTGAGTGCTGTATTTGTAAATGGGATGTAGCCTTGAAGTGATACCTTGATAAACTTCATTGTGCAGATCATAAAACCAGCAGGGTTCATTTGTATTTAGGATTGTGCTCTGTTCCAGCGTTTGGAAAGTGTTTGATTTGGCTGCAGTATCCTTCTCGGCTCCCACCCTGGTTCAGATTGTGCTTTTTCTCTTTTCCTTTTCCGTGCTGGATGGTGTAGCTGAAGCAATCCTTCACTTTCCGTGCTGGGCTAAGAGCAGAAGACAGAGTTGTTACTTCCCTGGGGGCTGGTGTGGGAAGGAGTCAGAAATGTCTTTCAAAGAGTCTTTCAAAGTCAGGAGTAATTGATGCTTTTTGAATTCTCCAGACCGTGGTCTGCAGCTTACCAGTAGACATGTTATGTGGTTTTGTCCCCATCTGCTCATTCCTGGTAATTCCTAAAGGTTCATAGGATCTTCACCACGAAGAAGAGTCTGATGTCTTTTATGATGACCTGGAAACCAGGAGAAGAAGGCCAAGTAATGTCAATATTCAGAACTCGTAATATAAAACTCTCATTCAGCTCCTGTTCTGGTGCTGTTTCTAGTGTCTCTCATGATTTAAAGGCAGGTCTGGAAGAAGCCCGAAAGCAACACCTGAGGAAGGCATCTAAGCATGTGAGATGTGCCTCACCAGGCTCGTGCTGCGGAGTGCAAAGGGGGAACAACTGATTTTCAGGGGCGCTGTTGAACGTAGCTGAGCTTATTCGGTCGCAAACTGCTCGTGCCATAGTCAAACCACCGACCTTTGTTTCCGAGTGCAGATACTTCTTAAAGGTATCGTGTCTTTATGGCAAGGATCCAAACTGCAGCCACAGTGAGACGCTCAAAAGTGTAGGCACTTGAGTTCAGATATTATACCTAGGTGAAAAAAAACCCCAAAAAACAACAAACCAGACCTGACATTTCTCTTAGGTTTCTTTTCCAGGCATTAGAAGTGATCTGCCCACTCCTCATGCATTTGTTTCCCACCCAGACACAGAAATTACGTGCAATAAGCTCCGAGGGTGAAATCTTCTCGCCAGGATTGCAGCCTGACCCCTGCAGAGGGAGCTGGCGCAGAGGAGTTCCCGCGCTCTCTTCCCCGCTACCTTGGGCTGCTGGAAAGATTTGGGCTGCGTACAGATGAGCCTTTTCTGTTCCTATTTCCTCAGCTTGAAATGTTGACTCTTTGCTCGCAGATAATCTTTTGATCCTTCTTTGTCTGGCCCACAAACTTGTAAATCATGTCATTCATGTCCTCATGGTTGCCAACTGTATTAATGTTTAAAAATAAAGCAAGCCAGTATATTTTCTTATGGCAGACATTCTGGAGCCCTCTGTTTTGGATGTTATAGGCATCATGCTACACAAGGGCCAACAGAAAATTCCTGAGCATAAAGTGATGGAAACAAATTTATATATAAGATATCCAGTTTAAAAAAGAAAAAAAAAAAGAAAAAAAAGGGAAAAAAAAAAAAAAGGGGTTTTGTAAATTAGGAAACATTTTGGGGCAGCAGATTTTCAAATAAATGGCCCTGGTTCAACCAAAACTGCAGTGACTCATAATCGTATCAGTATAACATTTCTCCCTCCCACTGGGCTGTTTTGGCTTTTCCAACTGACTAATAAGAGTATCTGACAGTCGTCTTTATTTCTGATATACTGGAAATGTACTCAAGGATTTCCAAAAACATTTTTAATACAGGCATAGTATTATTGAAGAGCTCATGGGATCCAGGTGTTATATGCTAAATGATTTCTTTTTCCCCACTGTTTAAAAAAGCCCAACAAAGTATTTGAAATTAATTTCAGTCACTTAAAAGGATTTGACAGGCACTTTGCTGGTGAGACTCAGTTAATTAGTGATGGTTTATTTTCCAGGGACTGTTTCTTTTTGATTTGGCAACAAACAGATATCAAAAAAATTATAATCATGATAACACATTCCTCTGTGCATACCTGAACAGACACACAAGGTTTTAGATGTGTAATTCTGGAGTGAACTGGTTGCAACCTCTGCTGTTGGGTTGCCGTACTCTTCTCGTGGTATACAATTCCACCATTACATTTTGCTTTGAGAAGCTCATATACTTCCCTTGCTTGTAACATGCTTTAAGCTGTGCCAGACACAAAGATTCTTGTTTTTCTTTAGCATTATTGGAACTATAAAGTATTAAAAATTACCACTTGCTTTATGCCAGCTGTAACGCTGGGGAAAACTGTGGGTGATTGATTAAATGATAATTGCATGTGAGCATTCCAGAAGCTGAAGCCCAAACTGCTCAAGCAGCAGCAGAAAAAGCAATAGGAAGGCAATGTTGGAAACGTCTGGGAGCTTAGAGCAGCAGAAATGCTTGAGGAAAGGGAGAGACAGCCGGACAGCCCGCTTCTCTGACTAACCTCAATACCTGAGTATCTCAGAGGTCTACCTCTTCTTAGAGAGGATCACTTGGGGCATCAACTCTCCTGATTTCTGGGATGTGAACAGAAAGCCATAATAGGCTTCCCACTGATTGTCCCTTCAAATTCAGCATGTCACAGCTGCGGTGCGCCCTCTCAGCCCTCTCAAGGAACAGTTTTCGGTTGCAGGCCAGTTTTCTGTTCAGGAGCAGTGCTGCTGCTTGGCAGTGCAGTGAAGGGCTGAGTAACGGTTCTTTGTTCAGCTGTGGTGGTATTTGATGGGGTGGGGCTAGTATGGCTACACAAAATAGGATTTATTTTTCCTTTTATTTCTTTAAACTCATTCTTACACACTTCATTGTGCTGCTTTAAAATCGTGTTGTTTGCATTGTGAACTCAGGCGTGCAAATTCAGGATATGCAAGTTTTCAGGAGCTTGCGGAACCTTATATACGTTTATGTATTAGATTGGTCTTTAAATGCATAAATAGGCACTAAGATTTCCAAAGGAATTCTACTCTATTAAGAGCACAGAGGAATGTAAATAGCTGTTACACATCTTTGCATGTCCTACTAATTTCACTTGCATAAATATATAGCAATGGACTCATAATTAACAAGCTAAACTTTCCAGAGTGTGCAAGCTGTTCCTGCACAAGTAAATAATTGCAGAGCAAGCTTACTAAACAAGCATTTAATTTAACCACTATATGGTATGTGCACAATTGAGAATTACAGGAGAGAAGAATATCCCTGTGAAAGTTTGTTTCAGCAAGCTGGGATTTGGAGGATAACTAGTTAGTTGAATCAGTCACGAGTTCATCAGATCAAAACGGTACTTGTAGGATGCTTTGATTCAAAGAGCACATTGCCGTGTGCAGCAGAGGCTGGGAAGAAATATTCCTAAATTTACTGCAATTTTTGTTTTCATAGTAGCTTGCATTTGGATTTTGGACTTCATTTCATGTACCCAGAACAATCAGAAAACTTTACCCCTAGGGAAGTTTTTACACAGCTGTAAAAGGTGCTTCTTCTGAAGCAGCATCTTCCTGTCTGTGACACTGTGATATGATGTTTGGTTAAAGAGGATTGAAAAGTGAAGGTTACTGAGTGTGATATTCTAATTAAAACAGGAGCATAGTCTAGTCCGCTTCTGCTTCCAGGTTCTTTCCCTGGCATCAGTTGAAAACTTGGGCTGGCCCTTGGTGTAAGTGCCCCTCTGCCCACTGTAGATACTTAGTGCTACTTTAGACAAGTTGCCTCATCTCGGTGTTTCAGTTCTTTATTTGTATTGCAGAGCCAATATGCTGCTTCTCCCCTTCTTTGACTTTCACATCTGTTTTATCTTCACCCAACAGAGCCCTGAGTTGGTGTTTTTTCCCCCCTCTGTTTTAAAAAGAGCCTTGCTTGGTAGTATTCCCATCTCAGGTGGGGCCCCTAACCATTGCCATAATAGATCGATCTAACAATAAATAATCATATTTTAAACCCACAATCCCCTATATTTCTAGAGGATTTTACACTGTATCTGTGCACCCTATGGCGAAAAAAGATCCTGCCTGCAATATTTCAACTGACTCATAAACATTTAATAAAAATTTATGGCAATAACCATAACCCTGATGCAGTCTGAGACCTTTCTGCTGTGAATTCATTCAGTTCAGTAGTATTTCAATGCATGTTTTGCAGAAGTTTTATGTTCTTTAAAAATGGAGGTTTTAAATTAAATATGAAAATAGAATATGTTCAGCATAGTATATTCAGTTTCTCTTTTGTTTTGTTTTTTTTACTACCTGTGCAGTTTCTATTTCCAGTATGTCAGTCTTTTCTGTGACTGTGCGCAAGTACTTCAAACGCGTTGTTGGGAGGCTAGATGCTTTGATGTTCTTGACAAAGCCTTGAGCGATGGACCGGCATCCGATCAGGTACGGTGACGGAGGCCTGCGCGTGTCCGACAAAGCGACTCAAGGGGGGCAGGTTTATCGCTGCTGACCGCTTGTGGAGCGGGGCACCGTGTCTGCCTCCACGGACGCTGAAGGCACACGCTGGCAGCGTTGCAATGACAGCAGCTGCCCGGGGCAGCTCACGTGCTCAAGAACGTGCCGGGGAATTTCCAGCAAGCTTTGAATAGGTGGGGCAAGTCAGCAGGTTAAAAATATTAAGGTTTTTGGTTGAACTCTGCATGGACTGATGTGTCAAGTAAAGAATCCTGCCCACCAGCAGGGCTTTCCCCAGAGGAGATTGACAAACTGCACGAGTGAAGGCAGGAGCTGAAATACAGCACATAGACGAGCTTTGTCCTCCCATGGAGAAAGAATGAGCTTTGTCCTTCCCCTAAGCTGATTGTCATCTATGTGACTCCCGGTCAATCCCAGGAGTCTGCTGGGCCAAGCTGGGGACCATGTATAAATTCAGGATTCTTTGCTGGTCCAAACGAGCCGCGTTATCAGGACTCTGAAGGTGTCCTAGAGACTCCCTCTCTTCCTGCCATCAAAGGCGGTTTGGTTCCTCCTGAGATCGAACCGGGGAGTAGTGTTACACCTGCTCCCTGCAGCAGTACTTAGAGTTGTGGCATGATGGGGTGGACAATTCTACTGAAGCAATTCTGTGCATGTTGATTTTTTTTGTATTTGCTTCTCTGGTATTAGTTGCTGGGTGCTTATTCATTTTATAGCCCCCTGATGATGGCAGGTTGCATTTTTACCAGTGCAGATTGTATTTAGCCGTATTTAATAGTGCAGCCTTCTGAAAAGTGTGTGGTGAAAAATAGTATGACGATATCATCAAGACTTGTTTGTTGTTACCACTAAATAAATGAAAGGACAGCAAAATATATATTTTTTTTAATTAATGATCTTTTTCTTTTCCCCCAGGCTTAATACATGATCAAATTTAACTGCCCTTTCATTTATTGTTTAACCCCAAACAATGACATGCAGATGCAATCTGTAGGGTAGATGAATTCTGGTTTCCACTGGCATCGGTGAAACTTCTACTAATTTAGTGAAGACACCATATGGTCCATAGCGCTTTGCTTTCCTTCTTAGATAGAATAATGTCATTTCACAAGAACAATGGGGATTTCAAATGGATGGAAGACAGCTTAGAGAACTGAAGGAGTGAAGCGTTTAATGAATTGTAATGTAAAACTGAAGAAAAATAGTAAATTGAGCATGCATTGTATATGAAACTTATTTTAGAAAATAGTTGTTTTCCTAAATGGTAGCAAAAATGTATCATGACACTTAAAATCCTGTAATCCTTTATTGTCAAGATTTGTAGGGCAACCAAACTGCAGTTTTAAATTCAGGACTTTTGGCCTTCATTCCTGAGGCAACGAGGCTAAAATGATAACACCCTCTGCCTTTCCTCCTCAAGCTTTAAAAGACATTGGGAAATTTCAGCCAGATTTAGCAGAAGAGCAGAAGTCTGGAATTCCTGACAGAAAGTCTGCAATGCAGGCAGTGACTGTGTGATAGCTTGGCTTGCTAATTGCTTACTGAAAGCATTAGCATTTGTGAAGGTATTAAGTGTTAATTTTGCTATATGATTTCAATTTGTGTTCATTTTTCAAACAGAAATTAATTTGCCCCAGGCTTTTTTAAAGTACATAGGTACACGCAAGCCAAAGTCGTATGTACTGTTTAGTACAATTAGAATAGAAACTAACCTTGGAAAAAAAAAAATATATATATATATATATTATCGCAAGCAGAGACCTGTGTTCCTGTTTGCTCACAGTTTTGGGAATATACATATTTTAAAAGCTAAAAAAATATTGTGAGGAGTCATATGTATGAAGAAAGTATTAATTATGTCAATTTGTTTTCTTCAGTCTTTGGCAGAGAATCATCCTGCCCTCTGTTGACTCTGAAGTACACTGCAAACTCAGACATTCATACCAGTCAACAACCTGAATTAATCTTGCTTGCCTATATAAGTTCCCTCCTGCTATTTTCTGCTGCTGAGAGCAGTGTGCAGATGTTCTTTCATGCTAATCATTAAAGAGAAAAAAAAAGCTCCATTTCTTCTGACCTAGGCGTTAGTCAATTTGAATAGCAAATCACTATTCTATGCATAGTTCTTAACTCAATTTTAAGTGCTGCTCATTCTCATCCATAATACAGGGTTGTTTTTTTCCTTGAAGAGCATTGTTTAGATATTTTTTTCTGATGTAGTGCAGTACCTCAGTCTGCAAGGAGTTAATTTTAATTTCATTATGAATGAATCCTTTGAAACAAAGGTTTTGAAGTCTTTTTCTCAGATTTTAAGAATTTGCTTTTTTTTAATTAAAAAAGATATATATATTTTTTTTTTTTTACACAGTAGGCATTCCACGCAACATTTGTGTCATGCATATATCCCAATACATCTAAACAGACGGTCCCAGTCACTGATTTGCATAGTTGCAGCCAAAACATTTCCAAATTTGGTACTGATATTACTAAGCAGTATCACACGCTTACAAAAGCATTTTGTTGCTATCAACTGACATACTCCTTTTGCTGCACAGTTTCCTTGTGGAAGCTTCTGTCTTTCCTATTCTTAGTTGCATGATGGTTTTTCTAAAACCATTGCTGATAAACTGGACAGTATTGAAAGACTTAAGGACTGATATATAGTAAGATACAATATTACTTTATGTTAATATACTTTAAACTAGATTACACATGTAAATTTTTAATACCAATGATGAACCACAGGATAACTAGACTGATGCAAAACAATATACAGTATGAGGAAGTACTTACACTTTATTTTTACTTCTTACCCGTTTCTCTAAAGCTCAAATTATCCCTTGACTAGTGGAAGACAATCTGATAATTGAAACTTAGGCTACTTTTTTCTTTCTCGAGGCCCAATTTAGACTAGATTTCAAAAACTAAATAAACAACAGTCTGCCTGCCCATTAAAAGAGAGTGTGTCAGGTTTCTGTGTATTTAAGTCTTTTAAATAATCTTCACTTAACCGTTCACGAGGGGCCATGTAATCTTTAAGGACTTACATTGCTGTTGCCTTTTGGCCCAGAATGATGGGGATGTGCTTGGGTGTTGCCGAGTGGGAAGGATTTGCTCACTGAAATACCGCTGCAGGTAAATCATCAGCCTGTACTGTATGCCACCAGCACTATGTGCAATACGTACGTTTAAAAATGGTGAGGTAAAGGTTTTGTCTACACTGACACTTTATAGAATTGTTCTGGTTGGAAGAGACCTCCAAGATCATCAGGTCCAACCATTAACCTATCACTACCAAGTCCCCCACTAAATCATATCCCTTAGGGCCTCGTCTAAACATCTTTTGAATACCTCCAGAGATGGGGACTCCACCACCTCCCTGGGCAGCCTGTTCCAATGCCCGACAACCCTTTCAGTGAAGAAATTTTTATGACTGTCGAATCTAAACCTCCCCTGGCGCAACTTGAGGCCATTTCCTCTTGTTCTGTTAGTTAATATGAAACCTGTAACAGATGCGCTGGCTAGTTAAATACAGGTTTTAAGTGGAATAAGCTACAATTTGTCTGTATTACAAAGTTTACTTTGGTAAAGGCATTGCAAACGATGGCACATAGAAGACGTGTGTGACCCCTGTGCATTACAACTTTGTACTGCTCTGTTCCCTGAGCCCCGCGGCCAGGCAGGACTCTCCTGCCGTTGCGCTCCTGCTGTCTGCGGCAGCCACTCTGGGTTGTCTGGATCAAAAGTGACACCAGAGGTTTACAGGTAGATAAAGCTGTACAGGGTGGGTTTCCAAGTGTGCTGGGACTACTTGGGAAAAGAGCCTGGAGCAGGGAAGGTTAACAGACCCCACTGTGCACAAGGAGAAACCAAGAGAGTTGGACGTGGCAAGGCGTTTGAAGGAGGGGACCTACGTGGCGGAGGTGTCAGCGTGATCGCCTGGGCAGGGACACTGTCACTGTCACTGGAAGCTGTAGGATTGCAGCTTGGGGCTGGCTAGATGAGGAGACTGGGAAATCCACTGCAACACTTCACTGCAGGTGAAGCATGGAGTAGCTATGCTTGGATCGCTGCAAGTGCTGTGCAGTGCTAACCACTGCTTAAGAACAAAGGTAATGTCACGGGTAGTGTCCCAGATTGGCAGTTGAGAGGAGTGGCTCCTCTTTACTTTCAGTCTTCTAGCACTGCGCTTCTGCTTTGGTGGATCAGTAACCTGCTGCACACCTTACCTGACGTTGTAAAACTCAAAATCGAGCACGTGGCTGCAGTGTGACCCGTAAGGAAATGGAAAAGAAATGTCTTTATATCTGCATTTCTATTCTGTGCAAAGAATAAGGTGTGAGTGAAGACTACATAATGATCACAAAGAGGAGAGAGTAAAAGATGTAATAGAGCAATGATTGCTGTGAGCAAATGTGTCGTAAGTTCTGTAGGAAGAAACAGCACGTAGAGGTGTGGTTAAAGGTTCAGTTACAGCAGCCATGCACAAGAGTGTTAAAATGAAAGTTGTACCGTTGAGATTAATCTGTATTTCCTGCCTTTTTAATCAGACCTTTTAAAGTTTGTTTGAGTTGCTGTGTATGCGTGGTCACATACTGGTGCGCAGACATGTATCGTTCCATCGCTGTATCTGTATTGAATCACTATAAATCATTAGCATTTTATGTGCTAAAACCAAAGAATATTCACAGACTCAAAATCTCCAGAGAAAATTACAGAATTTTTGTGTACACTAACCCTGTGAAATTTTTACTCTTGCAATGGTTTAAATATATCGGAAGATGCATCTTGCTCAAGATGTTGTTTAGCTGAAAATGGTTGGAGGCTGGGAAAACAGTATGTTTGTTCTATTCTTATTCTTTCCTAGGTACCTGCGCATGAGTCACTGCATCAGGCTGGGTACAGGGCTAGATGAATCTGTACTCTGACCCAGGACATCCATTCCTATGTCACTGTAACTTAATAGTGCAAAGTAAATCAAAGCAAATTCATTGAAATATTTTTGAAGTTTTAATGCCAGCACTACTGATACCTTAAAAGAAAAAAAAAAAAAAAGAGATAAAATAATTATTTATGCTTGTCAAAGTTAAGTGGAGCATCCTGCATTTCTTTTTCAGGAATAAAATGAGAAAATTATGTTTTAATTTAATTGTAGTTTTGAAAAAGATACACCTAAAAGGAGGAAGATTTGAGAGAGCATCCAAATATTCATGAAAGGGTCTGGAAAGAGCAGTCTTTGAAGATAGTGCTGCAATGCTTAGGCTGCCCTGTTGGTATTGCTGGCTCTGCTTTGCCATGGGGCAATATTGGGCTCGGTCAGGCAGGTGGTCACGGAAGAGATTATTTTGGCTGTTGGGGTCCATACTTCAGATCCAGACTCAGATCTTTGCAGATGTGGAATTTCTGTGAAAGTTTGGCACTTTACTAATTTAAAAATAGCTAAAATGAGTTTGTGGTGGTTTTTGTTGTTTTTTTTTCTTAAATGTTCATTGAAAAAATTGCTGCTGAACAGAGTCTTTACATGCTGTATTTCAGCCCCAAGCAGATTTTTACGGCTGAGTAATAAACCCCTGGAAATGGGGTTTTATAATGGAAAATGCAACTTAACCTTAAGTAGAACAGCACCTTACAATAACACATATTTGGAACCTACAAAATCCCTTGCTCCCAAGGGTGGTGTTATAGTGAAAAGGAGTGTAATAACAGTTTAATTTATCATAAATACATAACATATTTTATGATGATTTGATTGTGTTGAAAAATTTCACCTTATAGATTTTAATAAAACAACCTACTGGTAAACTTATTGCAGTTGGCTTTCTTTTCCTTTGACTAGGGGTCTCAGCAGAGTGAAGCATAAATGACTTAGTTTTAGAAGCTGGTTAATAAAAAATAGATTTCCTTTGCCTTTGACTTGTTTATGAAGCTGAAAAATGACTAGGCAGGTCACTGGTGTGTGGCAGAGCTAATTTCTACAGTTCTTCAGCTGGCAATGAGCAAAACATGATGGTTTAGCTGAATAATCCATTTTCCTTTGTGAACATGAAACGCAATAAACAGTCTAAGATACGTATATCAAAACCAGGAAAATTCCCATCTTCTGCAAAACAGCAGGAACAGATAAATGTGGACTGTGCTGCCTTTTGGGCAAATTGGTCACCAGGAGTGCCCCACACCAGGAATATATCGGTCTTGCTTTCTTAGTTTGCAGTGGTATGGTGAGAGCTGTGTTTCTTGGCCATACTCTGCCTAAATTGAAGTGGCCTCAAGGACTGCTGCAAATCAAAGCAGAATTCATGTAGACAGCTTCCTTGCCCGGTAACCAACCTAACATTCGTGATACCTTCCTAATGAAATAAGGATATTGAATTTTCGGCTTTGTTTATCTTTCCATCCTGTGTAATTTATAAATTAGAAATTGAGAAGTAGAAGTTAGGTTTTTGTTTTACTGGGCATTGTTGTGTTTCACTATTATGTTGGTCTTATCTAAGTTACAATAATTTAGAGGGGAAAAAAGAGTGTTATTTGACTTGTTTGTTTGTTTGGGAACTATTAGGATTGTTTTAATTAAACTTGGGAGGAATTTTGAGTCACACATATATTGTGCACTGACACCGTATACTGATAATAATAACAAAAAGAATGCTTTTTGTGTAAAGTTACGGTGTGTATAGATGAAACTTAATACTGTATGCCAAGCCCTTAAAACTTGGAAAAAGTTACGTAAAATGACTTGAATAAACACAATAGTTGTGAATTAACCTCCTATTGAACATCTAGAGAACTAGAAATAAATGGTATTGCTGGTTCCTTTTCAACCATTCTTCTGAGAGCCCTTTCCTGAGAAGCCAAGAATCTCTCCAAGAGATTCTTAAAATGCCGTTCCTACAAAATGTGAATGCAAACTGATTTTTATTGTTTTTATTGGAATGTGAATTGGATTGATGACTAGTAATGGAGTATGTGCTTCATGTTATAGTATAGATCTAGAACCAAGTGAATGATAAATTAGACATTACCAGAATCTCACATCTTTGCATTTTTGTTGTAAAATATTGTTTCAGCCTGCATTTGTAAATTATTTTGATCCCCTTTCCTCTATAATAATGAAATGAAAATTACAGTAGATAAAAATAACATGAAGTCAGAATGTTTCCAATTAGGGTTTATAGCCTATGTCTGAAAACGTTTGGCCTATGGGCTTTCATAGTGGTTTTTTGGTTTGTTTTGGTTGGGTTTTTTTTTTTCAGTATGATAATCACTTCCTTTCTCCCTTGACTCCTACAAATATTGATTTTATTGTAATTCTCACAAATAGAGACACAAAGAATTTACTGAGAAAACTGAGTGACTAGGCAGAAGCTAGATTTTTTTTTTTTTTTTTTTAATTTTTTTTTTTTAAATGCTGGAAGACGCTTTGAGTGTGCCATAAAGCCCACAGCTATTTCTTCAGTCAGTTTGTGATCAAGTAAGGGAGCACAAATGAGTTGCTGGGCAGTATTTCAGTTAAACTTTCTTTTCAGTGGTAATGCATGGCGGTCTCCTGAAAAGTGATCTTTTAGAAGACAGTGCACAGTAAACCTGCAGACCTAAATTGTAGCTTTGCCTGACAAAAATCACAGCAATTTCAAAAATGCTAATAATGATTCTTTGAAATTGCTTGATAGTTCATCATTGCCTAACACTTATCAAGCTTTAAAGCTTTTCATTACAGAGTGCAAAGGTAGAAAGATGGGAAAAAGAGATAGAAGGGGAAGAAAAAAACAAGTTGAGATTCCTGTACAGTAGAATCAGTTCAAATCTAAGACTCTAAGAAAACTGCTTACCCTTGTCCTGGTACTGGACTTTGTGGTACAAAAATTTCTTCTTCTTTTATCATAAAAAAATTGCTATTTTTTGATTGATAATGTTTATATAATAAAAGCTGTTGTCTCTGAATTTAGTGCAGCTTCTCTTCATCGAGTGGACTAGAGTTAGAAATGACCTGAACCTGCATTCAGGGTGTTTCCAGGACTTGTCTAGGACTATTAATTAGCTCCTGTAAATTGTGTACATTAATTTTGCATATTATCAGCATTTTTTGACACCCTGGATTCAAATAATTTTTGACCTGAAGGCAAGGTGTAACTGCAGTAGTCAAACTGCGCTGTGCCTTGAAGGTCCCCTGTGAGTGCAGCCGTGTGCTCGGCTGTAACCCTGTAGTGCCAGGAATTAGGTTATTCTGCAGCACCTGCATCCCTATGGCAGAAAGATGTCATGGAAACCCAAACCCTTTTCCATCTGTCATTTAGTTTCGTCCCATTGCCTGTAGGCCCTCTTTTTTCTCAAGTCCTTCCACTTATGCCCTAAGCAATTTATGACTTCTTTTCTTGCTCTTAGCTCCCTGTTTCTCATTTGCTTTCGTCCTCTTCGGACTGGACATCTCTTCGAATAATTTGTTTGCTTTAATTCCATGAAGTTCCAGGCTTGCAGTTCCAGCCACGTCCCGCTAACTTTGACTTTCTCCATCTATTTTCTGCCACTTCTTCATGGCATCTGCTATCCAGTAGTGAAGATGTATTCTCACTTTGTTGGCTCAACAGCCGCCTTTACCAACTTGTTACACTTTCAGATGGACATCTTTATGCTTTCTCATTATGTTTCTCATATATAGGAGATTCTGTATTTATCTGTAAAACTGTGTGGTGCCTACAGAAACTTAGCACTGGTTAGTTTGATGGACATGAGTTGGTGCCTGTTGTAGTTGGTGATCGATATTGTCTATGATTTCTTTCCTGCCAATATACGTTAGACTTTTTTGCTTTGTAATTAAATCTCAGCTCTCAGAGGTGGATATGTTTTTATTGTTCTTTTTGTGCAAGGCTTAATGGGAGTATTGGTCAGTGCTTACAATCCATGTTTATCAATGGTAATGGCAAAAAAATGTATACTTTGGTATGTACCTCCCAATCCAGATCTACATAAATGTAACTATTTTGCACTTTGATTTGTGTATTCCTGAAAATGGTTTGAAAGCTGATACATTCTTATCTAGTTTTTAAAGAATTACTGAAAACCAAGATAATGTTATTTGACCTCATTATTTCTTTGATGCAGTATCATGAAATAAATTGAAAACTATTGCACTGTACTTCATACCTTGAGTAATCTGTATTGAATAGCTGAATTCTACCCTTATTTTCTATGTACCCTTTGAGAGGAAATATTAGAATGAAAGCCGCCTTTTTTTTCTTTATTTATTCCCCCCCCTTAACAAATGAGTGCTTTTTATCCAGAGTTGGCTTTGGCAGGTCTCCTGTCATGTATAAAAATTGATTAATTTTTTTCATACATAATACATTTATATTTTTCTCCTACTACTCAACTTTTAATAGATCAGATCAAAACTCTGGCTAGCAATTTTGTGGAAATATTTTCTGTGTATTGTGAAAAGCTCTTGGAAGCAATCAAAATATTGTACAAGGCTGGAACTTTACCTAGTTGTTAATTGGCAGGTTAAACTTTTATGGGTTTCTGGTACCCTGGCGATACATGACTATTAAAAATTGCAGGTGGTTCAGGGGAAGGGGGGAGGTGAGTTCCTGTGCTAGTAATATATCATAAAACTATATATTTCATGCGCCTGTTGTGAAAGTGGAGACTTTAATACTTTTTCACAATACAAGCTGATTAAAGAATCTTTATGGATCTCATTAACTAAAGTTTTTCTCTGTGAACACTGAAAAATGTAATGCTTATTGATAAGAACAGCAAAAATAATTAGCCTCTGTGGGTAGCTCCTTTGGTTTAACAAAAGCAGTGTGGTATCAAATGTGCTTATTTGTTCTGAGCTTAAGTTTGTCCTTTTGCACAAAATTCTGACAAAGATTTGGCCATTTTCCTTAATTCTGGCATGACTGAGCGTAGGAAGTGAAAGGGTAGGATTATTACATGCTCCAACTACAATAAAATACTACAGTGTGTTTCACAGGGTCACAAAATCATGGAATTGTTGAGTTTGGAAAGGACCTTTGGAGATTGTATACTCTCACCTCCCTGCTCAAAGCAAGGTCAGCTACAGCAGGTTGGTCTGGGCCCAGTCCAATCAGGTTTTGAGTATGTCCACAGATGGGGACTCCACAACCTTTGTGGGCACCATGTTCCAGTGTTTGACCACCCTCACAGTGAAAAAAGTATTTTCTTGTGTTTGAATGGAACTCCCTGTACTTCAGTTTGTGCCCGTTGCCTCTTGTCCTTTCACTGGATACTGTTGAGAAGAGTCTGTCTCGATGTTCTTTACAACACCATCCTCAGTCAGATATTTGTACATATTGATAAGATTCCCCTGAGCCATCTCATCTCCAGGCTGGACAGTCCCAGCTTTCTCAGCCTCTCATATGAGAGGCTCCAGTCCCTTCATTGTCTTTTGTAGACCTTTGTTGGACTTGCTCCAGTATGTCCATCTCTCTCCTGTACTGAGGAGCTTTATCCCCAGAACTGGACGCAGCCTTCCAGATGTGTCTCACCAGTGTGGATCAGAGTGAAAGGATCACCTCTGTTGACATTATCCAGTTCCCTCAGCACTCCTGGGTGCATCTTATCATGTCTTATGGTTATGTTTAACCTTTCCCTAACCTGATCTGCCTCTATGGATGGTCAGTCTTCAGTGCTCCAGACTTTATCAGTGGTCTCAGTGGCCTGGGATTCTTGCAGACAAATCTTACCAGTGAAGACAGAGGTCAAGAAGGCATTGAGTACCTTGGCCTTTTCCATGTCCTTTGATATCAGGTCCCCTGCCTCATTCAGCTGTGGGCCCACATCTTCCCAAGTCTTCCTTTGGTGGCTGATCTCTCAGTAGGCAGTCTTATTGTTGCCTTTTATGTGCCATGTCAGATTCACCTCCAGATGGGCTTTGGCTTTCTTAACTCCATACTGTGCGTGCTTGGATAGCGTCTCTGTATTCCTCCAGCATCTCCTGTCTCTGCTTCCACCTCTGTTATGCTTTCTTTTTATGTTTGAGTTTTGTCAGGAGCTGCCTGTTCATCCATGCAGGGCTCCTCCTGCCTTTGCTTGGCCTCCTGCCCCTCAGCTGGACTGTTCCTGCTCATGGAGGAATTGATCCTTGAAAATCAAGCAGCTCTCTTGGACCTCTTTTCTCTTCAGGACCATATCCCATGAGATTCTTCCAGGCAACCCCCTGAACAGGCCAAAGTCTCTTCTCCTGAAGTCCAACGTTGTGATTGTGCTTATTGGCCTTGTTCCCTCTTCTCAGGATCCTGAACTCCACAATGTCATGGTCACTGCAGCCAAGGGTGCCCATGACCTTCACCTTCTTGGCCAATTCCTTCTTGTTTGTAAGTATGAGGTCCAGCAGAGCACCTGCCCTTGTCCATTCCTCAATTGCCTGTGTTAAGAAGTGACCACCAATGCCCTCCAGAAACCTCCTGGATTGCTTGTGCTCTGCTGTGTTGTCCTTCCAGCAGATAACAGGTGGTTGAAGTCCTCCCTCTTGAGGATCAGGACACATGAATTTGAGGCTTCTTCAGTTGTGCAAAGAAGGCCTTATCTACTTCTTCAGCTGATGATTTTAGAACCTATTTTGTTCTGCTTGAAATAGACAGAGCCTTAATGCTTCATTCACCTTTGTCTGTCATTCAGATTTTACATGACTTGCAGTGCTAAATGAAGGATAAAAATATTGAGTATTTGGAATGACCTTACTGGACCCTCTTCCAAATAAAATGTTTTTTCTTAATACTGTTTAATAATGATGGTTTCCCATTAAGAGAGAGTTTTGTGTCTGTTTCATGGTGTTTAATTCATTTAATGTGTACTTTATTAGTAACAAAATAATGACATTCCACTCGCAATTCTATCTTATCTAGTATGTGAGTGGTAGATTTCATTCTCATCTAAGGTAAATATCCTGAGATATATTTTCTCTTACCTATCATAGATATTCAGTGAGAAATAGCCCACACATTTTTTTTGAGAGACTTACTTTTACTATTTTGTAATAACCATTTTGTTTCTGGTATCAAAACCAGCAGAAGGACACGTGGAGGGTTGTTTGGAATGGTCCACAAAGGCCAGAATGGTCTTTCTAATATTAGCCAGACTTTAGAGGAAAGGTAGGTGGTTACTGGCAAAGGCTGAAGAGGTTTATGGTTGGATTTTTAGCACATTCTTGCTCTGTTGTGTTAGTCCTGGGGCTGCAAAGCCTCTTTTGCAGAACACAGGATGTTTCTGCTTGTGAAGAAGGTGCCCCAGGAAGTGAAACACAGCACCGAGCTTTGAAACTCAAACCGATCTAGTCTGATGAGGGCTATGCTGCACCCTGCTCCTCTATCGATTTCTGAAAAGCAGGGCAGGACCTCCCTAAACTTTTTCACTGAGATATTTTGGCCTTCTTGGTGTCCCTTCAGGGCTCTTTGGGTATAGAAGTACCCCGGCTTGTCTGAGATGGCTGAAAGAAAAGCAGTCTAGAGAAGTATATGAAGTGTTTGACTTTGTCTCCTTGTATAGGGAAGATGTCTTCAAAGTCAGGAAAAGCATTTCATACATATGTGGATAGATATGCATATATATTCATCAGGACAGCCTTTTTTTAAAAATTTGTGAGATTTGTGCATATACTTCTTTCTTCCCTCCCTAATGACATTGAAGTAAGCACCCAAAAATACTAACATGAAAACTTGAAATCCTGGTTGCTATCTGTGCACATCACTCTGCCTGTCATAATTTCTATGAATTAATTCACTTTTCTGATCACTCTAGAGACAGTGTCACTGGAAGTTTCTCGCTGGGAATACTTTTCACATCACTGGGCAGCTATGGAATTCAGTCTGTTCCTTCTTGTCTGTACTGAAATTCTAATGATGAATATTGGAAACAACTAGGCAGGAACCTGGAATGTGAAGCATGACAATTCAAGAATGAAATAAAAATATTTTGATAGAAATGTCAAGATACTTTGGTTATTGGAAAGATCTTGATTTTTCTTTCCTTTTCAAAGATTTTATTATTACAAATACGGCAAGGACTACTCCAAATACCCTTTGAAAACAAAAAATTGATCATTTACATTTAACAAATAGCTTTATTTATAAAGCATAGCTTTATCTCTCATGCAATTCAAATGCAAGATTAATATCTTGCATTCATCATTTTAATGTTGCTTAGTAATTTAAAATTCAGTGGCTACAAACCAAAAAGCAAAAGATTGCTTGAAATGTATCTGTGAGCTGTCACTGTAGTGGAAGAAAAGATGAGTTCTCATGCGTTAGCACAAAGAATTTATACAAAACATGTCTCTGTATTACTTCTTGCTCTGTGATCTTCATAGAACTTCAGAAAAGGAAGTGCAAGGAATGCAATTTGAAAAATACAAAGATTTAAGGTAGAAAACCAACCAACCAGAACAATATGCTTGTGAACAACTGTGAAGATACAAAAATATACATAATTATCATCTTTAAACAAAAAGATTAGTTGCAAGGATGGCCCCCAAAGGTACGTGTGTCTTTATGCAAATAGAAATTGAACACATTCTTTTTCCTTCAGTAAGAAATTTTATACTTTTCATGGCATGGAAATAAGAGCAACTCCCAATATTACATGAATGGGTTCCAGAAATTTCAAAGCATGCCACCAACGAAGCACTGGCTTTCAGACACAGAAAGAATAAAATCACT
Organism: Phoenicopterus ruber ruber; assembly: GCA_009819775.1. Classification (NCBI taxonomy): domain Eukaryota; kingdom Metazoa; phylum Chordata; class Aves; order Phoenicopteriformes; family Phoenicopteridae; genus Phoenicopterus; species Phoenicopterus ruber. The sequence goes on from CM020216.1 coordinate 34,345,258, forward strand.
ATTCAAAACCTGCACGCTCCTCAGCTATATTTAATACTAGAAAATAGAGTACCACTTTTACATTTATTCCATAGGGCCTCATTCCAGAAAACACTTCCATGAATAGAACTCAGAGGCACTGCTTATATGCCTAAAGGTGCTTATAAGCGAGAGTGTTTCCAAGAAGAATTGTATTTGCTGTCTCTGTATTTGAAAAGTTGCAAGAGTTTAATTTATTCAGTTTTAAATTGCTGTTACAAAAGCCATGCAAATGCACCTAAAGCCTGCTTAGCTTAATTAAATAATTATCAATGCAGTTTTAATTGTTATAAAAGAACTTTAAAACGAGCATAAATTAATATTTTATTTAAACAATTTAAGTAATTATTAAACAAATATTAACTGAGAATGTGTTATCTTTGTTATTTGCATGAGTTTCACCAGATATAATTTAAAAGACTTAGAGGGTTTTTTTCTCCTTTATAACTAGTTATTTCTTATAAAATCCAGGATCTACTAAAAGAAACATGTATTCCATGTATGCTAGCTTTCACTTAATATATGTTGAAATTATAAGACCTGTAAAAGAAATGCTGAGAATTTCAGATATGGCTGGTGTTGAAATGGGAGTTAAAGATCTAGGATCCTTATAAATGCAGTTGTTTGAGCAGTACAGTTTGCTCCTTGAATGACAAATGGCTGCGTAGAATATGAAGAATGAACGCATTCGGATCTTGTTCTTTCAGTAATAGCTTTCAGCTTGTTGTCCTTCAGGTTCCCTGCAGCAGCAGCATGTAATTTTAATAGTATGTAAAATCAGTCCTTCATTACAAGAAAGCTCTTAGGCAAGTGCAATGACATCTGCACATTACCAGCAATGAAATCCAAGCAAATTTGTAATGAAGGAGAACTTTATGTGCTACCACACATCAATGATCCTGGCTTGTTTCCCTGGTTTGTTTTGCTCTTTAAATTTTCAGCATCGAGTCCTTAATGCTCTTGTTTCCTCATACCCATACAGAAACGACTGTTGTTGTTTCACATCTCAACGCTGTGAATTTTTAAATGGGCTGTGAACTAAGTTCTTAGCTCCTTTGTCAGGTTATTCCATCCTGTTCATAATGAACAACGCCATTTCTACGTGGTGGACTGCAATGCTGGGGGACCAGGGGAAAAATAATGATGGTCATCAGGGTTTTCTGTCTCCTCTGTTCTGTCCCGCGATGCATGAGAGTTGTGTACGCAACAGGTTGTGCGTCTCACTTACACATCTGCTGGTCAGCCAAGGAATACGCATAGTTTTTGCTGAGACCTTATTACCTCCATGCTGGCCACTATTCCACCGTCTGCTTAAGGGTTAAGTGCCTGCTGCTTAAGTGTTGGAAATGGAGGGTCATGATTCTCTTCTTCTTTGAGAAGAGCTAGAATAAGTAGACGTGTAAGACACAGCTGACATTCAGCTCATGTCACTGGGGTAGGCTCAGTCTGAGTGAATTGAACATGCATTCGTCACGTGTAATATCTTTAGCACCAGCTAGTTTTGTTTTTAGTGTGGTTAGAAAGCAGAATACACCTGGCCAGCGTCTCCCGAGTCAGAAGAATGAGTCAAAAAAAAGTGGCGTTAAGATGCACAGAGCATAATTCATCTCGTGTCACTTCATTCATCTAAAAATCAGACATCTGCTCCAGGATAGTCCACTATGTTTTCCTTTACTAGTCAATTGAAATTGATGGTCTGAATCACACTCCGAGGATGCCCACCTCAGCTGCCTTTCTGCCTACTGTGATGGAGGCATGCAGTCAGCTTTATGGTCACCTTTTTAGAATACGAAGTGTATGTGTAATTATCTGGTAATATCACTATAATTGTCCTATGATATGCTTTCGTCCCCTTAATTTTCTGGCAGTACATGGTTCTTTGTTACCAGCATGAGAGATACTCAGATACTGACCCTAGTGATCAGTGTTTTAATTCTGTGCAATTCATTAATTAAACACTGGCACTTCTATGAAGAAATTAAAGACATTCCACACATTCGCTGTAGTGCTAGGTCCTTAGCAAGATTTTTCAAGCAGATTGGACTGTGGTCTGCTGAGAAAAAGGCAAAAGCATCATAGGTATGTTTGTTAGGGAGTACTTTTGACAGAACTCGTTGTTAGGGACATGGCTGTGACGGAGATCTTAGTCCTGAGTCTTGGGAGTCTCAAGATTTTCACAATAAACTCACGTCTGGCATTCCTATTGATATCTTTAGAAAACCACCCTTCAATTGCTGCCTGTATTTTGGTACCTCTAGGCAGTTATGTATTATATTAAATCTTAGAACAGATGTTGGATAAAGCCATTGACATTCTGACAATCTTGGAAGAGGAGAGCTCTTATGAAATTTAATATCCTCACCCCAGAATAGGAAAAATAATCTTACAGGTTTCAGTAGATGGATGGATGTATACACTATTTTATTTTTCTACATCAAGCTCAACAGTCCTAACTGTCATTAATCATTTCAGAATCTCTGCATTGCTATTTTTAGGAGCATAAAGAATTTCAGTATTATAGCAGGATCTGTGCTAGAAAGAGGTCAAATAGATGGTCTGCAGTGGAGATTTGCTGCTAGAAATACATTGGTATGAAGTCAAAAGTAACTTTATAGTGCAGGACTACTGTGTAGGTGTGCAGTAATTTACTAAATTACAACAGATTTAAGCTGCTGGAACATTTTTATTAATACTTCTATTTGTTTTTACAATCCAGTTACCTCAGAACACAGCAGTGTATTCAAAACAGGTATCTTGGATTTAATTTCTAAAAATATTTTGATATTTTTTTATGAATGTTTAACACCCAGAGGTTCTGTGTGCTAAAAACAAAACATAGACATTTTATGGCTTTCTCACTTTTTGTCACCTATTATAAGACTGAGTGTTTTGTGCCAGATTGCCAAATGGAGGCAGCTCTGATGAGGAGCTGAGGGACCAAGTGCTTCTTCATCTGTGGGAACTGGTCTTTGCAGGACCACGTACAAGATGCGAGGAGCTCAACTGATGCCCCTCATTTGCATGCAGGTGTGTACATTTCTTAAGAAATTAACATCAGCCAGAGACAAATTTAGAGCTCTTGCTTTTATGAACTTACTGAAGAGTGTCACGTATGTAAAACACATTATATATAATATGGTGAGACTAAGCATGTTCTGATGGTGTCTTAAGGCCAAGGTTAGTTTGTTAGAAACATCATTGGAGCTTAAGTTTGAGGATAAAGGCATCTTTGCAATGCAGAGATTTATTGCAGGAAACCTGTTTTTAACCAAAGCATTACAAGTTTACTACATCTCCAGGTACTTTTTGTGCAGTTTAATAGTCAGCAAATACAAAAACATCTCACAGAGATACAAAACATGCAGCCTAAATTTCTGGCTTGCTAATGGCTAACTTTTGGGGTTTGGATCAGCCCAACTGCCCTGCTTTCTGTCTCTTCGTTTCATCTTTTTTTCTTCAGTACCAATTGTGCTACTTCCATCACGTTGCCGTAAGAGGCAGTAGAGTCTCCTAGACTTCAGTGGAGCTGGATTCAGGCTTATGCCTGTGTGAGTTGAATACACAAGAAGATTAAGGAAAAAAAAGAATAATCTGTGCACGTCGTTATTATTTTTATCAACTTTACTACATGGATGGTAGTTAAGCATACAGATGCACCTATTTTCTTTATTAAGTAAATCAAAGGCATTTCCTCCTTGAATACAGCCCTGGGGGAATCTGTGTCTTTTTGCTAATGTAATGAAAAACAGAACAATACTACAAAGGTGGCAAATACACCTGCACATGGATATAGAAAGAGCTTTAACATCTCGTGTGTTTGGAAGAACATTTTCTTAATTAGTGTATATTCATAATGACTGTGTAAAATGTAAGTAAACTAAAATGAAGCAATACACACTTGGGCTGTAATGCTGTTAGATGTTGTAAGTGAATATGGCTTGGGATTGTGCACAAGTTCAGGGGCTGATTTAGGAATTGTTTTTCTGGAAGACGGTATTTTTCTCTTTTGAGTCCTCACTAAAGTAGTGTTTGGTCACAACATTATGGCTGCAGTTCTTCTGGACATGCTTTTAGCTGTGCTGTAAAACAGAAACAAGGTGATAAATGTTTGGGACAATTAAATGATCTCAGGAGTTGAAATCCTGACATAATAAAGTCAATAGCAGAACTCCCATTAACTGTAATGGGGCCAGGGGTCTGAATCATCATCTCAGGACTTTGATCAAGAGTCATGACATTTAACCCTGTTTTCATAGTAGGTGGAGCTACCAAGAAAGGTGGTGATTCCTTGTTATTCATTGTTCAGAGCACTGTTCAAGTGCTCGTAGCTTGGAAAAGTAATGTATGTGGATGTTTCAAGGATCGCATCGAAGTCTTTATATATGTCCTCATGTTTTGAGATCTTTTGCCGAAATGTCTCAGAGGGGAAGAGACAGAAAGCTGTTCGTTGTTTTCCATATTGTTAGCAGCCTATAACTGCTACGATACGTATGCATTAGCATACAGAAATACTATTTTAGACTTAAATGGATGTGTTGGTTTTTTTCTTTTTCCACTGGAATCTCATGTGTTACTGCTTTCAAGCTCAGATATTTTAAGTGGAAAATTAAAAGTGCGTCACCAAACCCTACCAAAATGGGAAATCATATGCTGCTAGGAGGTTTAAGATGTTGGGAATTTTAGTTCTAAAAACAATAGAAAAAGTCTCGCTATTCCCTTTGTTTACTACCCTTGTCTTTATTTCAAGTGTATACTTTATGAATCTACAAATTATTGCCTTTATTGAAAAGTTTGTGTGTTTTTCAAGATGACTTGTAAACTCGACTCAATCTTCCCTAGCAAGGGAAACAGGAAATACCAGAGAACACTAGGCTCAGTAAACCTATAAAATTTGAGAATGCAGCCCATTATTTCTAGAGACTTTTCACATAACACTTTGGGAAGCAATGACTAATTAGTTTTTGGCTTTAACAATAACAGTTTGAGGGGTTTTTTTGTTTTGTTTTTATAGCTTTCATATTAGGTAGAGGAGGGAAAGTGACTCTGAATGATGAAATATTGGCAGTGTATACACTTGCTTCGCAGTAGGAGCTCAGCTCTTTGATCCCTAGTACAATTACATTCATTGCCCAAGTTTTATTGCCATGCCGGTGAGTTAACAAGCAGCCGCTACACTCACGACAGCATCCTAATAGATTTTTGTTCAATGGGTAATTGAATATTTAAAATTAATGTCTTGGATTCTCTGGATTCTTGGTAATAATTAAATGTTCACAGCATTTTTTCTTGACTACTTCACAGCAGTAAATAGAGTATTTACATTCATCTGATCTATCAAACACTCCAACAATGCTTCTGAGCGTTAACTGTAGCTAGAGCAACATTTTAGTTATTGTTCCTTTTTCCTGCCTGAATACTTTGTTGAGTGTTATTCTCTGAATTCATAAAATGGCAAAGCTTGACTGGCAGAAAGCACCACAGCTTCCTGATGAATATTTAAATTTGTACTCACTTCTGGTTCTTACCATAAGAATGGACTTCTTATGAAGTACTAATGAGATTTAAAAGTTGCAAATATGATGGAGGCATATGTAAAATAACATTGTTATTTTCTTTTTTGTTATTCACTGCTGTTATTCGCTTATTCCTTAATGATCCTTCAAGATTCTAGCTGATATTTCAGCTAATTATGCATAGGATATATTCTATGGGTAGCTTTCTGAAAGGGAGCTGGGGAAGATGCTATTATCCGGTGATTAGAACAGGAGACTGGAAATCAGAATGACCTGATTTAATTTGCATTTCCTCCTCTTTTGCTAAGTGGCCTTGAAAAAGTGACTCTACCCGTAAGTGCTTTAAGTCTTTCTCTTTACCCTTTTATCTTTTCTTTTTAGATTTAGGGTCTGACCTTTTACATGTGAAAGGTATATCACCTGTCACTAGTAGGAGAAGTACAGGCTACAGCAGTCAGACTACAGTCAACATGCAGTATTTTTTTTTAAATATAGTTTCACATCCCAGAATATGTTAAAAAGTTTTAATGATTTTCATTTCTATTACCATCTCTTAATGGGATAGTGTAAAAACATGGGCATGAGCTAAAATATAAATAATTACCCATGAACCTGAAGGGTTCCTATCTGCCGAGTAAATGCAACATTATGTAATGTCATACAGAATAAGCTGCTAGAATTTATGCCACAAGTTATAACTTGTGCCATAAGTAGAAATACAAACAAATACTTTTGTAACAGTAGGTTTTCATATCATCCTAAAGCCACAACCCTTTCTTGTGTCCAGGTTCAGCAGGCCTCACTGGAATAACCTTCTCTGCAGATAGTTTTCATTTTCAGGCTTAACTGGTAGTCTGACAGGTTGCGCTTCTCTGTGTTCTCCAAATCGTCTCAGCATGATTATCATAGCTCTTGGGGGGGTGGAAGTATATGTCTGTATTAAAAAGATACGCTTTTTGTTAAAAAGCTAAACCAAGATAAACCAAGACTGAGTAATGTTCCATATGTTCTATTCAATCAAGATTTGTTGGATCAATTTGTTTCACAATAACAAATTGAAGGAAAGCCTATTAGCATCAATACAAATTCCTTTCTCCCAGATTAAAGAAAGAGATTGCATACTGGCAGGTTTCTTTGTGTTTTGATCATACAGAAAATGGTTGCTTGATTATGACAATGGGGGTATAAACGAAGATGAAAGAAGGCCTCTTGGAGCATTTTCCTCTACCTGTCCTAACAGTGGGATGCACCAGCACCTCTAGCCATATGGGTGACCTTCGGTTTGGCAAGTGATGAGGAACACTCCATGGTATTGGATATAACAGAGGTTTCAAAAGGCACAAGAATATGTGGACTCAGGCTAATTAGCTCAGTGGCTAATTGACCATTTAAACCTGGGTAGGTTTAAAACTAGTTTCTGATCAGTACCTAAATCAGTGACTTTAGTGCTGTATTATACAGTGGTTACAGCAGAGCCTACCAGGTATGGATGCCCTAAATCAGTGGCACCTAACCTCTGGTCTCCTGCAGAACAGCAGTGCGCGGTAATGGGCTCAAGCTACCACAGTCTCCTCTTCCTGTTGGCTTTGATTTTAAGGTCTTGATTTTCTATGGCTACAAACAGATTTAAGCAGTTTCTCAGTCAGGATGTCGTCCATGTAGTATGACTGAGCGGGATGACCGAGTTGTGTAAAATTCCCTGGCAGTAGCACTGTGACAGGCCATATCAAAATTAATGTGTTCAGACTCGATGATCGTTATCGACCTTACATTTATTCCATTCCTGTATTTTACCCATTTAAAAATAATAAACACTTGGGGTGCAGGTCAAGTAAGTTTTGTCCTGATTACTAATATAAGTAAGGCTGTTAGGAATTCCAAGTGATTTTGAAATATTTTGTGAAGTTTGATAGTCACCTGGCATAGAAACATAGAAATAACAATTTTTGGTGATGAAACATTTTCTGATTTAGGATATTGTCAAAACAACGTTCTCTGGGTGTAACAGTAGAGGTAACTAAAGCAGTAATAAAACTTAATAATGCCTGTTTAGAAGAACACTGAGGGAGAAAAATGATTAAAAAGCATTAGTTCTTTAAAGGAGTCCTCTATCTGGAGTTATCTTTGTAATTTGCCTATAGAATTACACGAGCAAGAGTACAGGATACATGAAAAGTAAATATTTTTTTTAACTTCTTTATGTTTGCAAGGGTGAGGTATCCCCAGTCCTGAGAGTAGGTCTGTCTTGTAATTCAAAACCTAAGTGGTTGAGTTTGGTCTATGGATGTTGTCTAAAAAACCCTTCTTGTTTGCTGTATAAACTTGTTGAAATGCAGTATGTTATGAAACCTGCTATATAGCTAGAGCAGTTTACTTGGGAAACTAGCAGGGTTGCTTTGCAGTATTTATTTTTCTGGAAGGTGGGAGGTAAAGCTGATGTGATGGAAATGACTGGCTCCCTCATCCTGAAACCTTAGACCAGTTTGCGCTAATTCACTGATGTATGTGCCTAAACACATTAATAAGGCTAAAATAGACAGGGGCACCTAGTGACGCATGCGGGGCTGGGGCTAATGGACTAGCAGAGGGGTTTACTGAGGATCTGTTCCACTGGGAACAGAGCCTTTATATCCTAATTAAAGCCCGGTAAACCTCCATTTAGTACTGGAAATCCAGTATCAGGTTTACTGAGCTGATTTTAATTAAAGCTGATGTTAGCCTCAACTTCATGTGTGTTTCTGACCAAAATAATCTTTTGTAAGTAACACATGTGTGCGTATGTACATATGTACCTATACATGTATCTGCTGGAGTGTACTTGTGTGTGTGTGTTTGTATTCTGTTGTATTTAAATCTTCTGTAATTAAGAACAGATCATCCCTGTGTTTAAACTAGTAATTGTCTGACTTTGAAGGGAATACTGACAAGTTATTTTTACTTCTGTGTTATCACCTGTCATGTTAAATCTAGTACCAGGTGAGGGCTCTGTGACCCTTTTACTGGGGAAGGTGGGAGGGACATTTGTGCTTCCCCAGTCTATAAATAACAATCTTTGTGTAACCATTGCAGAACCAGATGTCATGTTGTAGAGGAATAAAGCACTACTCCTACATGTAAATAGGACTGTAATATCCCAACAAAGGAAATAGGGATTTTTTGGTGGGGGGTTTTTTTTAGTTTGATTTTAGAAACCTGGTGTATCAACATAGATTTAAAAAAAAAAATGCAATATAAAATCTGAGAGAAGACAGCTGCCTTCTTTTTTCCTGGTCAGGTGGAAAGGGATATTCTTAATTAGAAAACATATTACATGTATTTCTGTATTTAATATGTGTGTGTGTGAGAGAGATACCCATGTGAAATTGGAAAAAAGGGAGAGAGAAAGAGGTAAAATAGTAGAATGCTAAAACAGAACAGTTAAACTGCAATTAGATTGTCCATATACCCTTAATTTTCTTCTTTTCCTCTTATGCATAGCCATTTCACTTTCATTATCATGACTTTTTCCCTACAGAATCTGGCTTGTTTGGTAATACTTGATAGATGGTCTAGCTGTATAGGTTACTCTGTAAAGATGTCTTATTCTTGCTCTTTTCAGTAAAGCTCTAACTTTATTTACCACCTGCCCTCCAGCCCTGCACTGGATACAGATTTTTTTTGTGACCTGTAGGATTTTTGATAGTGGTTATTGACTATTTTATCTAAGTGTTTCACAGATTATTTTTTCTCATAATGTCCTTAAAAGATGAGGTGGTGTTATTTTTATTTTATAACTAGACAACTGAAACTCAGGGCACTACTGTGCTGAGTTACTTTAGCTAGTTCTGGTTGAGCAGGGATAGTCTATCAGAAGCTGCATAATAAGTTGTTCTGCATTGTGCTTCCCAAATTAGCCTGAGTGAAGCACGGTGGTTGTGCTATATTAAGACAGGATATCTCTGACTTGCAGAGCATTCTGCTGTTTAGACATATCCTCAGAGGTTATCTAAAACAGCAATATAGCTACCCAACTTCAAAAATTCTGTTTCTCAAAGTACTTAGTAATGTTATCACTGTGTATTGGGTAAGATCCATTCAACTTCAGTTGCAAATATAACTCTTTCAGCAGGAAATCAACACTGAACCCCAGACCAATCATACCAGATCATTCAGTTAGAATACAGCAAACACACACATGCCGCTTGGGATAAATTTGGCTTAAACGCTGTATCCCAGAAAGGTCCCATGCAGCTAAAGCTGATTACTGCGCTAACTCTTGGGCTCCTGCAGCAGCATCCTGGGCACATGGACTCTGCCGTCCTGGGGAGAGGCAGGAGTCCCAGCACGAGTTGCTGGGGAGTGGGGAGTTCTGTGATGGCCTGCTCCCAGCTACCCAGTAAGAAATACTGAGGACAGAAGTATGTGCAAAATCCTGTTCCTCTCTGCTGCATTAGCACCTTACTCGGGGATTCAAGAGTGTGCCTCCATCCACTGGGCATCCGTGGCGCTGAGGGAGATATCCAGGCTCTGTCCTTCACACAACTGAGGAGAAACTGTTGTTCTTTCAAAGCACGGCCATGGGAAAAGGGTAATGTTTTACATAACTGACGGGCAGCTTTCCTGGGGAAACATGAGCTCCCTTCCTGCAAGCAACGTGGATAATAAACCCAACACAAACCACGACAATTAACAACTCAAAGGCAGTGCTGCTAGTTACTCCCTTCTTGCTGTGTGTTAATGGTTGTGCAAACAGCTAGCTTAAACCACCTATAATTTCTTCTAAAGGGTAAGCATCCTCTCCGTGTTAGGGTGGAGAAGAGGTGCTGGTAGTGCCACCACCTGAAAGACAGCTGGCAACAGGGAGAATAGCTGGGCTGTTGATTGTCACCTCTTAGCTAGAGACTATTGTACATTGCATTAGATTTTCACTCCACTCAGTGTCATGCTAATGTAAAGAGAACTGACGGTTAATTTGGTTTCCTCTGCCTTCTGGAGAGGGAGACTCTCACAGCCCGCTCCGGCCAGCTGAAAGGCTGCACGTAAGCAGCGCAGGAGAGGCTCACCAAGCCTTAGGCGTAGGCCTGGGCCAAATAAGCAGTTTGAACATGCCTTTAATCTTTCACACAAAAGGAAAATGTCTCATGTGAGGGCTGCGACCCATAGCTCTCATCTTCCTGGAGACTTCAGGAATCACTGGTCAATCACTTCAGCTGCATGGAAAAATGAAGCAGTAGCTATCGCTTCTGCTATCCTGATGACCTGTCAGCTTCAGTCCAAATCTAGTTTGCAGTCGCTTTTTGCCGGCCAGCACACTAAGTGTCCCGTGGGCACACAGGAACCGTATGCCAGGGCAAGGAGAGAATTCGGGTCTCGAGAAGCATTCAGCTTCTGTAATCAAGATGACGACTTTTCTCTACTTAAAATGTCTTTCCTCATTCACATAAAACTTCCTAACCCTGTAAAAACCCCAGGAAGTATTCCTGCAGGTGACAGTCTCCGAGCTGGGCATGTGTAATGTTGAATTTGGAAAAAAAAAAATACTGTCTGGCACAATGCACTTGCTTTAGACTGCCTAGACCCTGCCAGGGTCAATCCCCTTAACTACATTAATTTACCTGTGCTCAGCTCCACCAGTTGACAGCCAGTAGATGTTCTCATGGTCTGGTTCACATTTCTGGCAGAAATTTCAGGCATTGCCAAATAGTAAGCTCGAGGAGAGTCTCAGTCAGCTGCGGGCTGGATTGGCCTTTTTCGGATAACAGAAACAGTGAAAAATATGGATTGGAAAGGACCTCTAGAGGTCTTCTGGTCCAATACTCTGTTTAAAGCAGGTCTACCTTAGTATACTATCAACAAAGAATTTTCGTATTAGTCCTCAGAAAATGTTTTTCTTGGACAATATTTAAATGGTCCTCCTCAGATCTGTAACTGAACAAAGATTTACTAGGTGGGAACAGTAAAAGGCAACTCTCTGTTCAAGTGGTATCTTCTCTGGCAAATTTTGAAAACTATTTCTAAGGCTGTGGAAGTGTGGATTCTAAGGTGTTAGTGATAGGAATTTTGCATGGGCAAAACAGTTTTTCCCTCCGCCCAGATTTCTTCTCCAACTGAGCTGTCTTAGCTGGTTCAGTTGTTTGACCTGAAACTTTGCTCCCCCACACTTTGAAAATGATGGGAGGCAAACAGCCAAGCTAGGGAAATGATGAAGCTATTTTGCAACTATAAGGAGCCAAGCATGGGATAATATAATGAAAGCATTGGGCAAAGGTAGCTTCTTTACTTGCTCTGTCCCTATTCCAAAATGTGGAAAATCATGGTTTAATTGGAGATGTAGTCAGTCTCCAGTAAAGTCATTGGGAGCTGAAAGGGCTGAAGCCTTTGTTGATATGGGATGATTTCTGAAATGTTTCAGGAAAAAATAAAATCTGGCACCCTGTTTCTCAGACGAGACCAACAGCATTAAGAGGCTTCTCTTGCATTGTTGTGGGAGGCATAGTCTCAGTTGTGGATGAAGAATCGCCTCCCCTCATCTTGGCTTCCTCCATATAACTGCTCCGGAAGGTCTGGTGTGCTGAGGTTGAGGAGGTCAAGATGCCCATGCAGAAATTTTGTCTGGTTTTGCCTTTTCTAGTCCTGGCAGTGACAATTCAGCAGTGAGCCTGGCTGGGCACCAGGAGTGACACTTGGCACGTTCAGTAAAGGAGAGGTCTGTTTTGGTTTACTGCAATCTGCATCGTGCCTGTAAAAACGATCCTGAAATGTATGCCTCAAAATACATTTTCACATGACACCAGCACGTAGAGAGTCTTTTACAGGAGGCTGCAAGGCATATGGGTAGTATGCAACTCTCATATGCTGAAACTTGTTTTTGACACTTGTTTTAAAAACACAGAGCAAAATAACGTAAGAGTCTGGACTCCATTACAAATGGATACCTCTTGCGTAACTTTATGAACTGCATTGGAGTAAGTGGCTATATACTGTGAGAAAGGCTAGCGTTTGGACCAATAACTTTCACTTTAATGCTCATTCATTGAAGGGCCTGGAAGAATTTTATTTATTTGATATGGGATGCTGACCTAACTGCTATATCCAAGATCAAAGCTTGCTTGCTGTGCTAGATCAACCTGATAAGAGTATAGTATTCTTCATGATTATCTGATTATACATCTGATTTATTTTACGTAATAATAATGTTTTCCTTGTGGTAGATTTCAAATGTTACAGGGTTTACGTTATAGGGCTCCAGCAGATGGCAGAGGAGACAGGCTTTGAATAGGTGAAGTTTTCAGGTACTCTGTTAAATTAGTACAAGAAAATGAGTTTTATTTGAGCTTCAGCAAACCTGCCAGTTTCACTTCACTCAGTTTCACTGAAGTAGAACCAGTGTGTGGGGTTTATGGGGCTCACATGCCCTTCATGGTTGTTGGGCTTCAGTTTGTGAAACTAAAACATGCTCTAATAGAGGTTGCCCATTTGGGATCTGAAAAGATTACAAAGGTCTTTTTCTCCTGTAAATTCAGTCATTGATTTTAGAATTAGCACGTTGAGGGGAAAGCAACCTATGGGGACAGTCCTGCTCTCTGACTTAAAAATACTTCATAAAAGAGACATAAACATAAAGGGCTCTGATGTTTGTAGGTAGGAGTCAAGGCCTGTCTCTGTTCTCATTTACATCATAATAAACCCCAAATAATAAAACTGAAATAGTCCATACGCATTATTAAGAGACTCGGTTTGGATCAAGATCATCTGTGTGATCCCATAGAACACTCAATAAAGCAGCTGTAGAAATCTCTAGGTAAGTAAGAAAAAGCCACGTAAACTAATAAGCCGCACACAGCCCTAGGTAAAGCACAGCAAAGCATGCCGAAACAGCTGTATTTTTCCTCTTCCAAAATGGTTTTGCAATATGCTCTGTGCTCACCTGAATGAGAACTACAAACCTCTCAGCTGTATGAAGAACAGCATAGGTGTGTGAACATGCAGGTTGTGAACTGGGGTCTAAATTCACTGAAACTTAACATGCGGAGACGTGAAAAAGAGGAACGCACAGGGAAAAGGAACAATATTGCAATGATTACTTTCATCATATTTTTTTGGAAGGGACATGAACATTTGTTGGTGAAGTAAGAGGACCCATATTAGGACATGCTGATGTAGGAATTTACAACTTCAGTGCATCCCGTGATGTACCTCCCCTTTCTTGTTGAGCTTCCTCTAAACGAAATATAAATGGTTCTGGATCTCCTGTGATCCCTTTTGCAAAGCAACATCTGTGGCTGCAGCAGTGTTTGTCTGGCAGGCACCCCCCTGCCCAGGGAAATTTCTTTATGCATGAGCTTTACAGCAAAGTTACTATCTTTGTCCTTGAGAAATTCTGTGCTACTTTAAGAAGAGATACCAGAGCAACTCTGTCCATCAAATTCTTTTAGGGACCATGAACAGCCATGGTTAATTAGGAAGCTCCACCGAAGAGAATGGAATTGCACCCAGTTATGTCAAGAGCTGAAATTAATTTTATGATTTTATGTTACTGCTAGGGTCTCTGTAAATAAGTTAACTCTAAATGAACAAACAAGGGACTATGTTTTTCTGGTGCATGTTGCACAAACAAGGCAGAGGTTGCTAATACTAACCCTGCCTTAATGATAATTTCTGGGAGTTTTTAGCTGAAGAAATAGAAGTGCTGCTGGTCACCATATAGTGAAAAAACATGTGCGTAAGGGAGAAATTTAGTCAAAATAGCAACAGCTACCACCTCCTTCTTCATTAAGAACATAATGCCTCAGGTTTTAAACTATTTATTTCAAGTCTGTCTTTTCTCTTGTAACTTTTTTTTTCTCTTCTGGCCAAACAAGCAAGGACAAAGTTACAAGATTTTTGCTAAATTTATGAAGTGTATATGAAAATAAAGAATTTTTTCATCTACCCTTTGTGATGGTAGGATAGAGAGAAGAGGGTTTTCACTTTTTAATATAAGGTTTCATTTATTATTTCTCTGAGGAGTTAAAACTTCAGATTTAAAGAACACAGGGAAGGTTTAAAGACGTGGAGAAGGAGGTGAATATCTATATGATTATTTCCCAAGTTGTTGTTTTGTCTTAAATTCTAGATTCTGAGTTTCAAGCAAAGCACTGATTCCATTAAATGAACAAAGCATCGTTAAACATCCTCTTTAGCACTGGAATGCAGGGCGAAATCTGCCCCTCTTGAAATAATAGTACCCATCGCTAACTTTTATCCATTATCAATGGCACTACTTGACACATCAGAATATTCAAATAGATGTTTCAGGTCATGTTGTAGTTCTTTTACCACATACTTTACAGCTCATATCCAGTTAGTGAGACCATTTGTGAGGCACTTCATTGCACATCCCTGACGAGGGAATTGCTATCTGGCCACGGTGCGATGCCAGATGTTTCTCAAGATCCATTAGACAGTAGACAGCTTGTCATCCCCACCTGAACTGCTGTAAATATCCAACTGTCTTCTGTATCTTTCTGCTATGTCTCGTCTTTATTCGTGTTTCAGTCTAAGCAATCAAATAATTTGTCACACGAGTAAAGGAAATTAAAAGGGAATTGTGGCTAGATAATTTCACCACTACTGTATTTACCTACCTCTTTCACAATGTCTCAGTATCAGCTGAAGCCTGTGAAAGCTTTAACTTCTGTGTATTTTTTTGGTTTTGTGTATCATTAGTGACTAGGACTGTGAGAAACCTGAGTTCACTCTCTGAGAACGTAGATCCTAAACCAGTGGTTTCTCAGCCCCTCACAGAATTCAGTCCATACTGACCAATAAGAAAAGCTCCTGAATTCTACACAAGGGATTTGCATGTTATAGAAGAGCTTAAAAATACGTGAGTAGTGGAACACATACAGTGTTGCTGAGCATACCTGTTAAAGAGAAATTTGTAGCTGCAGCAAAACTAATAAGGCATTTTTTGTAAGACAATAATCATGTCAGAGCCAGCAGATAACGTACTTAATTCTAATCAGCTTTCGCTAATCACGGAAGGTAAAATTAGTTATTAGTGTTGAGTCACAACTTTCTTTAAGTAGCAGTCTAAATCTCATTACTGTAAGTTACTTTACTTTCCACTTAATACTTTATTGTTGTCCACAAAGGTTTTGGTGAGCCGGAGGCTATTTATACCTGAGTTGATGATGTGCTATCTTTCTCTTCAGTTTATTTGTACGATTGATGTGCAATGATCAGATATTAATTCAGATACTGATTTTGCTGCTGAAAAGTTCATGACTCTCATTAGAGCAAAGTCTGGTATCATGATTAATCATATGATGTATTTTGAAGCTGGTTTCAAATTTGTGTAAACTGGCACGACTTCATGACCTTCCAAATTCAGTACAACTCAACTAATTTAATTTTAACAATGTAGTTAATTTTTAAAAAATCAAAGTGCCACAGCATAAAAGAGTATATCGGTTTCTACCAGGTTCCTGTTGGCTTAAATAATAGTATGACCGTAGAGTCTTTAGAATAGTAGAACTGAAATCAGTGGGAACAGAATTAGAGCAATGCTGAAGGCTTCCAAAAATTCTGTCCTAAAAATACATGTGCTGTCTTATGAGTTCATTCATGTGGTGAGGTCATACATTTGAACTTGAACTCACCGCTCAACGCCTTTAACTCTTTACCTGGGAGCATCTGGGGCCCCAACAAGTGGCTTGCTGATGCAGCTGCTGGTGTCCACCGCACACGCAGCCTGCAGGATGGGTGGCTTGCTCTGGCCTGGAGCAGCCCCCGTAGCTGCAGTACGGAGGCTGCAGCACGGAGTTCGCGAGGCAGCGTGAAAGGGCTTGGGCTTGGGTTATGCTACCCCTGCCAGTATCTGGTGGTCAGCTGTAGTGAGGAAGGCACCTTTGCTATCTTGGGTGCTGCAGCGTGTGTGTTGGACTCCAAGCGGCATCCAAAGCCTGTAATCCCAGGGAGTGGAATACAAATAGGCGCGTCCGCTGCCAGGTCTATGTTGGGGATGGAGAGCAGCTCTGGGCCTTTCAGCTGTGGTGGCTCTGGAGCAAAGTCAAGATCCCTGATGTGTAACAGAGCCAGGGCCTTGCATAACTCTGCTCCTGACACGTTCGGACACAGTGAACGGGTCCAATTCTGACAAGGGGGCGGGCAAGGGGCATGACTGCAATACTGAGGTTTTCAGTCTTCTCCCAACTTTCATCTCATCTATGTCTCTTTAAAATAACTTTGTATGGATTTGTAGTCCTGGCAGCAAGTGCATAATTTATCTCTAGATGTTGCAGTGCTATAAAATAAATAAATCAAAACAATTTTCCGGATCTTAGGATGACTATAGTAAATATTTGCTATGCAAAATTTAGCAAGAAGTGTAAATTCTTAAAGAACTAATTTTCTCTCCCCAAAAGGCAACTGTGTATAGAAGTTCCAAACCAATTTTTAAAATTTTCCCAAGTATTTCATTGAGATTTGTTGAGTTTTGTTTTGTGGTTTCGTTGTTTTTTTCCAAAAAGCAATTTCCACCTACATTTGCAAACTATTGGTGACAGCACTTCTATAAATGAGGGCTAATATTGCTTGTGAGCTGTGAGAGCAGATTCCCTGCATCAGTTCAGAAAAATACCAAGCTTTTTTCCTCCAGTTTTTATGCAGTTGTACATTGGTCAGGTAAGATAGCAAGCTCTGATCCCCACACATAGTTTATAAAAGTATTCTTCCACCTAACTCAAGGAAAGTGATTATCAATGTGAGAATTTTTGCACTGAAGTGCCAAGGCTCAGTTTTTAAGTCAGTAGAGTTAAGGCTGTCTTTAAACCTGAACTTAGCCTGAATTTAAACCTCTGAGAGGTTGTTGAGTTTGAATTGAGATTGTTTTGGTTTAGCTGATGGCCGTGTCTGCTCTATGAGTAGCTGTGCTGGTTGAAGGCCTTATTATCCGTGCCAGTGGCTTGTTACTTTCCCTCTGGGGCTTAATATTTCCAAAACTTTGCCAGAATAAGGGCTTGTGCAACTTCTCCACTGAAGGCAAAAGCATCTAAGACATCCCAATAGGTCACTGACTGGTGGTCTCTTTGAGTGAAAATATCTTCTGCTAGCAGAGTTTTGCAGGCAGTGGACTCCAGCTGGTGGATTGCAATGGGAACGCTAACACATTAAACCAGCAGGGCTAGATCTGGAGCAGGTAGTCTATTCATGGCTTGAATTCATTAGCTCTGTGTTTAAATTAACCAAAATAGACTGCTTAAATAAACCTGTCTATGCTTGACCCACCATCATAAATTTACTTACAAAATAAAAAAATAAAGTATAAAACCCATGAACTTGTAAGTGTAGACCTAAGGCATAAGTCCTGCACTGAAAGGTGTTCAGGTGGTCTCCTTACCCATGTGGGGCACCACAAAAGATGGAGGATCTCTCTGCGAGAACAAAGGGCCATTCATGCATGGCATGTTGCTGGAATTGGTCTCAGTAAGTTCCGACTTCTCCGAAGAAGTCTTATTTTTTCAATTTTGGGAAATGATCATAGATTCACAGAATCTTTGAGGTAGGAAGGCACCTCTGGAGATCATCATGTTGAACCCCATTGCTCAAAGCAGGGTCAGCTACAGCGGGTTGCCCAGGACTGTGTCCAGTCAGGTTTTGTACACCTCCATGGATGGAGACTCCACAAGCTCTCTTGCTAAACTGCCACAGTGTTTGATAACCCTTACAGTAAAGGAGGGATTTTTTTTCTTATTTCTAGACAGAATTGCCTGTATTTCAGATTGTGCCCATTGCCTCTTGTTGTTTCACTGGGCACCACTGGGAAGACTCTGTCTCCATCTTCTTTGCTATCAGAAATTTATATACATGAGATCCCCGTGAGGCTTCTTTTTTTTCCAGGCTAGACATTCCCAGCTCTCTCAGCCTCTCTTCGTGTGACAGATGCTCCACTATGTGACCCGAACTGTACTAGCTGACAGCAGGCGGTCCCTTTTAATCAGCTGCTAGGTAATTAAGCAGGCCAATATGGTTTTACCTAAACTCTGCTTAGAGGACAAGGACTTGCTCTTTAGAAGTATTTCATTTAGTCAAAATAATTTGCATTCTTTGAAGAGCAGAACAGAGTCTCTGTGCTATTATTTCTGTCAAATGGGGGGGTTTGGTTTGGTTTGTGTTGTTTTTTAAAGTTTGTTATTTCATCTAGCTTTACCTGTTGGTAAAAATCGACACTACGTGGCAGGAAATTGTGCCTGTTTTGCTAGCTGTCACCCTTCATTCCTGGAAAAATATGAGAGTATCTTACGTTGCTCCACTCTGACTTCATAGTCTAGTTAAGGAAATGCCTGAGAGACAGTGAGGCTGTATTGCCAACCCAGAATAAAAGTCGTGACTCAGTCCTCAAAAACCAGTAAGCTCAGAAGCTATTTACTGAATAATTATATATTGTATAAGTATCTTTAGGAGAGTCCTATGTTTACTTTCTATTTGTTCTTTTTTGGGCTGAAGATGTATGTCACATTGTCAAGATTTCATTTGAACCTTGTGGGATAAAAATACTTATATATATATAAAAAATGAACTTCGTAAGCATTTCATTTTTCATTTATATGTATTTATATATACATATGCGTGTGCATATGAAAAGGTAAATTCTTGACTAAAGTTGTAACTGTTGAATTCAGATATTTAGAGAAAAGAAGAGATAGTATACAAGGGATCTGTGATAAGCTTGTGTGACAAATTAAGTACTGCACGATGGGTACAATTCCATCAGCTAAAAGACAGTAGACACGTGATTATTTTCCTTGGAGATTATTTGTGATGGGACATTCTGTGGAAGTTATCTTTGTCTCCACTGTGGATTCAATAATGCACTAAGTACAATTTTGTGGACTTAAGTCTTCGGGAGGAGTTTTGTTGTTTTGTTTACTTCTATGTTTCTTATATTTGGTTATTTACAGGTGTACATAAGGCATAATTCATCTCTCCAAACTCACTAGTACAACTCTGAACAGTATAAAAAGAAATGATTTCTCTATCACAATATGCACTCATATCTCCTTATCTCACCTCAGAATATTAGAAAGCATGCTAATACTTTACAACAGAGAAATGCAGTGTAAGGAGGTAATTCTTTACTACCACCCTGTAGAAATCCAGCAAGTTCCTAAATTACATTTAAAGGATTACAAAGGTGGTTTGTTTGTTTGTTTGTTTGTTTTATTTTTCTCTGGCCTTTAATTATTTTGCAGCAAGTGTGAGCATCCTTGCTACCAGGCAACTACTTTCCTGGCTAAAATGTAAATATATGATTCATTATCCCTGTGGAGCTCTAAGCATAGGCCTTTAATGGCATCACAGTTAATTATTAGTTATGTTATGGGGACATATTTTTCCTTTAGCTGGCTGGGGATGCTATTAAATGAATGGGGATGGCTTGCTTAGCAAAACTTGTTAACTGTTAGCTTACTGTGTCTTAAGGCATAGCTTGTCTGAAAGATAACATTGCAGGCATTTCATTCAGATTACATTAGATTTATTCTATTCATGAGGTTTTGAATCTCTTGAAGATTTATAAATATTTACAAATAGATTGAACAAACAATGTCAAATATAGTTGAAATTCAGAAAAAAAAAAAAAGCATATTCCTTTCTTTGTTTTCTTGGTATACAATATATTGCATTTTTTATCACACTAAATATTAGGTCATCAGTCCAGATGCCTTTTTTTTTTTTTTTTGGCAGCAGCAGCAGTGTCTTCCTTCCTGCCCTAGGGCCTGAGTGAGAGTCCCTGCGCAGTCTTGTTCCGTGTGTTAGGCTGGCACTTCCGTGAAGTGGTTTGGGCATTTCAGCTGTAATGCTTATGTGCTGTGGGTTTGTTTTCTTGGCTCTACCAGATTTTGCTGTGTAGACCTGTCCAGAGCCCACTGCCTACCTGAGAACAAGGAAATGTGGCGGGTGGGAGTGGACAGTCTCTAATGGAGTAAGTTGTCTATTGCGAGATGCCGCAAAGAGCCCCTGGGATGGACAGAGGCTGATCACATCTGACGTGAGCTGTGTTGTGTCTGTTTCTTTGCTTGCTTTGTTTTTTTCTGAGACACTGAAGCAGATACCCAAAAATAAGACTTGTGAGGAAGGTAAGATTTCTGTTTATTTTTGGCTAAATACAAAACCAGTGAACTCCACCTCTGTTTCAACAAGATTCTTTTAACAGATGTAAGGTGGCTTTGTCTGAAGGTGTTTAAATGCCTAATTCACTTATCTGAGTGACGGCACCCATCTAACTGAGACAATACTTTCCAAAATGGTGTTGGAAAGTGTCCTGCTGCAGTGTCATAGACAGCTTCCTTACTATGCCATGGTGGTACACCACCATGAAGAACTAGGTATCCCGTCTCCAGGACTGGCTACAAACAGATGCCTGGGATGAACTTGTATGATATTTCTCTTCAGTATTCTCACAACTTCCAGCTGTTTTCACCTAAGGGGGCTTGTTTTGGCATCCATAACATCCCTTTGCAGGGAGTTCCATGGGCCTGTTATCTAGACTGTGAAAAACTGCACTGTTTGCTTCATTTCAAGTGACTTTCTATAAGTTTGTTTTGATGACATTTAGCTCTTGTACTTAAAGACACTGAACAATTGGTCCCTATCCACCATCTCTATACTACTCATGAATTTCTAGACCTTTATCATATCCTTCCTAGGATATGATACCCTTTTTATCCAGACTGAAGAGTTCTAACTTACTTAGTAGTTCCTCATCCAGAAGTCATTTTATATCCTTGCTACCCTTCTCTGAACCTTTCTCAATTCTACTATATCCTTTCTGAAATGAGGGGACCCAAACTGTACCAGGTATCAAGATAAGCTGGGCATTTATTCCGTGATGTGATGATGCTTTCAATTTTGTTCCCTGTTGCTTTCCTAATATCATTTTCAATTATTTGATGTCCTTTTTCTGACTTCTACTGAGCACTCAGCAGGTGTTTTCTTGTGGAACTATTTACAAATCTAAGATTTTGCTCCTGAGTGGTTGTGGTTGTAAAATGTCATTTTGCATGTGAAGCTAGGTTTGCTGTAGTTATGTGCATCGCTTTCCCTTTACCTTCCTTGAATTCATTTGCCATTTTATTGCCCATTCGGTTTCAGAAATCTCTTTGGCAGTCCCGCATGGTTAGCTCTTGTCTTTACTATTGCAGATTTACCATTTCACCGCTTACCCCCGTTTCCGAGCGAGCCAGTGTTCGCTATGCGTGCACAGTATTCATTTAGCCTCACTGAAATGGCCTTGTCTTCTCTGGATGCTGTTACCACATCCTGAATGTTAACTGGGCCTACAGAGTCTCTCTGACAGTCCCTTTGCACCTCATGTGTTTGAAGGCAGAATTATTAGTCATTTTGCTAGCTGATCCTTTTTAGGCTGGGATGGGGGATTATTGTGTTCCTGTATTTAATTTACTCCTCTCTGTGATTTTCATCTGGGCACAACTTCAGCTTTTTGAAGGATGTCTTCGTGTTCTCAAGCTCTCCTTACTGGGTGCGATTCATTAGTACCGGGGTTTCAGTCGGATGTTTTTCCATGTAATCTCTCTGCAGCCTCTGAGGATTTAGCACTTTTTAGTGTCCCGTTTGTGTTTCAGCTGTTCTCATCCTTTAACTTAAATATAACTTTGAAAGTAAACAAAGAAAGAGCAAGAAGGAAAGAAATCTACCTTGTTGCCTTTGGCAGAAGTCTTGCTGGATCAGGTCCAGCCAGGACCTGGCTGTTCAAGTCAGACAGTTACTGTTTATAGTTACATCCACTTTTGTGAAGTTATGGTGTATCGGAGTTTATGCTTCTGTGTTTGCAAAAGCCACAGCTTTTTATATTTATGAGTTCATAATATCCTTACATGGTGTTCTTTAACAAAGGATTCCCCTGCAATGAAACAGTTCATGTGTGTAAGCTCCAGTGGGACATTTTTATGAGAGCTAAACTGTTAGATTACTTGAATGAAAGATGGGGATTTTTTGTAACATCAGTTAAACCGGTGCAATGCCAGCTCCTACCTGACATTTGCAGTTATGCTACTTGCTACGCAGGACTGAGAAAATAAACAATGCTTACAAGAAATGCTAGAAATAGAATATTTGATTCATATTATCATTAGGGATAGGGGAAGGCATGAAATTCAACAGATTGCACCTAGTAAAACATTGATTTATTTTAATTCAGTAAATGTTAAAGGTGCTTGGAAAAGGTAAAACCAGAAAATAACCAGGTTAAAAGACTAAAATGTCTTTATTGCCTCTGTCAATAATAAACACATGATAGACAGCGAAATGGATGGGTCAAATGATGAGCAATCTGTGCATCCACTGCTTGGCTTTAGAGGTCCTTTTCTTATACGTGGTTGGGGAATACTGAAAGCCTTTTGTGAAATTAGGGACTGCATTGTAAAAATATGAAGATGATCTAGTTCTGCAGTTTGGCAGGTGCTGTATGTCTTTGTCTCCTTTTCCCAGCATCAGAGATCCACCTGGTACTGAACTGGTGATACTGAGGTTTGGTCACTGGCTGTAGGTGACTTCCTTGGCTTCCACTGTGCATCGCGCCAACAAGTCTGTCTATCCAACCGTGTAGCCAGCCTTGAAGTCAAGGCTGCAGGGCTTTTCACGTGAGTGGGTATCACAGCTCCCAGCAGTGTGACACTAGGTGCACGGTCACTTTGGCCGCTTGATAATGGAGCTCTGCGTGCTACCTACGAGGGCCAGCCTGGTACTCCTGCGTGGTAGCACCGTTCCCCAGGTGGACCGTGAGCACTCAAGGGACGTGACACCTTCATCTATTTTCTCCATTAAAGCACAATCGGACTGTTACTGCATTCCTATTAGCACTAAGAAAAAATACAAAATGAAATAACTTACGACTTGTAGAGCAATATAGTTTCAATTACAAAAACAATGTAAAGACATGTTATACTAAATACAAAAGGAAATAAAAATCTGTTAGGTCAGAAGACTAGAATATACTCATTAAGTTAATTTCAGTTTGCATAAATAACTTATTATAATTGGGATATAAAGACTGAAATTGGGGGTTGGACTAGATGACCTTTAAAAGGTCCCTTCCAACCCAAACTGTTCTATGATTCTAAGAAATCATAAGTTCTGTACTAATTCTCTGCCAAATAATAAAAACTCTTTTCTGAGACACTGATGCGGATGTTGATGTTTCTCTATGGCTTGAGGCAATACTCAGACAATTACGAATATCATTTTAAGAAAATAATATATATTTGGGAATATATTTGTTTCACGTAACGCAGGAGCATTGTGCCTCCTGTTTGTGTTATACTTCCTTATAGTAAGAAGGCGATTACACCTGACACAAACAGCTGTTTCGACCCAGATGCATACTTTCCCCATGGAGTCCTTTGTGGGATTTTAACATGTCGTAGCATGGTAAAACCAGGCTCATATATGTTTTCCAATTAATTGTGATAATAAGTTGCCAAGCCGCAACACTTAATTTAGTACAATGAAATTGGTTTTTAGTGATTTTGATAAGCTTTGGAAACAGTAGTAGACAATGCACCTTTTCTTATTTATAACCAAACTGTTTACGGTGGCAGATTGTTATTGAAGCAGTAACTCTGCTAAGAATTGCACTGTCAACTCTTATCTCCAGGTGGGAAAACAAAAACAATTTTACTGAACACATATTTCATTGCTAAGTGATATGGGAATTTTAATTTGTAACCTTTCAAAGGAAGTAAATAACTTCTTTTCCTTTTCTGTTTAATGACTTTTCCCCCCCTCCTAATCAATCCATTTTTCCCTTTGAGATCAATTTTACTCTATTTTTGGAGCTTATCAGTTGTAGGTGACAGCAGGCAATTTCCTATGGATTGGACAGACATGAAGTGAAGTCTTTATCCTTCATGTCAGATTGCAGGTGAGGGGAAGGGACATACTCTGAAGAATTTGCACCTTCGCCTTGGGAAAGCTCCAATACTTGATGTTTGATTCTTCACTCGCTCTTGTCTGTGCCACTTCTAAGCTGGAACAGAAATCTCTCCACCAAAGCTTCTGTCCTGCAGGTTCTTCTTCCATAGCAGTGAACACCATGAGTTCAGATAGCTTCCTGACCGTAGTACCAGAAGCTTCATAGTTTGAATGAAAGCTCAGATCTTGCCATAGCTGGGAGACAGATTCTTTGGAGAATGTATTTCATATAACATATTTATATGAAATATGTATTCTGATAAGTAAGTTTGTTGATTTTTCAAGTTTTCATACTTCGTCTATATGGTCATTGGATCGACTTTCAGGCACTTGTCTCTATTCATTATGATAACTGTTATCCTAAATGGCTCACTAAAGTGAAATAAATAAGGAAAAAGTCTACTGATCTTTTCACTGTACCTTATGCTGTGAGACAGACATACATATTTCACTTGGCTGTATTTTCTATGTGCTCTTTTGGATGGGGTACAGGGGTGGACTCCAGAGCTGCTAGGGCCAGTGGCAGAAAATCCCATTGGCTCCACCAGAAAAAACAACTCAGCCCATGTGTTTTACTTTTTTGAGAAGTGTGATGTACATTTACAGGTTTCACAGTCCCTGTTGGAAGTCAGACATTCTGAGCTTTGGACACCTAATGTTCAGCATCTTGTCAGAAAGTCTACGATAATTAAAGGTTTTGATGCAATGTAATCTGAAGAAAACAAGCATTTAAAAAAGAGAGATGGTAAAACATATATTGTACATCTTATATGGTAGAAATATTGTCTGTCATAATTGCTCCATCAGTCTGATACGTTTTCAAAAGAAATTTCATACTTCATGCAACCACGTATCTTTGCCACGTTTCCCACCTTAAATGGAAATAAATCAAATTGTGTTCCAAATAGCTGTAGACAAGCTAACTTGCATAAAAATGGATACTGTTAATGATTTAAATTTAGAATGGCATACCAGTCTTCCTTGACTCATGACATCATTGTTATAAATGATTATAATCATTTTTAATCTGGTATATTGACCATACCGAGTAATTTACAAATGGCGTTAGTTACTGAGCTATGTGGAAAGTTTGCACTTGAAGTGGAAAGACAACAGAAAAGAATGTGAACTGTAATTTAATAAATTGCAAAGTAGCAGGAATTAGGAAGTGTCTTGTTAGCTTCATAGTTTTGGCTTTGTTGTTTTTTCATAATCTTTTGTCTCTCCCCCCCCCCACACACACACTTTTGTGCTCTGGGGTAATTTAGAAATAGCTAGTGATCTCATCGAGCCTGTCAGGTGCTATACTGAAGTAAATAGGGTCATTTAAGGCTTATCTTTAATATGCAATGTCATTATTTTTTCTGGGGGTCAAATGGCCCACAAACCTGCAGGGCTTAATATAATTTGAAGCAGGTTTAGTCCTGTCAGCCACTAGCTTAGATTTTGAATTGAACCTTAAAAATTAAAGAGCACATTAGTCTTCAGAAAAACATTCCCCAAGTATTATATTTAAATGGATAGCACTAATCTTGCCACTTTCTACTCTGTTTTCCTGCAGTACTTATTCAAAATCTATCTGTTTCTCTCTCTCTTCCCCTCCCCCCCCCCGTTTTACTCTTGTCTTTTGATTTGCCATTCTGCAATCAAAATCTGAATGTTGCTGAGAACCCTCAAATCTGTTTTCCTGTACCTCTTGGAAGGCGCTCAGCATTTCTCAAGGTTAGGCTCAGTGTTAAAATCATCACAGTTGAGATTTGTTTCTAATTTTAGATGTGACACCATCTTTTGTGACATGATGTGACCATGTTTGTGAGGAAGGGGTTGGGACAACAGTCATATCTTTAGCCATGTATTTAATATAAAAGCAACAAAGATGAGGAAATCTTAAGGAGCTGATTTTGCTGGACTACTGTCTTCTCACTCTCTTATAAATAAGAAAATATCAAGCGATCCAAGAACTTTTCAACTAAAGTGTCAGGATTTTCTTAAAATAAGGATGGAGTGGAAGATTGACATAATATTTATTAATATTTGTCAAATACGGAAAGCAAGGAAACAGCTGGCTTGATGTAAGGTTTGCTGCTGATGCTCTTCTCAGCAGTTCTACTAGTGTATTTGTAGAGCTCATAAAGGTGATCTCAGAGCTGAAGGCAATAATATGTTGTGTGACCTAACCTAGTTCATTGCATACCTCTAACATTAGCTCACAATGGTTATTTTAAGCTCTTCTTTTAATATAACCTAGTAATTTCTTTGCTATTTTTTGCTTAGTTGGTATAAGGCACCTGTAAACACCAGGGCTCAATGTCTTCGTAGAATGACAAACCTCGCTCCCTTTTGTTATTGTTACTTCTAGAAAGTTTGTTTTATCATGAAAACAGACTGAGTCACTCAGATGAGCTTTTTTTAAAATTTGCATGCTGCTGTTATATCTTGTTTTTGAGTAGCTTAGCTTTCTACTGTCTGGCATAATTCTTGATGATATTTATCAATATTCAACTAATGAAGGAGGACTGGTGCCAGTCTTGCAGATGCTTAGATGATGATTTTTGTGAGCTCCGTTCAATCCTACGTGAATGTAAGTGCAAGGCTGCAAGGTGTTTCAAAATAAAGCCTCCTATTGTTTCTGTAGCACCATCCGTGTGCATTGTTCTTAAAGAATATGAAGCCCCCCCTCCCCCCATGAGAACACACTTTTGAAATGAAAATGTAAGGATTTAGTAGATCCTTATCAGATTTAGCACGTAAGACTGTCAAGGCAGGACGCACATGTCTGAAATGTCTGTGATCTGCACAGCATGACGCAGACTGAGGGGAAGGAGAGGAATAGTGAGAGAGTGGTAGTGAGTAGTCAGAAAATAAGCTGAATTGGCTAAGTGAACGGTGTTACTGTATACCAGGCTCATTTGCTTGCCTTGAGCATGTTTTGAGCCAGGCATAGGAAAGTATCCATAGAGAGCTGAAGAAATACTAGAAATTTGGACATCTCTATTTTTTTTGTTTTAAAGTAGATCCAAGACACATTCGCAAAGCTTTGCTGTATGCTTTGCAAGCTCATCCTGTTTGGTGACGTTGAACATATGCTTTTAAGTCATTGTACCTTGGTCAGTCTCAGACTGATAAACAGTGTGGTTTTTCCCAAACTGCCGTTTTTCTGTGTTTGTTTTCCTACCAGGCTTCCAAGTTGCATAGTAACTATCCCTCTTCTGCAACCACCTCCCCACTCCTCCTCCATTTCTGTTCAGGACGCAACTCCCTTTCTGTGCACGGTGGGAAAACAATGTTTTCTCTCATGGAATAAAAAGCCTACCTTTGTTTCATGTTGGCCCAAAACAGGGCTTTATACCTCTCTGTTTTCCATATAACAAAGGATAAAACTGGCTCTGGAGAGATGTTTACAAATGATGAATATTAAGTGTACAAGCCTCATAGTGTGTTGTCAGTGTCCTTCCATCAGTTTTGACATGATGAATCTTTATAATCAAAGGAAAATGATGCTTTTTGGATGCTTCCTCTTTCAGTTGTCTATTCATTGGCATTGCACCAATTTGTAACACGAAAATGTTGAAGTCAAGAGTTGCCTCTGTTATTTGAATAGGTGACAAAACAGGAGAGGTCTCTCCCCTTTCATTGGCTTTTAAAGGACTAGACATTTCCAGGAGGAAGGAGACACAATGTTAGCAGCAATGAAACTTAAAACATGATGTGGGATGATTTCTGAATGCTATAACCACCATTATCCTCTCCAAAAAAATGGAATGAGACGTGACAAAATTGGCTGTGTTTGAAGTTTTCTTTGAATTTGAGAACTCAAAGGAAGAATTTCAGTAGTTGAGAAAACAATTTCTGCAGCATCTCTATAGACGAAGGAAAGATGAAAGTATGCAAGTACAATAAGAAAACAAGTAGTAAGGAACACGTTCTGAATTGTATTTGATGAAGAATGTTCAGGCTGTGAATAAGAATAAAGAAATTGCAGGGTACGATGTCTATTAAGGGATCAAAGAGTAAGAGACTTAAGTTGTGAAATATAGTGATAAATATAGACAGAAGAAGATTAAAACAGAATTAGTGATCAGAAGCTTCTGGGAGGAGAGATTGTGGAGCACTCTTCGGAGAAATTATAGAAAGCAAATACAAGAGAGAAAACAGTAAAAAAGAGAGGCATTTAGTTATGCACGAAAAGAATGGGAGACCTGATAAACGTTTGACATGAGCTGTTCTTTGAGGAGTGCTTTGCATCTGCTTTTCGAGTTCAACATTCAGCAGAGATTATGGCAGTTAAAACCCTGTGAAATGAACTCTGAATTAGTGGGTTTGGAATAAATATGACTTCTAATGATTGCGGGATGTTTTCTTAGCTGGTAGCAGGTCAGTGGAAGAGCTTTTCTTGCAGAAGCAGGCAGGGGGCAAGTCTGTGGAGGGTCTCCAAGCCCCTGGAAGAACGGGAAAGTAGCAATGGTAATGGTAGTACAATTACAGTATGAAGCCACAACCTCTTCTTTTATCTGATGGAAGGGGACGCTTTATGTTCATCATCACAACAACGAGGCCTCTTCCAAGTAATTTTTTCAGCCTGGATGGCAATATCTTGGCTGTATGTATAATCTCCATACCTATCACATATGGAAGAAAAGAACAATATTGCCTGGTAATGTCAGTGGTTTTCTGAGCAAAGGAGCTTAATTCCTTGTATTGACCTAAGGAGAAGAGTTTTAAGCCAACTGGTGGAAGAACAGCCAGGTATTTGGAGACTTCTTCACAAAAAAGAGACCGGCATGGGGAAAACGTCAGAAGTGTGTTTTGTCTGAGATTTTAGTAAATGAAGCATGGAGAGAATCAAAATTTCAGGAGTGAATGAAAGATGGGAGTTAAAGGAGGAGAGCAGGACAGACAGTCGTGTCTGCAATAACTGAAGCGAGACTTCAGACAGCAAAAAAGGAAAGACGTAGAAAAAAAAGGTCATCAGTTACTAATTTTCTCTTGGAAAACACCATCCTTTTTGGTGGGAATAGTAAATGCAGAAGGAAAGGATGACATTTATAAACACGGGCCCCACAACAATACAAAGACTGTTGTTCTGTTCAGTTTAAAAAGGAAAATCCTACAGAAACATTTACCTCTATTTGCAAGTGAGATTTCCAGGCTCATGGGAAGGGTATAAAGAGGACTGGCTAGTTTGATGTTGACTAGAGCAGAGGCAGTTTATCATGGTCAATCATTGTTCAAATATCCTCATGCCAAAAATAGACTGAAAACTAACTGACCGTGCCAGGTCTGTGCTGGAGATGAAATAAAAGGAGCAGGTGTGTATGACCACAGCTTCAGCTGAATGGAGAAAAAAGTCCTTCAGTTGATCACATTAATTCATCAACGCACAACAGATTCAAAGACAGAAATGTTTGCCCAAAGACGTGCGTTTGGTTTGTGGTTTGTTTTTTGTTTGTTTGTGT
Organism: Phoenicopterus ruber ruber; assembly: GCA_009819775.1. Taxonomy (NCBI): domain Eukaryota; kingdom Metazoa; phylum Chordata; class Aves; order Phoenicopteriformes; family Phoenicopteridae; genus Phoenicopterus; species Phoenicopterus ruber. The sequence goes on from CM020216.1 coordinate 34,375,196, forward strand.
TTTTAAATGCATTATCTTGAGCTAAAGTAGACAATTTTTTTCTTTAACATCAAGCATTTAGTCTCTGCATGGGTGAGATTCACTGTTTGCCACAACAACTGTTGCTAAGCTGCCTTGTTTCTCTTGTGAATGGAAATATCTCTAAGTTGTAAGCCTGGGAACCTGGAGAGAGACATAAGAAACTTTTTTTTAGCCGTGTTTTTTTGCAAGTGGCAATGTTCTGTTTACAAAGCTACATAAAATGTTCTGAAGAGAAGGACAAGTTAAGGGAACACAGGTAGAAACAAAACACTTCTGAAATATGAAAGCAAGCACAGGCTTGTTGTGCTTGTCTAACTTTTGAGGGAAGAACAGCTACTCTTGTGGTTTGAGGAAATCACATGCAATATTATTTTGGTAATAATCAGCTATCTGAAATAATACAGGCTTTAAAAAGCATTGACAGTCACGGATAGTAATCAGAGCTTTGCCAATTCCCTGTGGAAGGATGAAGATAACTGACTGTGCGCTGTAGTAGTTTGGCAAAACTACTTTGGCCTAAAGAAAGTGTATGTTCTCCACTTCCATGATGTTTGAGCACCCTTAAAGCACTTGCCCTCCAAATAGTAATGTGAAATATACTGCTGTTTAGTCCCATTTGACAGATGGAGACCTGGAACACAGAGTGTTATGGGGTCTGTGATCACTGGAAATCTGTGATTGGTGATTTCAGTTCAAGAGTGCTAAATCCCAAGTGCCCTAACAACCAACTAGACCATCTTTTTTTTTTTTTTTTTTTTTTAAAAAAAACCCACACATTCATTAACCGTCCCTCACAGGCACTTTTAAGAAATATACGATGAATACATAGACATAAAAAAACTTCACATGATATTTTTCAGCGTTACCACAGGAAAAGTAGAAAACTATAAGCAAAAAAAAAAAAAAAAAAAAAAAATCAAACAAAGAAGGTCCACTAGGGTTTTGTATATATCTAGCGGGTATTTTCTTTCTGTATGTGAATGAAATGCAAATTTCCTCCTTGGTACTGCCAGACTAAGACTGCTGCAGGTCTCACTTTCTGCCAGTGAAGAATTACATTTCTTCAGGTAGAGGGATGAATGTTACCTTGTCAAATATTGGGAACAGGCCATCCGTGCGAGTCAGAAATAGATTATTGGCTCCATATGACAGTGAAAGGCACGAGACATGCTCAGGCTGGTTTGCTCTGTTGTATGTGAAATCATGCAATGACACTGTACTTTCCAAGAGGACAAGGATTCGATCCTCTTTCAGATCGGATAGGATATTATCATATCTTGTCTTCAAAATGAAAATTTGAAAACCGTATTATTAATTGTAACGATGGGCAAAATTAGGTCTCTTTAAGTCTGTGTGTCGAGCGGAATAACACGTAACAAGCCTTACTGCCTATTGTTTTTCTCATGCGGAGAGGATAAAAATAAATGTAAAGCTTATCAAATGTGATGGCCAAATGATATGGATTGTTTATCAGCCTCTACTGTGACGCCAGCAGAGCCAGAACGTCCCTTTGCCCTCTCAGTGCACAAATGGCACGCTCCGATGGCTGCCTTCTCTAGGACAGGAAAATTACGCGCTGGTGGGGGAGTTTTGCACACGAGCATTGAAAGATGTGGAGGAAACAGGCTCTGCTAGCTAGTCTAAGTCTTACGGTAGCCTAAGTGTAGTCTGAAATTTTATGAAAAGTAAAGGCATCAGCTGAAGTCTTTTAGAAGTTGCTTAACCCAATATTCCATTTTTTTGCATCATCAGAAAATGTAGAGTTTGTACTGTATAGAAACTAATTGAAGAACACTGTTCTTCTTTTCAAAGGAGACCTTAATAATGCATTTTAGATGTATACCATCATGACTATGAATAGTTAGAAACTTGAGGTTTTAAAAAGACTTTGTTTATGAAGTTCTAAGACTTTTTTTCCCCCTTAGTGTTCAAAATACATCTGCTGTTGATTTTGTGTGTATCTTTAAGTGATGTTGGCTAGCTTGGGTAGTCAGCTATGTTGATTGTATATATTGACTTGGTTGTATAGATTTTTTGTGATTTGACAGTCCATCCAAGATGCAAGTCCTCTTGAATCCCTGTCATGCCACTGATGAATAGAGTTCTGGGGTAGTATAGCACTGTCAGGAGTACTTTGAACTCCAGTGACTGTGCTTGGGGCTTGATGAGGCAGAGGACCTGGTGACGATAAAAAGTTCTTGCTTTTCTTGCTTGTGCTTTTGGGGTCTTGCTTTTGTTGCTTGTGCTTTTTGAGCTGCATTGGAAAACTGATCTGGTTTCCTTTAGAATGAATGAATGAATAAATACACATAAAACCTTGCCATGCTGGACAAGGACAGGAGAGGAGCGAGAGCATTTGGGAACTCCTTAACAGTGTTGCCAGTGAAGCCCCTTCATCCCCTCCTGGCAAACATCATTCTGCTGATCAGCAGTACAGCGGCGCTAAGACTGCTGCAGTAGCTGGTTTGATTTAGATTTTCCATAAATGAGTTGTTTAGTACACATGGTCTTATTTAGGACATGGTGTTATTTAGGACATAGTCTTACTTAGGACACATGTCCTAAATAAGAACATTTGTGCTGGAGAAATGGCTGCCCTCAAATTCATGCACTGCCTAGAAACACAGTGTTTCACAATGCCACTTGAGAAGAGATGGCTGAAGGACTTACCAAGATCATTCAGTCCAGTCCTCCACAGCTGCAGGTCGCTCAGTAGGGGATATGTAACCACTAAGGGTCTACTGACCATCTCTGTACCTTCTTTCTGTCCTCCCACCGCAACAGTACACACAGACCCCCTTAGCATCCTGTGACAAGCTGAGGGTCTTTGGATCAGAAGACAAAGTATCTCAAAACAGCTGAATGCCAGAAAAAGAGTGTGAGAAATTAAAGCAGTTACCAAACTTGTTGGTGTCTGCAGTGCTAAATAACTTGGCAAAAAAAGAGATGGGAGCCACAGTGCTGTAAAAGACTGACTGATGAAATATTTCTGTTGGCAACCATCCTAGTGTATTTCTAGCCTGAAATTCTTGTTGGTAGGTATGCCTTGGAGATTTCCCCTTGCAAATATAGTTAGTTGCTCAACTTCTCAACTCATTCGTTTTCTGATGGGTCCCAGAATAGCATACTGCCTCTCTGAATAGCTGGAGGCTTTCTGCTGTATCTGAGAGGGCACTAAATGAACAAAAGTGAATGTAATGATTTAGGCCCCAAGTCAATCAAATACTCGATCATCACATGTTTCTAAGCTGGACACTTGCTTATGTACCTTTCAGCTTTATTTTTTTGTTTACGTCAGTGTATGTGCACTTTAGTATTTCAACTGCGGTGTGTGACGTTGTTTATCTCTTTATATTTTTATATATACACACACACAAGACTTATACGTATAAGGTCTCTAAGAGAAATACACTTTGTATGCCTGTAAATAGTGATCAAGAGAGAATGCTGTGATTAGATAGCTTACAGTAGCATTTTCTTTGAAGTTGTCTAAATAAAACCATCTCTGCTGTGTTACTTCAAGTAAATTGCTCCTTAAATGTAAGGTTGTCATATTTGTGCATAGTCCAAAAATGGAGACAAGCATTTGTTTAGAATGGTAAGCAAATTAATATTGTGAAGCATGAGGATGCTATTTTTAGAAGCATTCTTACTGGCAATTAAAAAGAAAAAAATAAAGCTTGACCAGACTTAAGCCTGTTTCATCACATTGGTAATTTACTGGGGGGGTGGGTGGGGAGGTGTCAGCCTTATTATTACAGTACACATATTTTTAGTTAAGGCGGTGCCCAATTTTGCTGCACCTCTTTATCAGATAACACAAAACCACACTCATAACTTTAGTTATCTTCCTTTGTCTTCTGAGACGTAGAAAGCTTCCTTAGTCATGGCAAATAAATCATTTGCAAACCGTATGCGCACTTTTTAGTTGTCCAAGTTTTCTGTCTCCACCTTTTTAGCTTTTCTTTTTCACTGGAATTCTGGCAGAGGTAAGGAGAGGAGATGGAGAACACAATTAAGGTTTAAGATAATCTAGGTTGTGATTCATTCCTGTGGACATAGTCCATGGGTGATACCTGCGACCTTGAACAGTCTAGCTTTTGTGTCACTAGTTACCTCTAGCCAAAACTGCCACTTAGCCTGTGTACAGCATTATTTTGTGAGCTGCTGAAAATGCACTCAATTTTTCATAGACTAATGATAACACTTAAATTGCATTAATTTCAGATTTATAATGAAAAAATGTATTCCAAACCTCAGGGCAATGTTCTTAGTGGTTTATTTCATTGGCAACTGCTTTAACAAGCAGGGGAAGGGACTGGAAATGAAGTGCAATTGTAACATACACAGGCCAGTCCATGCATGACTGATGACTTACGTGAGACCTGACTTGTGATGGTGTAGAACTTCTGATTTGTTGACTGAAAGCTTTTGTTTTCCTGCCATTATCACCTATCCTGCCATCCTGTTCTTGACTACCAATCGACAGAATATGAAGTGCGTAGATGACTGCCATAGAGCTATGCTATTTTTAGAACAGGCCCTGAGCCCGACTTTGATCCTACATTTTGACCGCTCAGAAGCTTAAGCTCATCAAAATAATCTGTCATCTCTGCTTGGGGCATTGGGATTCCAGCATTTTGCAAGTTACTTTTCATTTATTAATTTATTTTTGGACTGGCCTTTCCCAGCAGCTCTTCGGATTAAAGTGAATATAAGAGCTTTCCCCTCTCAGGCTCTTTGCAAGATATAAATACACCTGATTAGAGTTGATTAGAATGGGAGTGTTGTCTGAACGTAGATTCAATGTGTGTTCTTCCTGATTCCCCATGCATTCAATGCAAATTATCAGTTCTGTCCTGTGCATTTTTTTGCCATTGCATAGTGGTTTGAGGCTCAGAACAATTTGGCAGGTTTTTTTGTGAACAGTTTTCATTCCAGAAAACTGTGGGGCTTGGGGCCAGCCTTGCCCCTTTGTCCTAGAGGGCTTGAGCACTGGTGTGGTGGGTTGACCCTGGCTGGATGCCAGGTGCCCACCAAAGCTGCTCTATCGCTCCCCTCCTCGGATGGACAGGGGAGAGAAAATCTAACGAAAGGCTCGTGGGTTGAGATAAGGGCAGGGAGCGATCACTCACCAAGTACTGCACAGGCAAAACAGACTCGACTTGGAGAAAATTAATTTAATTTATTACCAATCAAATCAGAGTAGGATAATGAGAAATAAAACCAAATCGGACACAGGGGAAGCTTCTAGCAGCTACTCACAGAAGCCACCCCTGTAGCCCCCCCGCTACCAAAACCTTGCCACGCAAACCCAATACAGCTTGTCTCTTGCTACTAAGAGCCAGAGATGGGGCAGATGAGGGATGCATAGAAGCAGTAGCTGCAGCTGCCTACATCTGCCTGCTGCGTGGTGACTTTGCTGGGCACTTGCTGTAGCCTCCCTCTCCATTTGTTTCATCCCTTCTATGGGACAGACTGCCTAGCAAACTGAGGGTTGCGTGATTTGGCTAAATGAGCTTGAATCATAGAATCATAGAATTGTTCTGGTTGGAAGAGATCTCCGAGATCATCGGGTCCAACCATTAACCTATCACTACCAAGTCCCCCACTAAATCATATCCCTTAGGGCCTCATCTAAACGCCTTTTGAATACCCCCAGAGATGGGGACTCCACCACCTCCCTGGGCAGCCTGTTCCAATGCCTGACAACCCTTTCGGTAAAGAAATTTTTACGAATGTCCAATCTAAACCTCCCCTGGCGCAACTTGAGGCCATTTCCTCTTGTTTTGTTGTCTGTTACTAGGGAGAAGAGACCGACCCCCATCTCTCTACAACCTCCTTTCAGGTAGTTGTAGAGAGCAATAAGGTCAGTATGGATAAAAGCCTTCTTGGGGCTGATTCTGGCCTTAGGAGTACCAGTTGGATGCCTGTATTTACAAAAGTCAAGTTTGTGACACATTTTCACAGTATCATAGAATGTTGTAAAGGTATTTTCAGTTACAGTAAGTAGCTGCATTAAGATTTTCAAGGTGATTTACTTAGCTAAAGGGAGAGGTTGTATTTAGTTGAAATGTGTTGTAATTTTCCTTTTAGAATCATGAAACCTTGCTTTCAATTGTATTTTGATTTTTTTTTCTCTTTTGCAATATAAATTTGTTGCTTCCACAAGGAAAATTAAGATCATACCACTCCTCAGGAGAAATCCGGTTCTACTGAAGTCAGGCAAAACAATTACAGTTCACCCACTGAAGTCGCAGTTTCATCCTTTTAGCATTGCCCCAAATTCACCGTCACAGTAAAAACAGCTCCCAAGCTGGTGTATTGATAACATTTTGGTTTGCGGATCTGTTCCTTATCAGAGTTCAAGACGAGGAAGAAAGTTAGATGAAAACTGGATCTGGGTTCACTGGAGCATTTTGAAAAAAAAACAGGAGAGAGGACCAGGACTGAACTTCGCTGCCATCCTGGTCCAGCTAACCAGGAAGGTTTCGTGTGGTTTCATAACAGCATTATTGACCAGCATGAGATGTGACCTTTTCGTAGCACGGTAGTGGTCAATTTGTTACTGCTCTCAGAGGCATGTTTGCGCACATAACGCTGTTTCTGCATGTGCTTGAATGGTCCCTGTGGAGGGGTGGAGGAGCTGGGAGAGGAAGGAGATCCCAGCACACAGCGCAGCAGGAGAGACTTCCGTGTGCCCACAGCCCAGCACGTGGCTTAGCATCTCAGCTCTATTCCTTGGCCCACACATTAAAGAAGGCCCTTTTTAGTGCTTTATGTAAAATATTTTTTCTTGGCCAAGCTTCCAATGGCTTGTAGTGGCAGTTCTCTAACTACATATATTGTTTGATATTTAAGAAAACACCTTACTTGCTTCAGAATTTAACAGAGCAATTGTTGTCCCAGTCCACATGGGTGTCTATCTACTCTACATCTACTATAAATCTACTCTAGCTTTATAGTGTAGTTGCAGCATGTTATGTAAAGCCACCTCGTCCCTCCATGAATCCAGCCTGGATTTAGAAAGACCCTACTTTTGAGATCTAATTATTTGACTTAAAAGGGCAGCTTTGAATAGCAAAACAAAGCAAACACTTTGTGGTTGGATTTTTTATTCCACAAAGACTTTTTTCCCCAAGATGTTTACAGTGCACTCCATTGTGCTACTCTTGTAAAATTATCAGATGTCATAGGAAAATAAACATATTTTGGATTAAAAAACAAAACAAAACAAAAAAGACCACCAAAAAAAAAAAACCCCCGACCAAAAAACCCACCTCTGCTTTTCAGGAGAGGGTGATTTAAAAGAAGAAAACTATTTCTGATGTAGGAATAATTATTCTATTTAGTTCTTATTATTCCAACAAGTTAAGCAATAATTCTTACTAGGTCTTAGTAGCTTTGGAGGTACCCCCACGATCACCAGGTCTGACCTGTCTAACTTGGAGTCCTACAACAAAACCTGGCTTAAGTTTGTCCTATAGAAGTGTTAGAGCTTTCTTTCCAGAGACACGGCTGCTATTGAGGTAAAGCTCATTTGTAAGTGGCTGCAGTGGTTAAAATGTGTTTAAAATGTGTGCCCACTTCTGGCTTGAATTTTTCTAATCGATGGATTTTTCTTAAGGCCTTGTTTCTTAAAATAAAGAGCATTTTACTACACCACTGGACATCTTGCCCTCTGTATATACAGCCAGTGCCAAGCCACCTCTGAACTTCTTCAGTAAACTTAGTATCTTGAGTCTTTGAGTTTCCAATTTCCAATGGTTTTCCAAACATATTTTATGCTTGTGGCATGTCTATCCATCCTCAGTTTTTCAGCATTCTTTTTCAGGTATCTATGCTGGAACAAGTTACAGTATCCCAAGAATATTCTCTTTGGTATATGCGTATCACCTCACTACTGTTACTCAATATAACCTTGTTTATATATCCAAGGATTTTATTGGCCTTTTTGGTCCCGGTGTAATCCTAGGAGCTGATATTTAGTTGACTGTCTTCTGCTGTGATCCTAAATCCTTTGCATAGCCATTGGTTTTCACAATGCAGTTCTCCAGACAGCAAGTGTGGCCTACATTTTTGGCTTAAATCCAAAAAAGCACTTAAACCCAGGCATATATTACAAGCTAGAGATGGTGTTCCTCTTGGTTCTCCAGCCCTAGGGACTTAGTAGTCCATTGTCCAGAAACTCTCAGTGTCCAGGTCGGTTGATGTGACCTGCCAGACTACCCAGCTTCAGGGAATCCTTTGCAAAATGCTGTATGGAGGTACAGATTATTTGCTCAGTAGATGTGCAACAAGCTTGAAATGCCTGAAGTACACTGAACGTATTGCAAGCTGTAACAGGTAATGTATTGTAAGCTATCGTAGGCTACGTGCTGTAGGGTTCCTTTATGTATGTCCATCCAGGTGTGCCTGGTGGAGCTAGATGTGGCAGACGCAGTGCATGTATGCATTAATGTCTCTGTAAGAAAGCTGAGCATAACTACGGAAGACCCGGTAAATCTCATATTGCTCATATCTCTACTTGCCTCGTTAATGGCATAAAAGGGGCAAAGTGCTTTGCTGGTCTGAGGCATTTATTTGTCAATATCTGACATTGCTTTTGGCTACGTGGCTTGTATTGTTTGTGTGCAATTCACCTCAGTCTTGCCACAAAAGATTGAGATTTTAGTTCCAACCTGATAAATAACTGTGTCAGCAAAATAATTGAATTGTGTATGTGTTTCCTAACTTAAATATTATTTATTTATTTGATAGCTGTGGGGTTGTTTTTAAATTATTTGAGCTTTGTGATTCAGGAAAGTACCTTTGAATTTATGAAGCCCGTAAGCATATGGTTAACTTAAGCCTCGTGCTTATAATCAAGTATGTGTTGTTGAGGTGTTGTCCTGAATCTAGGACTTAATTTCTGGTAGCCTTATTTATGTGAACAGAAAGGCATATTTTAAGAGGAGAAAGAAGTGATAAGTCATCAGCTAGTTCCAAAAACCCTGAGCTAATTTGCATGAGAAAGATGTGAGGCGCTCTGTATTGTTAGATGAGAGATGGTAGGGACCCGTACATTTATCTAGCGTAGTGCTCCTTATCCTCAAAACTTTGTAAAGTTTTAGTCTCCCATTGTTTGGCACAAAATCCCCTAAAGCTGCAGATACGCCTTTCTTTGTCCCAGAAAATTCCTTTGAAGCTTGAATGGAGCTTAAACGCGTTTAGAAGCGCAGTTTTCTCCTCGCTTGAAAAATGCCCATCACGTTGTTTCACGGCACTGCAAAGAAAAAGCAACGTGTATTCCCGCACAGGCAACGCCAAAGGCTTGCTACACAGAAAACTGATCAGAGACATTCCCGCACTACATCTTTCCAAGCAGAGCACATGGAGTAAGTGATCCATTTTTACTCCTCCAGGGGTTTGGAGTACAGTCCCTTAGTTCCAGGAGGGAGCATCTCCCCTGATTTCTTTCTGCTCACAAACCATCTGCTTCTCTGTGGTAATAGTCTTCTGCTGTTTGTTAATCTAGTTAATCCTCCAGCATAAGATGTAGTAATTTATGCTGGATATTTGGGTTTCACATGGTACTAATGGTATCTAATGAAATGTGGCTACAGAAACATCTGTTCTATACAATAGCTAATTTTTTTTCTTTTTTTTTAATCCTGGTGATTAGATATACAAAAAATAGTTAGGAGCTCTTTAGGGGGCAAAGATTAGAACTCGAAACTTGAGTACTGAAATAGGCCAGATTTAATCTTACCCATGCAATCTTAATTTAGCTCCCACTTCTTTATGCATTGTTGGATACTGATGCATGTTATTACATGATGCTTTTTCACGGCGTACTTGCCAAATGAGAAAAGGGGCTGAAGGAGGGTTGCATGGGACTACAGTATCCTAATTTAACCATATGACTAGAAGCTAGAGAACATCTCTTTATTTAATTTTGTATGTAATATTTATATGATACATTTGAGCAATATGGCAGAAGAATCTATGCAAGAATTCATTTACAAGTAAGAAAACTGCAAGAGTTGAAACTAAGCCGTTAATATTAATGAAGGCTATGCTCCAGATAACGTGAGTGAGAAATGGAATATGCTAAAAACAAACAGAATATACCGTTTGTACTTAACAGGGAAAGTAAGAAGAGAAAAGTGCTACTTAATTATAATGTTGCAGAGTTAATAATGCAGTAGAAATCTTAGCTCTTTCTAATTTGAGTGCTTAATTTCTCAGTCTTAATGTTGCAGTAATGCGATTTCCAGATTTAATTTCCTTATATTTATTTGTTTTTAGCAACTCAGAAGGCAAATAAGAGAAACACATTTTGAAACCCCTGTAATGAGATCTTAGTGCTACTAACATGCTTTACATTTTCTATAAAGTTGCTGATTGCATTTAGAGTCACCTCAGCAGCGCTAAATCATTTCAACAGTTTACTCTTACCTCCAGTATCATTAAAGTTCTCCAAGTTTAGGAAATGCGTTTGAAAAAGCAGAACAAAAACCCTCATGTTCCTGTATGAAAATGTCACCCTATAACATGCATAGCTTTAAAAATAAAAACCAGATTTTCTTCAGGCATGAACCCTTTATCCTTTCCCTGTGGGACTCTAAAGGAGCTATTTAAACTCATGTGATCATGCAGTTAAAGGCTGGGCTGACTCAGCAAAGTGTTTAACTATGTGCTTAAATTCTATTGCGATCAACAGAATTTGAGCATGTGCTTAAATATTATGTTGAAAAGGGATGGATTTACACACATGTTTTAAAGTTAAGCATGTACCAAAGTAGGCCCATAATACATCGAAGCAAGTTGGAAGAATTCAGGTTGTAAATGGCCTACCTTTGGGGTGACTGACTTCATAAGTAAAATATTTTGATATAATTTTTATATATCATCTAAAATATAAAGCACAATGCTGTAGTTATTATGGTCTGTGAATTAGCCAACATAGGATAGTTTACGTGTCTGTCAGTTTAAAATACGTACGCCAAAATTAAGAATGCTTGCAGCTAAATATCTGAATGTACAGTTTCTACCCTTGAATATAGTTTGCTTTTATTTAGTTACTGAAGTATTTGAAGTCAGTTAGAGCTGTGAATGCTATCTTTAAAAATGCAGCTGCATATATAAGAAGTTACAAACACGTACGGGTACCTAATACCAGGATCCCACACTCCACAATTTTCCATGTTCCGACCTGTTTTTAACTTATTCCTCCAGTGTTTCCCTGTAATACGAGACTTGATTATTTTGAGGCGCTGAATCACTAAACAGGGTCATGTTCTGGTTGGCTCAAGGGCATAAGCAATTCCACTTTTTTATTTACTTCTGTCTATAAAAAGCTTTTTCTGCGTTAGAGAAGATTTCTGTTTCTACTGGTGATCCCCCTTGCTCTCGTGTTAAACGTCTTCTGCCCTATACCGTGAAAGTGCCACCCATGTATTTCCCACAAAACATTTGGGTATTTTTATTTTCAAGAGAAAATGTTCACGCTACCAAATTGTCCGCTGTCAATAGTACGATGGTACGTGTGATGCTCATCCCGTCTTGCGCTGTAACGCCCTGCCTGTCGCGGTGCTGCCGCTGCCCGCGTCCGTCCCCTTTGCAGAGCTGGCTGGGTGCGTGCCGTCTGCAGGGCTTCGCCGCTTCCCGGGAGGAGTGCTCCTGCGGAAAACTGGGGGGAGGGAAGAGATCAGGCAAGGAGAGGGGGGTGTCAGGCAGCGATAGGTGCTGACTTGAGGATCCTGCAGGGAAAATCCCGTTGTCAGCTGCTGTGGGGTCCGTCTGTCCAGGGGACAGATCCTAACTCTCAGCAGGACCAGGTCATTTGGCACATGGAGGAAGCAAAGGTTTTGGATGATGGAGAAGACCTGAGCCACAGACTTCCCAGGTGCCATCGAGTATCCAAATGTCACAGGAGTGCCACAGTACTTTGTTATGGTGAATCTTTTCTTCAGTAACACAATTGTGAGAAGTTTAAAGAAAAAAAAAAAAAATTATTGCCCTTGGCTACGATCTAGCGTGTTAGTTGAAGAGCAGACAGACAATCCTTCGCCAAAAGGCAGACCCAAGCCTCAAGTATTGGGCAGATTCTTGTGTCTTCAGGAGCAAAAAATGCTGGAGATAATTGAGAATTTGGTGGATTTCTAGAAAGCTCTGAGACAACCTCTGTATTGGCTTCCTGATTACAGTGAGGAATCATGTCTCTGTGGCCATTGTTGCTCCCCTGGAGCAGGGACACGGAAGGGGACTCGTAATTTTGGTAGGTGAGTGGTCAGGCTGCTGTATCATGTATGTAGGTAGTGACAGGCTTTGGTCACCTGTGTAACAAGTGTTATAACGCAGAGCGGGACCCAGAGAAGTAAAGTACCATCTGTGACAGTGAAATGAAACTTATCTACATGTAGGTATATTAATCAGCAAACAAGATACGCAACTTTTGAAACATCATTTTGAAAAATAAACTTCACATAGCATGCATGAAGCCTGCCAAGACGCAGAGGAGCACGGTGCCCTTGTCTGATACACTGTCAAACGCTGCTCTTCTGAAACCACATCATCTTATAAAACTGAGAAAGACGCCGCGCAAATTGCCTAATGCTTCTAAAAATAAGTGTGAGCTGCTCAGCCCCTCTCCAAATTTGAGTAAGTCAACCGAATAGCGCCCAGTCGGTAAGCGTGTCTAACATGCTGTGCCACAACTGGTGACTTACTATAAGAATTATATCAAGCATGCTAAATACAGAAAGGCTGCTTATAACTGCACGCACAAAACCCGGTCCCTCATTAACATCTGCCCCCAACTTCTGCCCCCCCCCCCCCATCCCTGTTAGCTTCAGGAGTCGCCTCTCCCGAGGCGGCTGCAGGTCCTGCAGGGAGCAGGCAGCAGCCCGGCTCCCCCGCCAAAGCCAACTGCGGCGTAGCCAGAGAAACGGGCAGCAAAAATAGAACAGCAGGATGGCTGCGCGTGGGCGAGGCAGAAACCACATCGGCAGCAAAACCTCCCGGCGTTATTTTAGGACCGATGCAGCGGCCGTGGCGTTTTGCTCGCTTCTCACAAAATACTCCCCGGGGGAGGGCAAGGAGGGAGAGGGGTGCAAGTCCCGGGCGAGGAGTGTTTCTGTCCCGCTCTCTGCGTGCCATCCTGCCTCCCTGGCTTCTCCCCACCGAAACGGGCTGGGCAGGGGGAAGGGGTTAATCGCGCTCGAGGCCGAGCGGTGGAGGGAGGACGGCTGGCGGTTTGAAAGACAGAGACTGGACAGCTGTGTTTGCTGTGGTATTTTTAAACGCATTAATGCAGGCTCCAATCACCCGGCCATGCTTGACCTATTTTTGGCTCAGGCCGGCCATTGTTCTATTTCTGCCGCCGCTGGGCCACGCGGGTGTCGATTCAAATGCAAATGAGTTATCGCTGCTGCCAACTTCGCCCAGCCGCCCGGCCGAGGGAGAGCCGGGCAGGGAGAGCGGAGGGGCGCGGGGACAGCAACACTGGTCCGGGCTGGGGTAATTCAGACTAAACCCTCGGGGGCTCCAGGTCCCTGGAAACGGGGCTTATGTGGTTTGATGGTTTTTAAGAGGCTGTGTTTCCCCCCCGCCCCGCCAGAAATCCCGAAGCGCAGAGATATTTCTTCATTTCTTCTTCCACCTGCCGTTGGCTGCCCGAACGCAAGTGCTCCAACTCGGCGGCGCACAGCCCCCCGCGCGCTCACGGCTCCCTTCCAGCAGGCGGGGGCTGCCGAGAGTGGATTTGGGGTTTTTTCCCCTCTCCCCATAGATACTTGTGCAAATGCTTAAACATTGCTAATTGCCGAAGCGTATTATCTTACAACCCTCGCTGGAGGAGGTAGGACCGCAGAGGGTCGTGCCCGACGCCCCTGTGCAAGTGCAGTGATGAATCTCTCGAGTAGCTGAAGTGCAGACCAGTTGGAATATGCTGCAGACAATTTACGAGAGTGAATCGTGTTTTTCCTCAGATGGGGTTTCTGGACGTGAACAGCTCTTGGCTCAGCAAAGAATGCACAGTATGATCAGCTCAGGTAAGAGACAGCTCCGTACCTCACACTTCAGTGGCTGACTGGGAAAATACAGCCTAGCACGACCAGAAAACACTCTTCCTTTAAAGAAGTGACTTTATTTTTGTGGGCTTTACGTTAAGTTTTTGTTAAATAATTATGGTAGTATGTTAGATAGCAGCTGCTGCTTTTGTGGGGAGTTTGTCTCCTTCAGTCTGCTGCTTTCCAGCCAGAGCAAAATGCTCACAACCGAAATCTAGTTTGGGATTCCTTGTTTGTTTTGTTGCGTGGTTGCAAAATGGGGCTCGTGGTACAGGCTTATTCACAGCGAGAGGCTTCCTCAGACAGACCTTGTCAGGAGGCTGCAGTTAGAGCCCCTCATAGGCAATTCTGGTCATATGTCTATTGTAAACAGGATTGGGTCTTTCTGTGAGTTTCCTTTTCTCCGGTTTGCATACAAAGGGAGTTTAGTACTAATCCCTTTCTCTTTTCATTACAGCGTTACTTTAAAATGCCTTTAATATGCGTGGCTTATTTTGTTACTTTAAAAATATTTGTGAACCTGGCAATGGTAGTCATATGTAATGACTCACTGAGATGTAAATTGGATGTGGTTTTTAATGAAGGTATTTCAAAGCTGCTCTGAAAGAACACTGGATGTTTCCTCATGTATTTGAAGCTACCCTTGTATTTTCTAGTTTCTTTGCTAGCTGTGTTTGAGACGTGCAAAGGATGTACTGAGGATGAATTCAGTTGGAAGAATTGTTGCCATTCAGATAAAATGTCAATTTAGACAGGCTAAAAAAGTCAAAATTTCAGGTTACTCTTGCCCATTCTCTCTTAAACTCTGTGAATTCCAGTTCTGGTTTTATGGGGCTGAAACTCTGTCCTTTGAGGCACAATGTTATCTGTTTTACATCTTTTTAATCCTAGGTTTCTGACTTTGTTTTTCATAAAGTTGGCTTTATAGACGACCTATATGTAGAATGCAGGGTGAATTGTTTACATGTACTTTAGTCATAGTTTGCCTTTTTCTTCTTTTTCTTTTTCTTTTTCTTTTTTTCTTTTTCTTTTTCTTTTTCTTTTTCTTTTTCTTTTTCTTTTTCTTTGTCTTTGTCTTTGTCTTTTTCTTTTTCTTTTTCTTTTTCTTTTTCTTTTTCTTGGCAGTGCTTCTCAGTTTTTAAGATTAATAATGCTTGTAGACCACAGCTCTCTTCACATATTGCCTGTTTTGGTACACCTGTTGAGCCCATGTTTTTTTTGTTTGTTTGTTTGTTTTAAAAAAAATGTTTCTTTTCCTGCTTTATAGAAAAAGAACTTAAAGTTTTACTTGTGTTTCTTACATACAATTTTAGAACAGACTTCTAGTTTCAGATATGAAAATAAATTGTGAGAGATTGTGTCAAATGGTAATATCTTTCTTGTTAGAAAAGACATAGATATGTCTTAACCTCATGGTTGGTGTTCTTCAATATAGAAAGCCAAGGCTACTTCATAATGATTATAGACTGAAGGAGGGAATGAGAGACTGAAAAGCTATTATATGCAGGTTAAAATAATGAAAATACCTAAAGGGAATGGAGACTTCCAACTGGTAATGTTTAAGATTGGCAATTTTTCTATTCCTTTATAAAGCTGCTGTGTTGGTTTCTTTCTTTTTGTATATCTCAAAGAATTTACTATTTCTCTAACTTCTTAAAAGAGATGTTGATCACCAATTACAGTTCCTTTGTCAAGGACAGAAATCAGGTGAAAGATTTGTTTACAAATATGAACAACAAAGCTCTAGCAAAGACAGTGGGTAAAAGCAGAAGCTTCTCTGAAAGTGTTACAGTTCTGCAAAGCCATCTACAGTTCAAGAATTATTGCTTTTCTTTTGGTTTTCCTGAACAGCTCAGCAGGTGTCCAGTGCTTTTGTATTGGTTGAAGAGATAAGACTGACTGCTTCCTCTCCCTCCTGTTGTTTTTTTTAATACTATGTCAAGTTGAAGTTAGCTGTACGCAAGTGAAAATCTGTTTTTTTAGCTCACTATACTACCTTGTAACTGCCAACTAATGGTGCTTGAGTAATAGCAATTTTCTCATTTGAAACACAAGAAAGGGAGGTAATTTTCTGTAAATTTATAGCTCTGCTTTTCTTCACTGGAGACAAGAATATCATGTAACAGTTGACTTTTATCTGCTATTACATTAGGACCCTCTAACATATACAATTTACTCTGTAGTACCAAGTAGAATAGAGGGGGTTTTTAGACCAAAAAAAGAAAAAAAAAACCCACAACCTTAGTCAAGAACATTATCCAGGTAAAAGATGTTTAAATATATATTCTGTAGAACACAAAATATTCCTCAGGGTTTCTGTTGGCCTTTAAAATACACAACTAGACTGCAAGTAGTTGATATTCTACGTAGTCTGCAGTTTAATTCATGTCACATGAAACCACAAAGCCTGGTGCTGCTGTTGATTACCTTCAGTTCCCTCGAGTTCAGGATCTTGCAGGATCAGGCCAGGTAACTTTTCAGGTATTGTCTCCCTCTATGCTGCACATAGGGGAGAAAGAAATAGCCAGGGTATGACGATGTGCTCTAGTGTTTGGAGTAGCTAGAATAAGTCATTTGAATTTTGCTTATTGCAGTGTCCTTACTTTAAAGTTATCTTCACTTACACGTATGTGACATGCTCAGGTTAAAAAGTTGCACATATTTAAGAAAAGAGCAGATCCCTGAACATTTACACTCTGCACCCTTGATATTCTTGAAGTCTTTGAAGCAAGCACAACTTAAACACTCAGTGCATTTTTAGGTTTGCTAGTTTCCAGATGCAAAGGGCATGTATTATGCAACTCTGATTTTAAACTGGGCTGGAGCCATCGCCAAAGAGGACAGATTCAATGGCCAATGGATGCGTATTTGCAAAGCAAACTGTCTAAGGAATTTCTGACAATAGCAGGCATAGGAAATGCTTCTGTCATGTGAAGCAGTTCTTCTGGTATTCCCTCAATTACTGCTTTGCCTGTCTGTCTCCATCCCTGCTTGTAAATCATACCATGAATGAGATGATCTGGATAGGTACCAATCAAAAGTCTAATTATGAATGGAGCAATCTAGATCGGCACTGACTCAAGAAGCTGTGTAATTTGCAGACACCTACACCTTACTGCAGAGAGCAGTTTCAGCTATCTTGAGAAGACTGAACTAGATTCTCCCATATGGTACTGTTGCTCTAAAATGCAGCATTAAGTGCTGTGCATCTTTATTTGAGAAAATGATGCTGATGTATTCTTATTTGATACCATAATTATTTTAGTTTCACAATTTAAAAAATAGATCTGGAGTCTAAAGCCACTTTAGCTGGAATTACTATTTAACTATGCTGTTGCTTTTATTTTACCCCAAAAGTCTCAACTTCCATGTGTGTGCAATGCTACAATGGAGCCTAGTGTTCAGCTGGCCTCTTATCTTACCACAATACAAGTAATAAACTATAAGTCCTTGGAAAAAAGCATTTGGTGCAGCACAGTCCATGGCAAGAACACTCATTAAAATGTAGTCAATAAATAACTAATGCAGGGCTACATTACTCAAATAGATATCAGTTGTGTGAAGAAGGAAGAACCCACCCAGCCGTGGTATCTGTAGACGTGGGACTTCAAGAAGGAATGCTGAGTTCATTAACTTCTGGTGATTTAATATACTGTGCTGTTTTCCCAAAGGGTAAGGTTGCTACGTTTGCTTCCCTGGCCATATTTTGACGTACAGCCTTGCACTGGCCTGCCTAAATTCCACCTTGGCTTTTATTGGATAAGGCATCCTCTGCTTCCTGCCCAAAGCTGTTGTGTTGAAAAATCAAGAGTTCAAGGAGATCTTGAGCTTAAAGCCTTGGCTCGTCACCAAGTTGACAAGTGACCTGAGCAAGTTACACAATCCTGCTTACGTCAGCTAACCCTTCTGTGAAATACGGAAAATGATACCTGTCAGGCTCAGGAGTCTATAGAGCAAAACTATTCTAAAGGGAATATAATGATTCAGAATGATTAATTTGATTGACTTCATCTACCTACAGGCTTGCAAAACACCTACAATTTCACAAATGTAGTAAGTTAATGTAGTCGCAGTATTTTATTCCCTGCACCAGTCAGGAAATTCAGGCTGTGTCACTTGAATATAAATGACAGAATCAATGCTACACGCATCATGTTGTACATGGGTGGACAGGTCCCCATGAGCTATCTTCCCTCAGTAAAGCCCAACGTACAGAATTTATCTCATATGTTGTATCTATCGTGTGGCCGCATGGCCTCATATACACGTTTGTACACATGGATTTAGATTGCCTTCAGGGAAAATTCTTTGGTATTTGCTCTCCTGTTTTTTTCTGGCCAAACAAAACTTTCACCTGTTCAACTCTTCCTGTGGAGAGATTGCAGAAAGCAAATTCATTTAAAGATTTGCTCTGATATTCATGAAAAACTTGACATATTTGCATGTCTGAATCAGGTAACGTAAACTTCTTACAGATACAAAATGTTGCATATGTGATATCTCAGGCAATAACTCTTCAGAGAGAGCGAGAATAGATATGCTGAGCTTTTACTTTGTGATTCTCTTCAGAGTGATGAAAAAAATTGAGTATGAACATTCAGTTCAGGGAAGTTCTGGATAACAGCCGGAGAGGCTTTTTCAATGCCTGTCGTTAAAGGTTAGGTAGAAAAAAATCTAGTGCTTCATAGTAGTAGCTGAAGTATTTGAAGTAATTGTCATAGAAGAGTAAGGCCTTAGCCTTAACAGTTAATACAATGAGAAGAGACAAGCAACACAGACCTGCAGGTCTTACGTAGTTAAAATCTCACTGATTTTGAGTAGAGGCTCTGCCCAGTAATGTGTGCTGGACAAGACATTGGTTATGAATTCAGCTGAACAAAAATGTGGTAAAATGGAATTAAGCTGCTTTTTCTGGTTTACGTTACTGAGAAGACATTGAGTACAGACGGATGTTGCCAACTTCATGTGTCCTCTAATGCTGTAACATTGCTTTTTCTTTCTTTTTTTTTTTTTGTGTAAGTCCCAGCTTCTGGAGCTATGTGATTACCTGACAGTCTTACTTTGTATTAGAAGATGTATTTATAGGTTGTGGGAAAAGGCTGGAATAAGAATTTCAAAGTACAAGATTGACAAGAATAGCAAGCTACAAAAGCTGGAAAGTAAATAAAAAAGAATGCAGAACATCATAATTTCAAAACCTCTTTGAGCGTCTTTCCTGATACCATTAAACACTGCATTTAATACAGAGGTTCACTAGTACTGGCACTAGGACACTAGCTCCCCTCTCTTTGGTGTTTTAAGCTAAATCACTTTACTGGAAAAGAGCTTTTTACTTCAGCCATTTATTATTTTAGCTCTTCAGCTTTATAACACCTGTTGGTTTGCACTGCACTCAGACACACACAGTTTCAGCCAGAGTCTTCCCTCCTGTAAAACTACATATAGAATCCATTTAGTTCATTAAGGTTTGCGTTGGATACGAGGAACACTTGTAACTCTTCCTGCTGCCAGAGCTTTAATCAGACCTCTGTTTCTGTACCGAGTGCCCGGCCTCTTTCTTCTGCACAGTCTTTGCAGAGAAAGCAAAAGCTGTGAGAAAGCAGAATAGATAGATACCCTGCAAACATATGTGCATATACACATTAATTTCAGGTTTTGGTATAGATGATGGGGAAAGTTTCAGGTGGTGTTGCATTTTAACCTTTCCCAACTACTGTTGTTGGTGGGGTTTTTATATGGTGGGTACAATCCAAAATATTGTAAAGAACCTAATTGGCAGATATTATTGCTAAACACATGAAAATCTAAAGTGCCCTGTTGTGTTCATCTCTTTAACAGGCTGACTCCTCTGGGTCAGTTATTCTTAGCTTAGTTATTTTCATCTTATGGCATTACAGGTCTAAGATTAGCCCGTTAGGCGTTATCATGCCATCTGAGTTACCTCCTAATATAACTGTACACCGGAATGATTATTTATAGACAGAGCATTCTGTCATTTTTGCTTTATTTCTGGTAGTTTAAATAAAGAAGAGCAACATTCAAGAAAAACCACAGATTCCTTCCTGCTGCCAAAACAACATGATAACTGCCTGCTGAGGGGCAAGGATATTGTCTAAAACGTGTGCTTGCAGCAGATGCAAACATCCTCTTTATCTCCCCCACTTCTACTAAAATGAGGTACCTCAGGGTACCACCATCTCTTCTGGAGGAGGGAGAGGGGTGCCAGATCGATGCACCGAATGATGGAGAAGATGGGGTTGTGGTTGCTGATGAGAACAGGGATATCCAGGTGCTATTTTTAGGGTCTGGCACCGTCAAGCTCCATGTTCAGTGTGAACGTGTCACATGTGCACACAGCTCCTCCAAAATGGACCCCTCTAGTTTTGTTACGTAAAAGCGATGTCTGCTGTTCAATTAGCCTTCTCAGTGCTTTTCACAGACATAACAGGAAGCTTCAGCAAATTGACTCATTTTCAGCAAACCATTCTTTATGGCTGTTTCACAAACATCTCTGCTCACTGGAAAAAGTTGTATCTTAAAGCAGAGTTGTCATTCGAAAACACAGTGAGGCACGTCCTATCGAAGTTCACTGGGATCTCTGTGCTTGCATGTGTGTAACTAGGAGCAAGCTTCTAGTGACAGTTTAGTAAAGAGCAGCAAAACCAGTAAAGTGGCAGATCTTCAGCTGGGTGTCGGTGCAGCCTCTGACTGTAGCTGTTGCTCAGGAAGGTGGCAATTTATAAAATAGTGAAATATGAATGGATTCTAATTATCTAATGAACGCCATCTTTTCTTTTTTACCCTTTTCCTCTAAATAAATGGCGTGTTTCTATCTTTGTGCACATTCTGAGTGTAATCAGGGGGCACCTGATTTGTTCTGCTTTAGGATGTTACCGGTGTAAAAAGGCTTGCGAAATGAGTGGAAGCCTTTGCATGGTTGAATGATACGGTGCTGGTTTAACTCCCATTATATAATAAGCAGCTCGTTTTTGTCAGGCTGTCAGTTCTGTGCATGACTGTAAAGGTACTTTGGCATTTAGTATATGTGAGCATAGCCAACACATGTGTTTTATTTGTTTTGTGTCTCCCAGTTGTAAACTCCTTCCAGCTTGCGGAGTATACAAACACGACAAGAGCTCCAAGAATTCAAGCCCTTTGTAGATGAATGTGCTTGAAATGCAGGATGCTTTATTCTAATGATAACACGTTCCTTCTAGTAATGAAACTGCGTATCATCAAAGGGAGACAAGAGAAGGAACGGAATGAATTCTTTGAAAATGCCAAATATATAAATCATGTTTTTACAATCAAAGACTATTGTTCTCTTTCATGATCCCTGTGGTTGAAGGTATGCATGCCACAGGGAGGAACTGCAGCTATTCAATTTCAGTGAAGTCTGGAACGGAATAATGAGGAAGCTTAATGTTAATTTAATAATTTCCCCCAATTGTTCTGTTCTTAATCCAAGTTTCCTTTTTCTTGCGTGGTGCCCAAGGCCAACACCTTGTTGGTGTTGCATAGTAACAGCGTGAGAGGGAGTAGGGAAAACAGACTGTTAGTGCTTAATCTTTCATAGAGACTCTTTTTGGTGTTTGCTACTCCTGTTTATGTTTAGTAAAATGTTAGTGATGGCCTTTTATTTATCTGTTCACAACTCCTTTTCTCGTGGAGATGGTAAGTTCTTAGTTCTCTTCATCTAATTGTTTGGTCTCTAGATCAACATCCCTATTGAAAAGCATGTATTTTTCCTAAGCCTTGTGAGGTCTTTTTCCTATGTATACAAAAGAAGTAAAACTCCTGGCCCGTTCAAGTTTTTGATATTCTAATTTGAATCTGACCTTGAAGTTTTAAAATGCATAAAAGAATACACATATTACAATATCACCAAGAAACATAAAATAAAATACCTAGATCTTTTGAGATTTCACGCTGCCATGAATAGTGGTGGAATGAGTATGAGGCACAGAATGGTGTAAGAAATAGCAAAAGGAAAATCGTCATTATGAGTCTTTATATTAACATATCTACTTTCACATGTAGATACATATTATTAAAGAAGTATATAGAAATTACTTGGATGCCTCAAAATGCTCATCATAAAAATCCTTGCACAGCAGCTGCTGAAATCTAGTGGGACCTAAATTCAGGAGAGCACTTTACCTCAGAAGTCCGGTAGATGCTCACCAGCCTGTGTCGTACATATGCTCAAAACTGTTCCAGGCTGCAAAGACAGATCCGCTCATTCCCACGCACATGTCAGAAAGTTGGCACTCTTTTGTTTGCTGTCACTGTTTTTCCTACAGGATCTGTTTCAGAAGAAGAAGAAAGTTTTACTCTATTGTTTCTTTTACGAATTGGCAATAGTTATCATAGAAGGAATTCCACAGGAAATAGTAAGTCTAAGTAGGTTTCTTCAAGGAGTTTGAGGGAAGGACTGGCAGGAGGGAAAGAGGTTTGAAGAAAATATGAGAGAATTTTATAAATGGAGTAGTAGTGCAGAGATGAGCTATACAAGCACTTCCTATGTTAAAATGCTATTGGGAGGGAGGGTGGGGAAGGCACTGAAGATGCAAGAGAACTATGTGGGAGGTGGAAACCAGGGGACTTTGAAGTACAATTCTAACTGTCCATGAACAGAGGAAAAGTAGAAGTGAAAACAGTTACGAAAACAATCAACTTCAAACGAGATGAGAGAATTTTCTGTCAAAAAACCCTCCAAAGCCGTAATGAAGAATACATGGGGAAGTAGGAATATTTTAGAATTGACAAAAGTTGTTAAAAACAATTCAGGACTGTGTTACTCTTGCAATCACACAGTAAGCTAGTATTCAGGGATTTCCCTTGCCATTGTACAGACTATTTTTCTGGGTTTTTTGTCTGAGAATGAGTAATTTGTTTGGGAGGAGAGGTGTAGGACACTGAGTTTGTTTATGCTCACACTACAAACTCTGCTGCATCTCACCATCCCGAACTCCCTCCCCTCAAATGTAGCTCAGCTTTCCTGGAGAACTTGCAGAGCAATCTCACCAGAGCTTTGCCATGAATTCCCATCACCGTGCCACCTGCACCATCCCTATCTTCCCTTTTCAGCTTGGCCTAGTAGGCAGTTTTCTGAGCTCCATGCTTATTTTCTGTTGGTTTCTTTTTTTCCTCTTGTGCCAATGCATACAGGGTGGTAATGGGCCGGCTGGAGAGCTTACTAGGGAAAGAAGGGAAATTACAAACGACAATGTCAAAGGGCTATAGGCAAAGAAATAAAGAAGGAATGCTAATGCAGCTGAATTAAGTAATGGTGATGCTATGGATGATTAAGGATACTAATACTGACACAGCCATTTTGTTTAGAAAATAAATGGTTAGAAATGGGAATATTTAGAAAAAATTAGCCTTGCGCTAAAATTCTCAAACCTCGTCCAAGTGTGAATGCCTGTCTCTGGTCACTGGTCATGCATATATATTTGTCACTGATATGCATATACAATTACAGAAGATGTATATACGTAGACTTATCACCAGTCTTACTCTGTCCACCCTCACTGGTAACATTTTGGTATGGCTATATTAAAACCTGTCAAAAATCTTAGGGACTCTGGGTCTCACAAGTTAGTTCAGGTGAGCTCGGATGAGTGCCTAAGGCAAAGTGATTTTCCTTCTCCTGCAGGCCTAGCAGCCCACAGGAGGGGGATGCGCATCCCGTAAACCTCCCCGACTGTCTGCCATTCTTCGTCTACAGATATCTAGAGGTCTGCAGCAGCACATGTTTGTTCCTTAAGGCCTCAGGAACTCATTCTTAAGGACCTGCTTGTGTTATTCCCTTTAGGGAATACTATTGCTGGGTCTGTTCTGTAGTGACTAGGAGCTCCAGGTGCAGCGCAGGTTATAAAACATTTAGCAGCCAAATAGACTTTCGTGTTCTCCTGCAGATTCAGAGAGTGTAGAAATCTGGACTATTCCTTTCTTCATTTTCCTCTTTCTCCTTTTTTTTTAATTTTTTATTTTAGTTATCTGTGAATACTATGTATGTGGTTGTACAGATGTAACGTCTCAGTACATATGAGTGAGGGAGGTCTGTAGAGATGGCAGCTGGCGTTGCTGGGAAGGAAGAACAGCGGTCCCATCCCCTCCCTGGTCCCGGGCTCTCATTCCTCCGCTGAACAGTCACATCCCTTGTACCCACACCGGTATTCATGTGTCCATTGGGTCGGATGGAGTGAACAGCTGACCCCGGTTAAAACGTGCCCCCCCGGCTCCCCATGCCGCTGCAGGTGTGTGCTGCGGTGTGGGGAAGGAGGGCAGCGTCCTCGGGGTCCAAGAGGCCATGAGCCGGGAAGGGAGGCACAACCGTTTCTCTCAGCTTCAGCTATGGCATACGGTGGCCACAAATACATGTCAAACTGTTGCCTGGGAAATCTTCCGTGTCTGGAGAATACAGCCCTTGCTCCTCTCAACATTTAAAGGACAGAGCCTAAAATTTCACACCCAGTTAGCACCTTGTTAAACTCCAGTTAACTACATAGCACTTTACCATTAAGTAGAATTTATGCTAATACTGTCCCTATGAAGCTGTCAATAATTACCTTTCATCATCCATAGGGCACATTTCATCTGTTAGTACGAAAGGAAAATACCCTACAAATATACGTTGTTTCATATTAAGTAGAAAATTATATCTGTGTTGGCTTCAGCAACCTGCACCAAAATTGAACATACTGGAAGCAGTAGCCATCTGCACCTCTGAACCGTATCGGTCCTGGTGCAGTGCCATGTGAAGAGTCTACTCCAGGAAAGCCTTCATGGCTCTTGCATTCAATTTCTGCTTCGTTCTTTTTTTAATCTTTCTTTGTGGAGAAAATGTTTTGCCATTCTCCCACTGTAATCCCTCCTATCCCCCTTTATTTTTGTAACCTAAGAGTGCTCCGGTATGCCCTTATCCTTCCTAGACAACCTGGAAATCAGTAGAATTCATGTTACGGGAGGAAAATTTTCCTTCATGTGATGCTGTTCCCTGGTTGCTACTTAGGTAATGGTATCAAATATTTCCCTATATAAACCAAAACCATAAAATAACGCTAACTGATGCCGACATGCTAGCAAACGCAGGTCAAAAGGACCATATAGTTGTTGAGGTTGTTGCTGTTCATTTCTTACTGAGTGCAGTTTCAAGTTGGAGGCACAGTTTGACTCTCGTGGCTGGCACTAGGCTGTGCTGAGCCTGGCGACATGAAGCACAGACGTTTTTTGGATCAGAACCCTTCAAAATGACTGTGCTCTCCACGCTAACACCCCAAGTAGAAGATGCCAGGTCTGAAAGGAGAGAGATTTTCATTGCTGTTCCTTTGCTGTGAAAGTCTGTACATCTGAACTGGGGACAGCCACGGACTGTGTCCCCAGTGGGACAGAATGGAAAACCAGAAGCATTAGTTAGTAACATTTGTGTAGGAAATAACGTGTTGTGTCCAGCTGTCAGGACGTGGTATTTGACTAATTGTCCAAACCCTCAGTAGAGAGAAGAAGACTCATCTTTCTCCTTAGATAACACGTTCGGATGTTTGAACTTCATGATTATGAATGCCATTATAAAGTCTACCTGGAAGACAGTAGTTGCTTTCTGCCAAAGAGAAAGGCTGTATAGATTAATCTTACATTTCTGCACTAAATCTACCTTGTTGTTATATAACCCTTACTTGCACTCCCCAGAAGGCCCGTAGTTATGCAAATAATTCTCATTTATAATATGGTTTTCCTCTTCCAATAGAGATGGATGGATGCTTAGGTGGATATAAATAGTATGTGTTCCATGCAAAAAAAAAAAGCGTAGTAGTGCAAATGAAAATCAGACTCTTTCTACTTATGGAAGTCTATCCAAGCTCTTAATCATCTTAAATCCAATTAGCCTTTTCCTGTTTCTGACATGGCTCCCTTTGAGATAGGATAACCGAACTGGAATATTCCTGATGACAAAGCCTCATTGATGAATAAGAAAACTTACTTTTATCCTGCTTTCTGTACTTCCTGTTTTCATTTTCGAGTTTTGCTGTAGATTGACCACATGTTGTCACGGAGCTGTCTGCAATGACAGCCATCTGTTTTTAAGGTTATATTAAGGTTAATGAAGCACAGTAAGGTATATTCCACTTATTCTTCCCAATAGAAATTACCGTGCACATACAAAATATGAGCAAACTCTTCTATTTTGTTTCCCAATCACAAAACTTTATGAGAACCTCTGGCATTCCTCAGAGCCTTCCATGAAATAGCTTGAAGAGATTTGTTTCACCTGTGATTTTAACCCGATCAATCTTTTTTCCATTATTCTTCTTTCCAGACCTCTATTAAAATAGCAATTACTGTTGCATCACTGCACTATCAACCTTTTCTTAAATTCAAAATGAATATTTATTTTGCTGTTTTTTATCTTTAAAACTGTTTCTGATCAGTGATAGAGTTCTTGTAACTTCATGTAAAGGCCAGAGCAGGACACAAACTCCAGTGAGACACCTTGTGAAGGACATTTTGCAAGTCTACGTAGGTCTGTGGACCAGATCCTTAACCTGTACCAAGTGTCACAGCCCCACTGAAATCCAGACCCTTTTTTAGTCACCATTTTGTTAACCCTTTGAAAGAATCTGTTATGCTTTTGTGTCTCACAATATACATGCAATTATAATTCAAAGCTCATAACTGCATCCTACAAAGTCAGTTTGCATCAATCTTGATTTGTTCCCTAAACGTCTGTGAGATTAAAACAAGTCAAATTTAAACAAAAATTGGCTCAGTTGTGGCTGTTAACGGAGGATATAGTTTCTGAGAGAACATATGGGGAAAGAGTATCTCTTTCCCTTTCTTCTTTTAAAATTACATACATGGCTCTCGTTTGGCTAAAATAATTTTTGCGAAGTCTTTTGTAAGATTAATCTGTAAACGCAGACAAAACATTAGAAATTCTAAATTCAAAACAACTTGTTTTAAAAATATCAGGAGATTAAAGCAATTACAGTAGTTTATGCATTTCAACCTTGACTAGCGTGTTCACAATTATAGCGGTATAAGCAGATCATATTTAAAATGAACAAAGTATTTTTGCTTCACCACTCATTTGCAATACTGTCTGTAGTTGTGGTCCAAAAATGAAAAGAAAATATAAAGATTACAAATCTGATCTAAATACTAGAGGATAAAACATACTAAGAGGGATTAAGGGAGCTATATTTATAGTCTATAACAGAGAGAGCTCGAGGGACATGGGCACAGGCTATAAATAACTTCAAGGTAACAATATAAATGAAGGAAGGGAATTATTTGTTCTCAAAAGATGGTGAAGCATGGAATAATAGCCTGAAGCAAAGAAAAGAAAAGTTTAGGTTAGATGTTAGAACTTTTTTCTAGCAGTAACAGCCGTGGAGAGCAGAGACATAAATAACTAAGGTAGGAGGCTGAAGCAGTACCTAAAGCACCAACTACAGCTATTTGGCTACAGAATAAAATTACTTGTAGACGAAGTTGTGTTACAGAATTCACAGGGCTAGACTTAGTGATGCAAACATTTTTTTTATTTTCTTACCTGTTATATTTTATAATGCCCACATTTCATGGTATGCATTAATTTCCCATGAAGACTACATAGATACAACATTGCTTCCAAGATTATTGTGCAGCTTTAACCAGATTAAGGGTAAAAAGTAACATTATTAGTCAATTATAACCTCATTTCATAGTGGGATTATAAAGTTGTATTATTTTAATCAAAGTGGTGGAGTGTCCTGCTATTATTTGTTCTGGTGAGAAGGAAGAAGTCCTCTATTCTCATCAGTCCCTAGAGGAGATGGTAGCTTTTGAGCACCATAACCTTAGGTTGCTGGTAAGCAAAATAGCTTGTGTGAATCGTACATGGTGATGTCAGAACACTGGCCGTTTGCTGAGTACTGCTGACTTCACTAGAATGAAACAACTCATGTAGGTTGGGTGCTGGCCTGCTTCAAAGTGAACCCTGATACAGCCGTGACAGAAGGAAAAGGGGAGAGAAAGGACACAAACCCCAGAACGAATTGGAGTGTTGTAACCATCCCATTGCCCCCAGCTGTAGACCTCTCAAAACAATACGGTTCTAGTCCAGGTTATCGCTTGTACATGTTTTGCTTTGTTCCTCCTTTGGTTCAGTGTGTCTGGGTGGCTTCCTAACGCTGGAAATTTTATTTGGCAATTTAAAATTTTTAGACAAGATGCTTTCACTGTAACCCAACTAAGAGAGGTCATGTCACACCATGCCATCAAGAACAACAGAGAAGGTTTGAAAGACCAGAGTTCTTTCAAGGTGGTGTCAAATATGTTTGAGAGTATGTGTGTGAGAGAGAGGGAGAAATCAATTGAGTAAGGGTGAAAAAATGCACAGATTTATTTGGACATCTACAAATGACATACCACTTACTTGATCATTCAGTGGATGTATGACTTTACCAGTACTCATGGGCTTTTTATATGTCATGAAAGCAATATGACAAAATATTGCAAAATGACAGAGCAAATGTTGCAATATTAAATTAATATGATAACTCGTTTTGTCTTTGGTTGTGTAACATGTAATCCATTAGGCAATAATACTGACAGCAATAAGACTGGCGGCTTTTGTTGTTATATGGAATTTCCATCCTGAATATTGTTTGAGTTAACATTGATCAAATCATGTAGGAGTGTTCAGCTTGCGTAGCTTCAAGAAGTGTGTGTATTTGTACAAGAAGAGGAATATAATTTCTGCTCATTTCTGCCCAAGATTTCATGCTCAGTAGCCTCATATGCTTGGGCTGTTGGCACCATCAGACATCTCTGCTGCTGTTAAATCAGGCAGGGTCTGCTCTTGAATTAGAGGCTTTGGGGCACACCTGAACCTGGGATTTTTAACCAGTAGTGGATTGGATCCACTGTATAATAGCTCAGAACATGGGCCTTTAATCTCTCAGGCATTTAGTAAATACTTAGTTCTTCTCCCTATCTTTCTTCTGTACCTCTTAGCTGTTAATTTTCTCAGCTTTCAAACATCTCTGTCTTAACAAGAGAGTTGATAATACTATTTCATGTGGATAATAGAGAAAAAATGAAAATCCTGTATGGCAGAGGGCAGCAATGGTAGGAATTTTATTTCATACTCACCACCTCTTTTTGTCATCCCTTCTTGGCCACACTTAAAACCACTTTTCCTCTTCAGCCAGATGGCAACACTGAAAGAATCTTCTTCTCACTCAATGGCCACCCTTTGAAACATGGAGTGCCCCATGTGCAAGGTCGCTCTGGTGGTATGGTGCTGTTAGGAGGACTGAATACCTCTGGTCCTCCTGGATATGAGATAAGTTTTTAAGAGAGTGCTAGTCATAGCCTCGGAAATCAGCGGTAATTGCCTGTCATCTCTCTCTGCGGAGCAGACACCAGCTACCTCCTGGAGTAATTTGCCTTATTTCACTCCACGATCTTCAGATCTTACATGTTGGTGCCTGAAGATTGACCATTTTCTGGGTACTGATAATTTCACTCACCTGAAACAAATGCGCTTTGGGAAAGCTCCAGCCTTTAAGAGATTAGGCTGCTAGGAAATAAGAGATCTTGTTTAATTTATGAAAACTTTAGTATAGAGCTGTATGTTTGCAGCATCGTATTTCTTAATTTTTCTTTCTTCACAGGGCTTGCCATGATCTTTTCCTCTGTCATCTCTGAGTCTGTTTTCCTCTAAGATGGGAAGGTTGTACCTCATGTGCCATAAAAGGTGTTTCTCATGCGTTTCTTTTTGGGATGACCCATACAGTATACAGCAGAGCTTGCTGATGCCTCTTCTTGGACTTCCCTGAGTTGCACTGCTTTGCACTGGCAGAAAAGCTCAAGGGTGTTGGGACATCATAGTAGCTACACAGTGGTCCTTGTGCACACAGATGTACTCCTCCCATCATGAAGGAAATAAGGTGGAAGTGTTTATAATCTGTCTGGCTTGGGATTCTTTGGCCTGAAGGATGTCTTACGGGTTTAAGATTTGGTTTTGTTAGTTATAAGGCCCCTATGCATTAAAAGAATAAAGAACCTTGGGGTGTGCTGAAAATTAGAATTGACTAAATTTTATTAAGAAGAAATAACTCTTAATTTCCCAAGATTATTCAGATGGCAACTTGCATGTTTACTTATGACTTTTTAGATCAAAGAATAAAAAAACCAATCTGCAGCCCATCAGATTTCCAGTGAGTGAAAACAGCACTAAGATGAAAAGTCTAGTTATTTGGCATGCATAGTGGCACATTTCAGTATTTAATGTTTGTTATATTTTGAATGAGCTGTCCATAAATACTTTAATATATTTTTCTGCCAAGAGGCATCTGTTTTACACTGTAAAAGTCCTTATCACTTTATTTATTTCACCTTCTTGACTGACAGTATCCTTGTTTTATATCAACCTTTCTCAAAGTTAAAGAAGAGCGAGTCAACTTTTTTCTTAATTTTTATTTCTATTGGCATTTCCCCTTGTTCTTTCTCAGTTCATGCAAAGCTATGGATTTAATCATAACACCTTTGGAACGCTTGGACTCTCCCTTGGTGTGGTGAAACCTGTCCTTGTGAGGGGAGAAATCACTAAATAAGAAAATCCAAAGACTTTAGAAAATAATTTGTAATTTGAAAAAAAAAAATGCATTTTGTCTATGCATATTTTAGAATTCATTCAAATTACTTGGATAAGTTATCACAAAATAGGAACAGCTCTCAGTTATACTGACAACAGTCACTTTCTCACAGTGTTCCTTAGGGCATGTTTGCTTACTTGATGAAATGTATAGAAAAACTGTCTGTCTTGTAGGTGGGTGCCAGTTCCTGTCCACTTCATGTTGTGACTTTTGTCTCCTAAATAATGCAAAATGCTGAGCAGTTATTCACAGTGATATGAATAGATATCCAACTTGTCCAAAATCTAAAAATCTATTGCTGTTCCAAAATTAATCATCTTAATTTATGTCTGATGCTAGCTGGTAAAGTCTGGGATTAAATTGCGATTTTCTTTCAATTGCTTGTCTTTATATATGGAAAAATAGTCAGAAAAAGTTACCCTCTGATTTGAAATTTTATTTACTTGTACTTAGGCCAAAAGCAAATGTTGTGCATGTGTGAAGGCTTACATACATTTATGAACTTGAAAAGGGAAGCATGAAATTAAGTATTATTCTTACTTATTATAGAAAGAACAAAATCACGTGCTGATGTTCTTCAGTCTTTCAGGAAATATTTTATCTTTAGAATGGAGGCCCCAGGGCTGCCGTGCACAGCTGAGCCTGAAGCCTCTGCAAAACTACATATTCTTACGTATTTCTTCTGGCACCTGTGCCTACACTGCCGTTGTTGTCGCTTGAGAAGTGAGAAAATTATATAGGTGGTTAGGCTATGCTGAGCTCCCTACAGCTGAAGCTACTTTGCTGTAAGTAAGCAGAGAAGTAAATGAAAGCTGTTGTCCCTGTTTTATTACTGCACTGTCATCACGCTGCTGGTGAGAGCCCCAGGACACGCACAGAGGTCATTGTGGGGAAAGGGCCATAGTTGATTCAGTTTTCTAAGTCTGGAAATAAATTCTCAATAAATAAAGTTACGAATAAAATAGTATGTTATGCTTATTTAGCACTGTATGGACTTTCTCCTGCAAGCTGTTGATTGAATATTCTGGTTCTGATCCAAGAAGGCAAGTACCCTATGTTTAAAGCTCTGATGTTTAGAGACCCATAAATTCTTCATCGATCTGAAATGGTATGTATTATACCTGGTCCTCACTCCATAAATCTGTTATACAGAAAACCTTTTGTTGACAGATTCTGAGAACTTCAGGTCAAGAAAAAGTTCCTTATGTTCAAAGAGTTACGTGAAATTAAAAGACTGTATAATCAGTTTTTAATGATTACTTTCTAAGAATGATTACAATTGGTATGGTAAGATGATGAAGACCTACACTTTCTGCTGTCATAATAAATGCCACCAGATCTTTGACTCTGCAGATTGAAAAGTTTTGTGTGGTCATAAGTATTCAAGACTTCAAATTAACAAGGACTTTTTCCAGTGGCATTGCTAACTTGGTTCGATGTTCACTGTCATCTTAAACTTGATTGCAGCCTTTGAGAGTGCTTTTTAAAAATTATGTTTCTTAAAGCAGAGGCAAATGTTTTGAGGAAGTACCTTTGGTAGGAGGGGAAATGAATTTCTGGTTTGTTGCTTACAAAGAACTTGGTGAAATTATTTGAGTGTTTAGGAAACAGCAGGACTCACAAGTTCATATGAGGCCCTACATTGGATAGACTAATTGTCAGTTACCTGGAATTGTATTACCCAAGCTTTTCAACAGGCAAGGGAAAATGCATTTTAGGATAGCAAGGTCGAATGATTATCAAGTCCCTTAAGTTATATGTTACCCTTTATTTTTAACCATCTGTTAACAGGAAGGAACTAGTCTTTTCTTTCATCACCAATAACTGTTTCATTCTTACCGTTCAGCTTATCAGTGTATTGTTTTTTCTTGTCTGCTAAAGCCACATTTTTGTACCAGATTAGAACAGAATCGTCATTGTAGCAGTGGTCAAAAATGATGAGGCTTACTTGTAAACAAGTTTATCTTTGAGATTTTCAGACTAGTGTGATGTGCTACTAACATTTATAGTTTAGAAGGAAATGACACTAAATATTTGTGAGGCTTGTGAAGGTGCCATTCAACTGTCTGCTAAAATGTGGCTTCTTTTTTTTTTTTTTTCCCCGTTATTTTTGGCCAAAACATTTCAACCATTTTTGAGAAAGGAGCTAGACAAAAATAAACTATTCTGTCCTTGAAAAGTTCCATCAGTCTGCCTTATTCTAGAGCATGAAACTCTGGTGCTTTCTGTGCTTTAGATCAGGAACTTGGCATGTGATATTTGTGGCTGAAAGGCGACTTTTCACTTTCTCTGTGCAAATCTATTTTTGTTGGCCAAATTTAAATTGCAGCTCAAGTTTTACCATTGTGTTGTCGATAAAATGTCAAGGTATTCTGTCTTCAATTGGCACGTTGTATTCTTGTCCTTTTTAGCAATCTTGTTTTTCAAGGCAGGGCAGCTGAAAGCAGCCCTGGTGCAATTCCAGGTGCCTGAATTGAAGGCAGGAGCCTGTTGTATCCTCAGCTGTCTTGCAGACCCCTCCGCCTCCATCACTAAGTGTGGTAAGGAGTAGACTTTGATGAAAGGCCAGTTGGAAACTGGAAGCATAAGGGAGAGAAGGGGGAAAAAAGAAAACTGACGGGGGAGGGAACTGACTGGTTGGCCAAAGAGACTGGGTCTGGTTGAGGAACACTGAGAAGCCAGGGCATGGTGGGAAGGATGGGACTGGGTGAACGATAGGAGCCAGGACCACCTTGGATGGAAGCGACAAAGAATGAATAAATAACCAGAGAAAGGACAAAAGTGCAAGAAGCCAGTAGGAATAGGAACTGCATAATCACATCACATTTTCTTCCTATAGGACCTCTGCCTTATCTATGTCCAGAGTGGATGAAAGATGAAAATGTTTCTATAACTTCATTGTTCCATGCCTGGCTGCAGGTGTTATTAACCTCACCCTGTTTGTACCCTACTCAGTATGCAAAATTTATTAATTTCTTCATGAGCTCACCTTTTGCAACTTTCCTAAATATTAATATATTCACACAATACCTTTTGTGAAATGTGGGAGGTTGTTGTTGCTGTGTTATGGATGGGAACTAAAGCACAGAGCATTTAAAATACCAACATACTAAATATCTATGAATTCATGGTGGCCTCATTAAACATTCAGCATGCTTGCTTTATATAGTACTGTTATTTAAGGCAGAGTTCGGGGGCTTAATGTTGCCATTTGAATAGAGTTCTATTAACATAGTTAATATAAAAAAATGTTTAATTCATCTTATTCATCTTTAAAAAGCCAAACATTTTTGTGAGGCAAAAGGTGATTTATCTTTATCCAGGGTGAAATGAGCTTCACTACAGGCAAGGAATAATTAACTGAGGCTTCTGTCCTGCTTCGTGAAAATGTTATAGATGATTTCTCAGAGTCATAACATTTTCTTCCAACATACCATTGTTTTGGATTTTGCTAAAGCCTGTTTAGGTAAGAATTGCCGAGACTGACTGACTGATGCAAAATAAGTGCATAATACAGTATTTCTAAGAAATGCTGTCAGCTCTTGTGAACTATCTTTAGTGGTTCTTCTTTATTTCCAGTGGCTTTTCTACAACATGCAAGCCGTTATTTTGCTGACTCACTGTTATGATTTCAAAAGAACCCTGGAAACAAATAGTATCCCTCTGTATTCATTAGCATGTTCTCCATTGTTTTAGATTCACTTTGGATATATTATCAAAATGTCTATGGATATTTTACCTTTGAATCCATAATTAGCTGGCAAGAGCAATAAAAACACCTAAAAAGTGTTCTTCAAGCTTATGAAGATTGCAAAATTGGGAACTCCGGGTATGGCAGAATTAAGCTACTTGTGCAAGTGGTTATAAATCGTACACTTGTTCTAGGGAACACCTAGAGCTTGTATAAAGGAGAGAAAGCATTTACTATGACATGCAGTTTGGGGAACACCTTGCACTTTGATACAATGACCACAGGCTTATTCCAAACCTGCTACCTCAGGATAACAAAAGCTGTCCTTTCCCGTGGTTTTGGGGTGACTACCGTATCTCTGAATCTTTCTACAAGAACCTGGGAATTACAGAATTCCGGTCTCTCAATGGCACTTCTTGGTGGCTTCTTAAGTTTGGACAAGAAGGAAAAGCAGCAGCTTAAGTATAATATCTTGCCAACTGACTCCAGTAACCGCCTGGACAGAGCTGTAATGAACAGGGTAATGCTGAAGTGGGATGGATGAGGAAGGGAGGAAAGGAGGAGGAAGAAGCTGTAATGTTTCTCCTGGCAGCGTTTGGTGAAAACTTCCAAACAGTCATGAGGAAATGATTTCCTGTCAGCCTCTCTCCAATTAATCAGCTTGATTTTCAATGTAAGCCTGATTGTGTTCATAACCACGCGCGGTTCATGTTGCTCATAGTCAGGAAAACTGAGAAACACTGGCTCACTATACGTGCAGTTCTGACAGGTAGGAGTATATTTTTCTTCTTTAGTAAATTAATTGGCAATTGTCTGCATTACAAAGATGTAGATCCTGTTTGTACATCTCAGTTAGAATCCCTAATTAATGGAAGTTGGGCCCTCTTGAGATCTTCCTGTGATGCTCTGCAGTCGCTTTTACAGCAAGGCAGAGTGGAGGAACTTGGAGTGCTTCAGTGCTCCTCCCGAATGCACCAAGCTGACACCTCGCTGTCAATCTCTCCCTGAGTACTGTGGCGAGATCAGGCTTTCTTGCAGCCAAAACACTGGGTACATTTAGTCTTGCACGTATAAATGTTAATGTGTTAAGGAGGGGTAAGGATAAAGAGAGGTGCATCCTGATTTTGCTTAGTTATTTCTTTTTAAATACTTCTGCTCTGTCTCCTTATTTTCTGTCTAGGAAGCAGAACTGACCAATTTCTCATTGCCTTCAGCAATTACTTTCTCATGCAGAATATCGAAGCTTTGAGCTTATGCATGGCTTACCTAGAGCCAGGAATATAGCCATTTGAATGGGCTTGAGTCAGTGGAAACTCAGTGAAGTGTTTCTTATTAGTAATGCTTGGGTCAGGGATGACAAATCCGTTTGCTTTATAGCCACAGTTTCTCTGTTGTGGTCACTGTTTAGAGCTGCTTTGCTTTCTGAATTAAAATGAGCCACGCAGTGAAGTTACCAGATTAAATTCACCCCTCTAAATTCTGTGCTCACCTACTAAAAGCATTAACCAAATGTAGTGAAAATAAGGCCTCTGATTAACCAAGTATATCATTTGCTGATATGTGAAAGAGCCTTGGCTTGCTCTTTGCGCTTGCTCGTCCTTAAAATGTTTGTATTGACACAGGGATTCCCATAACGGGAGTGACATAAGAATGGCTATTGCAGATAGCAAGCCTGGAATCAATATAATATGTAAGTCTACATCTAACTGAAGTCAACAAATAAGCAACTTTGCAGTCCATATACTAAAGTGTCTTCCTGACACTTGGACTGTCTTTTGCAGGATA
Source organism: Phoenicopterus ruber ruber (assembly GCA_009819775.1). NCBI lineage: Eukaryota > Metazoa > Chordata > Aves > Phoenicopteriformes > Phoenicopteridae > Phoenicopterus > Phoenicopterus ruber. The sequence goes on from CM020216.1 coordinate 34,411,399, forward strand.
TCGTGTAGCTTTACATGAGTCAGCTTCATTTACGGAGCATGCTACTCTTTTAAAATAAAGCTATCATACTGACACAGATCCTTTTTGTAAGCTGGAGTTGGAGTCATTCATGACTTGGGGAATACATTCATACCTTTATACCCCATCTCATTAGATTTAATATTTTTCACTTTTGTAGATCCCTCATTTTTCTAGTTTTAAAGGAAGTATTTCAAATGTCAGCACCAATTTGAATTCATGACATGAGCTACAGTCATGATTCCTTATGATACCTACAGCTTCTGAGCTGCAAAGGAAGGGCAAGTGATACAGAGAGAAGGAAGCTCCATTTTGTTCTTCCCCTCCCATTCACGTTCAGGTAACTCCCACGAGGGACATAATCTAGTTAATAGTTTATAAAGCTTTAGGAATATGCAACTATTTATTAACAGTAATAATAACAATATTAATAACCACAATAGTAATAGTAATAGAAGTAATAATAAATTTGGACTATGTTGCTTGTCCCAGTGGTAATAAGCCACAGGTATGAAAGCTAAATAGAAAGACAGGAGAAAAGCATGGGTGGATTCTCACTGGGAAGTCTTGTTTCAGAGCAGTGTTTTATTCCCGGAGCAGTAAGCAGTTCTCGTTAGCATCAGTTCCTTTTTGTGTACTTCTTGGTACACAGTGCAGAATGGAAGGGGAGCATGAAAGGCATTAAAGGAAAAAAGATAAAACAAGAGTTAGGAGATAGGTTTCATTACTGGGGAAAAATGAGAAATAGGGAGTGGAGAGAAAGGAAAAGTGCAGAAAGTAATGTGGTGTAGGTGGAGGTATCTGGTTAATACCGTGAGCAACTTCAAGCTCTTTTGAGGAGGATGAGAAGACATTAAGGAAAAGCAGGAAAGATATTCTATTGAGTTACAAACAGCAAGCTGGCAAAAAAGAGTTAATTAAGTTATATCCTGGCAATAGAAAATCAAATATGAGATGACATTTTAGCTGTGAGGCCCACTTTAGGCTGTTGAAAAGTAGTGGAGTACTAACCATGTTCTATTTTTTCCACAGCCTCAAGAAAACCTCATGGCTGCAGTGTCGCTGCTAATTTGCTTTTACATTTCATCACACGTTAGTTTTCTAAAGTTCATTGTATGTCTTCTCAAAGCTTTTGTTAGACGTTTTTCACATTTTAAAGGTAGATAGTTGTGAAGGATGATCGCACCTTCTTTATGCTATTAGTATAACATCTTACATCATGATTAATTCTCTTAGCAGAATTAGGAGTAAATAGTCTGCCTCCGTAGAATTAACTCTATAACTTACTGGAATGTTACTGAAACAAATGCCACTAACAAAGCTGAAGAGCTAAATGGAAACACATGCTCTGAGCTTGCTGGTAGGTAGTTTGAGGGCATATCTCTGCTGTTACGTTCTCTCTTCTCTTTCATTTGGGTACAGGATTGTTTTCCTTATTCATTTAAAAATGAATGAGAGAGAGAAGGAAGTGGCCATACTGAGCCTATATTGTTTCTACAAGGGTAGCTTATAAACAGATTATCAAAACAAACATTTGTGCCACTCTTCATTCCACGAATAGAGAGCTATCTGATAGTAGTCAGCATGGTGCATCTCGTAGAGAACTTGAATTTAATACCAGTGTTAGGCTTTATGTAAGAAGATAGCCTATAAAACTGGAGCCCTGCTTTGCTGTGTCGACATGTCTGGAGCTCAGAATAAAATTGCGTTTCCTGCTTTAGCTGTAGCTTGGTCTTAAAATAACCTGAAGAAATTATAGTTCTGATTACAGAGAAAGTGAAGGACTTAGAACATTCTCCTAATAAAGCCACGGGATGACACAAGGCTTAGTCATCTGTAGTCTGTCTGTAACGGGCATTTCAGAGAGGGAAACAAGCCTTTGAAATTGGATAATTTGATTTGCAATCAGGCCTAATTATTTTAAGAACACAGAAAACCTTTGTTTTTGGCAAAAATAATCATCTGGAATCCAATTAGAGGAGAACAAGCCATTTTAAATATAATGGATGCCACACAGCATCCATAGGAAAACCGATGTCTCGAGGGAGAGAGCTATGTTTGAAATGGACTCCACCTCTCGTTTTTCTTATTGCCATTTCTGAAATAAACAATTGTGCTCAAAGGACGCATCACCCTAAAGGATAAATAAAATGCTTGTGACTGAAAGTACATTCAAAACCGATCCATGATAGACAGTAATTTAAAAGTCCTAGGGAAGTCTTTCTGTCATCTTCTGAGTATTATGTAACTTTACAGTGGCAGAAAACACTTCAGGAAGGTAAATAACACCAGAAGAAACTATGACCATCCTCATAAAAAACGCAGACTTGAGAGCACCACTAGTGAACTGAAAAACAATGTATAATTTGGAATTAAGACAGTTTAGATTAGCTAATGTTACTAAAGGTCCTTCAGCTCTTCTCTGGGGTTTCTTTTTGCATGCTACAATGCTGGTAGATCTTTATAAATTGCTAGTGATATTTAAAGGCTTTGTCATTTAGCATATTGAGCTTATAAATGAGTGTATGTAATATGGAGAAGCGAGCCAATGAACTGGTCAATTGATACTATTCTTTTTTTAGATTCACCATGGGAGAAAGCCAGGGCTACTTTGTGCCTATGTAAGAATCAGAGTATCCAGTGCGAGTCTAAAGGTTTGTTGCCTGTATAGTTTTGCTGGAGGGGGGCCAAAGGCATACTGTATTATTTACACAGTGAATAAGCTTTCCTCATTTGCTCCACTAAATGTGGATAATTATCTCTCATTTTAGGTTTTTCTGTATAAATGACACAGATGTCTGGACAACATATTTATAATTTCACCCCATCTGTGCTAATTTTTCTATAAACGTCCTTTTAGTGCAGCAATCATCCTGTTTTATCAACATTATCCGCAGTGTTGAACAACATGCAAAGATGTGACTAATATTCAGCCCTCATTAAAACAAAACATACCCACCCCACACCACCCCAGTGTTGTGGCACAGTTGGAAATTTTCTGGAGTGTCTTGGTTGGCTTTGCTTGGTGGGTTTCTGGGGCCGGCTTCCCTCAGCCTGAGACATCCAAGGCTGACACTGTGGTGCTGGAGGGCAACAGACAACAAATCCCCCCAGCTTCTGTTCAAGGCGTTATGCAGCTACGTGTGTATCTGGTTATGCAGAAAGAAAGAAGAGCTCACTGAAATATTATATGTATTTCTTCTGAAATAAAGGGTTTTGATTTAGGACCCTTAAATAGAGCGCCCTCCTCTGCACATTGCTGGGTGGAGTGAGATAGCTAAGTAGAGACTTTTTTTCTTTTAAGTTCTTGAACTGGGACCCAACTTTGTATGGTATCAACAGGAAAAGAGCATAGTGTATGGGGACCGCTCTGCTGTCATTTGCTTGTGATGTGCTGAGGTGGTTGGTTTTCTCCTCTTCTTTCAAAAATTTCAACAACTCGCCACTGCAGAGGCAAGCTTGCATTGGAAAAGACCCTGGAGTGTTTAGCATAAAACCTTTTTGAGGTCTGTTTCAATAAATCCCCTCAAATTCATCAACCTTGCTCAGACTCACCCATACAGATGTTGTATATATATAATTATTAGGAAATTTATGTTGGAAGTAATTAATGGCCGTTTAGAGAAAGTGTATTTCTAAATGAAACGACTTGGTCATTTATAATTTGTCCCATTGTGTCCCCCAATTCCTGAAAGCCACCACTGCAATTTACAGTTTAATGACCTGGAAAAAAAATATTTCCAGAAGCACAGCCATATTAAATGATAGGAGCAAAAGCAAATAATCCAGAATCATAAAACAGCTAAGTATTTCCAGTCCCAACCTCAAAACCTTTTCTGTTAAATTAGCAAAAGCAATTGAGAAAATGGGGTCAGGACCTCCAAACTCAGTCTTATTTAAGAGCAAAACATTACAGCAATGGAAATTCTAAATAGGGTAGAATTTAAAATGGAAACAGTGTTATCAAAATCACAGACTTCTGAATGCCCTCCTACTTAAAGACGTATTGAAGTACTTACAAGTAGTATTAAAGTACACTTTTCAAGAAAAGTAGTATCAAGCTTCATAAGGTAAATTTCTTCTGCTTCTCCAGGTTTTTAAGTTACTTGATCAATTATGTATACTAGCAGGTTCACTAGCACTAACTCCTGTTTCCTCAGGAAAGAGTAAACTGTATATGGTAGTATAGTTCAATCTGGTAAATAATGACTACTACATAAATGAAGCAGTAGCAAAGAAACCACTGACATTTTTCCAGTTTTGGAACCAGGGTTGTGCTTGTGTGTTTCCAGTGTAATCTGAGCACTCGCAGAACTGTACCTATACCACCTTTTAACAGTCCCTATGGAAATGGAAGGTTATAGAAGTTCCTCCTCTCGATGTATATGCAAGGGGACAGCTGATCTTATTGAGGTAAAATAGCATTTAAACTCTGCAGTTTCTCCATTACTTAAGATCCACATTTAGGCATGAAGGAACTTGTTCAAGAAGGAACTTGGGATTCTCAAAAGCACTTGGAAGGCCAATGACTGCTGAGACCTGACACTGAGCATCTAAGGTCTTTTTTAAGGGACTAAATGTTTTTAAAACCTTCCCCAAATTCTAATATGTTTTCTCTGTGTTGCTGTGAGTGAGTTAAAAGTCTCACTTTGGAGAATCAAACTTTTCCTACTAGTTTTTTGTATCCTGATAGGATTTCTGTATGTGGGTGTTTGTATACCAGTAAGATATGCAGCTTGTGCTCGATGGGAGTGCTAGAAGCATATTACTTGAAGGGTAAAACTGCTTCTTCCTATTGTATCAAAAAATCCTTTCTGTGAAAAAGTTTTGGTCTGTAACGGGGTCAGATGAAATTAAAGTAGCCTTTCATTCTGTGTTATAGGAACTTCCTCTGAAGTTTCAGACTACCAGACTAGCAGGCTAAATTCAGCAGCAGGGATGCCTTCAATTAACTGTATCTATTCTATTTGTAGTACAAAGGATATGAACGGCCTACATAGCTTAAAAGAAAGGAGGCTAAATAGAACTTAAAGAGGTACCCTGCATATAGCACTCTCAAAGGAAAGCAATGGGATCTCTGCCAGTCAGCAGTTTAAGATCATAGCTAGTGCAAAGACTTGGACTGAATTTATACAGGTGTGCTGTCTAGTCAATAAGACATCTAGGAAGAATTTCTGTAGAAGAGGTTGCTCATAATGTAAAGCACTCTGCTGAAAACAGTGGAAAAGTGAGCAATGCCAAGTGAGTTTTAGGCAGAATTAGCAAGTTCATTTTAGAGGAATGCGTGGTTAGCTCAGGGGATTGGTAATAATCTTGAGATCTTCATCTCTAGATCACCATTTTGAATTTAACCTGGTTGTTGATGCCAATCAAAATACATTGTCCTTGTTATTGATCTCTGCTAAATTACTTTCCAGTGTCATTGGAAGAAAATCCAAGACCTGCAGTTGGCACATAAAAAAACTGAGATAAAAGAATTTGACATAAAAATAATTCACATAAAATAATTCAATGAGCGTGATGATTAACTTACTATTTACCTTCTCCAGACTGACTCAGCTGGACTTCTTTACAAGGAGGCTAGCAGAGAGCATGGGGAATATCATGTTCCTTGCCTCTCTCAACTAGCATAGGTCTTCAAGGGGAGTGAAGTAACTATTGAGCTCTCAATAAAAGAAAAAGGAAAATTAATGAAAGGAGTGGCTGGTATATTTGTCATTGTTAGAATATCTAGAATCATCAAGAAGTGTGAAACTTCACTACATTTCTCTGTACACTGGATTTGATCATCTCAGGATGTGCTATCTTACACGGCCAAATTCCTGAAGAGTGGAATGGCTGGGATATGCCTCCATGAGATTGAAAGGACGGCATCGTCATCTCAGCCACATTATTTATACAATCTCCATTTTAGCAATCAGTCTGCCTGTGCTGTCTACATGCACAGTTACTTACTATCCATAGGCAGTAGACATGAGGAGACTTAATGAAGTATCCTACTAAATAAGCGCAGATGATACGCACAGAGAAGCAGTAGAACCACCTTTCCCACTGTGGCTGTATTATACTTTCAGTGACTTTTCAAAATGCCCTTGAAAGTACCTCCAAATTTGAGACTCTGGGAGACTCTGTCCCTTTTCATATCAAGAGTGATATTAAAACAAGGTTCCTTGGCTTCAAGTGGCATTAATACTTAGTGTACTAAGTATATTGGTGTTGGACTGTCATCTAGCTTTCTTAAGAACATGGCAGAAGTAATTTTTTGTGATGTAATGGAATTTGCTGGTGGTAAATGTAGATATGGAAGACAAAGAAAGAGATTTATTTTCCTTGGTCACCATACTCCAGAAGGTCCAAAGAACAAGGAGAACTCTTGATTCAGAAAGCAGAGGAAAGGCTGGCTTATAGTCAAAGTGAAAAAGAGGACTGTAGCACCCAAGCTTTGAATGTGTTTTGTATTGTTAGGAAATCACACACCAGCACTAGTGGTTTTGCAGTCCATTTAATAGTGCCGGAAGGTGGAGGGATTCTGGATTCCAGTTTTGTTTGCTTTATCTAGCAAAATGTTAAAGGTCACACAGATTGGTAAAGTTTCCATTTTGGTCAGCGGAGCTGGTTCTAGGCAACTGGATATTCACTGATGTCATTAGTTCAGACACATGATAAATATGCAGTAAATTTTCTGTGTATTCAGTAACTGAGTAAGGTAGGGTTTCACTCCAGGGAATAATGAGCCAAGATCAAATTAACTCTCTATCAGGAAAGGTAAAACACTTAGAATTTCTACTAAAACAGGTTAATATGACTACATTTAAAATAATTTTGCTTAGGACAAATTTTGGGACTGTATTCGAAGCATAGTATCATGAAGGAAAACTAACATTGTCTGCCTCCTTGGTAGGGAAATTCTCCCACATAAATTTTGTCCATAGAAGATGCTTACTCATTCCAACTAAAACAATAATCTTCAGTGGATTTTACTGGATTGAAGAGTAAAGGACTACTCCCAAATTCTAGTTTTCACTAGATCTCTGTTTTTCAAAAGTGCAAGACTTTAATAGGAGGAGGAAGGGATTACCAGTGTCTGCTGAAAATGCAACCTCTTACTGTCAATGTCTTGTGATGAAAAGCACTGATGCTGTGAACTTTCAAGTTTCATCTGATAGAGGCTAATTCCAAAGATACATGCCAGCTAAATTCTCACTAGAAAAAATGAGAACTTTGGCATCATGCATTGCCAAACATTTCATTCTTAGAAACAAGATTGCGTGTGAGAAGATTTTGTAACTTAATGTTGTGTATCAACTGTTATATCCACAGAGATCCTATAATTTTTATAAGTTTTTTAAGAACAGCATTGTTTCAATTGTGTTACTAATAGAATCCATCTCCTCTGTATTTTCTTTAGTGTTAATGTTTGCTTTAGGAAAAAAAACCTTAGTTTTTCAGCTGAGGATCTTTGAAGGACTTCATTACATTCTAAATTAGTTCCAAAATAAATAATAGTATTAAGGGAGAATATACATTGAGCTTTTAAACATATTGGATTGTGTTTCTCTGTATGCACAGGAATATATCTTTTTTAACCAATGTCAAAGATTTGCCCAAAGGAATAAATTAATGTATATTTCAAGACACTTTCAGGAGTCATGCAAATCAGATTTTCATCTAGATTAAGCACACATACCCCCATATAAAAATGGCCAAATTCTGAAAAAAAACCCCCTCAAATATACTTCTTGGGTGTTCTCATCTCACCCTACTGCACAATTCATTTCCCCCAGTGAAGGCATTTCACTGAATTCAATGAAGTGTGAGTTTTGTAAACTGCATCCTTGCCAAACTGAAATCTCTGTGACATCTGAATTATATTCTTCATTCAGTTTATCTGAACCTTCCAAGTTCTTGTATTCTATTCCGTGATTTCAGATCATCTGCTTAGTCAAAGACTCTTCTTTACCTCTGTCTTTACCAGCACTGTTGGACCCCAGGCCTTGGGAACAAAAATCCAGGTTGACGCAAACACAGGCCCACTGTGAGTGAAGGAAGAGTTCGTATATGAACTATTACAGGAGCTTGACCCCTACAAATTGATGGGCCCTGACATTATCCACCTGAGGGTGTTAAGAGAGCTGGCTGACATCATTGCGAGGCCACTTTTCATAACCTTTGAGAAGTTGTGGAGATCAGGGGATCTCCCAGAAGACTGGAAGAAGGCTAATGTCACCCCCATCTACAAGAAGGGCTTAAAGGAGGATCCGGGAAATTCTAGGCCCATCAGTCTTACTTCAGTCGATGGGAAAGTTATGGAACAAATCCTTCTGGGGGCTATCACAAGTCAAATGAAGCACATGATTGGGCAAAGCCAGCACAGATTCACCAAGGGCAAATCGTGCTTGACAAACCTGATCGCCTTCTACGACAAAGTAACCTGCTCAGTTGATGTGGGACAAGCGATGTACATTGTCTACCCGGGTTTCTCCAAGGCTTTCGGTACAATTTCCCACGACCTCCTCCTAGAGGAGGTATTCAAAAGACGTTTAGACAAGGCCCTAAGGGATATGATTTAGTGGGGGACTTGGTAGTGATAGGTTAATGGTTGGACCCGATGATCTTGGAGGTCTCTTCCAACCAGAACAGTTCTATGATTCTAGAGAAACTGATGCGTTGTGGTCTAGACAAGTTGTCTGTGCAGTGGGTGGGGAACTGACTGACAGGCTGCACCCAGAGGGTGGTGGTAAATAGCTGCTTTTTGAACTGGCAACCTGTCACAAGTGAGGTCCCCCAGGGAGTGATACTGGGCCCAACACTGTTTGATATCTTCATAAGTGATCTGGATGATGGGATCAAGGGTACCCTGATGAAGTTTGCTGATGATACCAAACTGAGTGGGGAAGTGGACACTTCGGAAGGGAGAGCCACCCTGCAGGAAAACTTGGATAGGCTGGAAGAGTGGGCTAACAAGAACCTTATAAAGTTCAACAAGGGCAAGTATAAGGTCTTGCACCTGGGAAAACATCATCCAGGAGAGCAGCACAGGCTGGGGTCTTGTCCCAGCTGGGGAGCAGCTCTGTGGAAAGGGACCTGGAGGTCCTGGTGGACAACAAGCTCAATGTGAGTGCACAGTGTGCTGCTGCGGCAAAGAAAGCCAACAGGATGTTGGGTTGCATCAACAAGGGCATCACCAGCAAAGATAAAGAAGTCATTATCCCACTCTATTCAGTGCTTGTCAGGCCACACCTGGAATACTGTGTTCAGTTTAGGTCCCTGCTATGCAAAAAAGATGGGGACAAACGGAAGACGGTCCAGAGAAGGGCCACAACGATGATCAAAGGACTGGGAAGCCTGCCATATGAGGAAAGGCTGAGAGAACTGGGTTTGTTCAGCCTTGAGCAAAGAAGGCTTAGAGGACACCATTCACCATGTTCCAGTATTTAAAGGGTGGCTACAAAGAAGATGGAGACTCTCTTCAAGGAGTCCCATGGAAAAGACGCAGGGTAATGGGTACAAGTTATTCCTGGGGAGATTCCAATTGGACACAAGAGGAAAATTTTTCACAATGAGAACAATCAGCCATTGGAATAATCTTCCCAGGGAAGTGGTGGATTCCCCAACAATGGACACTTTTAAGATTCAGCTGTACAGGATACTGGGCCATCGTGTCTAGACCGTGCTTTTGCCAAGAAAGGTTGGACGAGATGATCCTTGAGGTCCCTTCCAACCTGGTATTCTATGATTCTATTACTCATTTACAGTAGCTCACTGCCACCATTCAGGAATAGTACAAACCAAAGATGAGCATGGAGCTAAATAAATTATGATAAGGAGCTACTAGAGGCTGGTGATACTACATTGGCAGGGGAAGAATAAACAAACCTATAAAGGTTTTCCAGGGCTTTAATATTTTATCTTTTTCTTTTAGTTCAGGAAACTGAAACAAACAAACAAACAAACAAATCTCCTGTCTTATTTAAAAAAGGAGAAGAGAAAAAAAGATGAAGTCTTATTTGCTTTCTGCTTCAATACATGTAAGTGCACTGGAAATTTTAAGGCTTGTAATTGTATGAATTAATTAATTGTAGCTCATGGAGCTCTGTCTCAGTAGCAAATCACCTTCCATCCTGAATTTTGAAATTATTCCTCCATTTGGCTGTTAAAGTAGAAGTTAAGGAAAGTTTTGTATTTGACTTCAATCAGAAGAAGGGGGGGGGAGGGCATGGATAATGAGATAAATCTGAAAAATCATTGAGTTCTTAAAAGTGTGTGCAAAATTAATTCTTGTTGAAGTACATCTGAGATTTTATATTCACTTCAGCGTAGTCAGAATTTCCACCCAAATTTCTAAATTCAGTGTTCATGGATGTGTGACCTGTGCTGCTTTGCCTATAGTACACAAGACTGGTAGTGGTAGATCTTACTAGATTTTTCCTTTCCAGCTGAAGTTTTTGAGGGTGAGTAGCTTTTCAAAGATGATGAGTTTTGTTTGGCTTTCCGATAAATTTCAGACATATGTAACAAAATCAAGAAAAAGCAACAGAGAAAGTCTATGTCGGCCAACTTGGTCATTGACAGTCAGTGGGGTTTTGCGTGTAGTCTCATGGGCGTTGGGCTCCTGAGGCTGAATTGCCGTTTTGCAGCTACTCAGCTACAGGTGTGTTGAGCTTGCAACAAGGCATCCCCAGCACGCCTTGTGCCTGTCACAAGGCACCTCAGCTGCTTTGCTGCTGTGGCTCATATACAGTGCTCACATTAAAATTTCTGCTGATCTTTAAGAGCATGTGATGTGTACGTACTCAGGAGCAAAAGTTTTGGAATTTGTCATGGCAGGGAAAAGTACTGTCATACTAGAAAAATGAATTTTATTTACTGATTTTTGTAAACATCTGGCCAACATAAAGCCGTTGGTAAAATCACAGTTTCTGTGTGATAGAAGTTGTAGAATTGTGTGGATGACTTGAATATTTCATCTGCGGTGAATGTGCTCCATTTCAGAGCTCAGCTGTTTTAGTTCTTGGCTGCCGTAGGCTAAATCTGAACCTGGATCCAAGTACCGAAAGGACATCTGTCATTCCTGTGCTCAGTTACTCTTCCTGCTTTCCCTGGGTAGGAAAGAGAAAAACCTGACAGGATAAACTGGAACGCTGAGCTTGTGTTGACGGCTAGGAGCTGAGAATTAGAAGCTTGAGTGCAGGGAATGTGGCGGGGAGCCGAAGAACAGATGAGAGGAAAAAGCCCTTTGGAAAAAACAAGCATTTGTGATTCAATGTTTGATGTAGACTAACAGTCATAAAACTACTTCTTCCTATTCTTGAGTGTCTACTTGAAGTTAGTGCTAATTTAAAATCTAATTTAATAACCATATTCTATTTAAATATCCATCTCTGCAGTTGATTAACATTTTTTCTTAAATTCTGTAGACCAGTTCAATTCTTATGAAATAAAATGTTAAGACGATTAGCAGAGTAGAGTACTTAGTAGCAATAGCCAAAAAAGCCAATATATTACATTAAATAGAATTATTACAGATGTCTAAGAATTCTGTTGAGGAAGAGGCTTTTAAAGCACATCAGTTTGATTCTGTATGAATGAACAAACATTTTTGAAGGAATAGATTGTCTCTGCAACAGTTTTCAACTGGCAATTGATCTCTGGTAATATTTATGGTTTCTGCATTCCCCTGCATGGTTTTCTGCCGAAGAACGTGGCTGTGGCATCCTGGCCAGTAGCTGAAAACCATGTGAGGAATCTTTTTATTCCTTTAAGAGGTGTGTCTAATGGGGACCTTTCTATGAATGCATATGAATCTTTAGGTGTAGCAATCGAACTGATTTCAACCGTTCGTTAACAATTGGGGCTGTAAATTAGAAGTCTGTGTGAGATTTAGTTTTCCACAAAACACTGATTTCTTGATGTTCTGCATATTCTCTCTGTATTTTCTTCCTGACAAAAACCAGAGGGGAATTAAGTTATGTTATACTTTGAGTCCTAATTTGAGCTTCGGTTTCTCCTCTGTAAATCTGTCTATGGATGCTCACACTGAGCTTATTACAATGGTGGCAAGTGCTGTTTGGACAGGTTTTCCACTCTTCGCCCTTTCTTTCTGCCTTATTGGCAGGACAGAAAGCAAAAGCAGAAGGAATGAGGAATAAGTTGCTAGCTGCAAAGGAAAAGCTGCTATTTTGAAACTATATGACTGAGAGAAGCAAGGGTTTGATATATGTCATGTTTTGCGTGATAATAAATATATTGAACTTTATAAGATGGTAAGATTTTATTATTAAAGTATTAAAGAAAGTGTCACCTGTAAGAAGTGTGGCAAGTATGTGACTGCTTTCTTGTTGATTTGGGGCCATGCTCTCCTTTTTTATGTTTCCTTAAAGAGACCAGGCAAGACAAGGACAGAAGAATGGTGTGTCCAAAACATGCATCTCGGGAGAAGGCAGACAGCCAGGATGGTTCTTATTTTGTGCCTTTTAGGAAAGCAGTTCGGATTCTTTGGTGGACAGTGAGGTGGCCATAACCTGTCTGGTGTCCATCCCGCTCCAGATAGATGAGGAAAAGCTGTGCAGCTTGGGTTCTCAAGAGCAACCAACCATACTGCGCTCTTTGCCGTTCATAAACAAGGTTTCCCTGGGGAAATTAGCCTGAGAGGCATTGCTATACCTGAATTGTCCTAGCTGTGACTGTGTTTTCTAGGAATGGCAAGTCTCTCTTTTCCGTGTAATCCTCTGTAGTCTCTCACCCAGCACCAAGCAACAATCAGGAATACGCAATCTCATTTTATTATAGGCACACATCACAGGACTATTCACACAACCCATATTAAAAATGTTTCTGTTTTCTGACGTTTTACTCCCTTGAGATACAGAAATATCTTTCAGAAGGCAGCTGTGTCAAAGATTCACGCTGTGCTCTGCAATGACATGAGTTCATTCAGCACTGGTGGCAGCTGATTTGTACTGATGGAGACTTCCCACATGTTGAACACAGACATAATCTGTACTTGTGCCAGAAATCATTGTTTCCCACCTGTACAGTATAATCTGCTCCTAATGCCTATGACCTATTTTTAAATCTTTGTCTTTATAGCTGCTTATGTGCAATATTTATAGAAACACCACTGAAATGGTCAGTAACAAAAGTGCAGATAACAGCTGTGTAGCTCTCCCCATTTTGTGGTATATTCTTAAAATAAACAGTGGTACAGCTATTTGTTGTGCGTACTTACTACTCACTGGAAGAAATCCTATCTTTCATCATTTACTCACAAAGAGCTGTTATGCCCTGAATTGTACACAGCTACTGTCTTTTGCATACCTGTCTGAGGAAAAGTGATACCTGCTCTGTATCTTTGCTTTCACAGTAGAGCTGGCTGCTCTGTTATCTGTAGTTTGCCATCAAAACTGCAAACAAAAATGCGGTGGGAAAATACTGTCTACAGATGAAGGTGCTTATAAATTAAACATGCCATGCAACAGGACGTTCAGATTACAGATCATTTTTTAAGCTTTAAAAGGGTTTTGTAATGCAGATGATATTAAGTTGCACACAAACTACACTGAAGTTAGTAAAACCCAGCTGTTTGCTAACAGTATAACAAGTAACACACCATAGCAGTTTAATCCAATGAGGGATTAATTAATATGATCTGAAAAGCAAATCATATGGTGGTTTTCAGAAGGGAAACTGGCATTAGAGAAGACTTGCATATATATAATACTGCACTGTAGCCTTTCTGACTAACGAATTACGCAATCGTCACAAAAACTGCTGAGGTATCGCATTAGTAGATTAAACTGGTAATTGAAAGGTGCAGTTTAAAACCCAGACAGACACTTCATAACATTGTTTCTAGAGACTGCAAATTCTTATCAATCCAAATATTAAGATGTAGTAGCAGGGAAATTTGTAGTGTTTTCAATCAGTTTTTAGTTTGTATATGCACAAATATATATGTCCGTATAAGACAGAGCTTGTAAAATGTCCATATGAGGGAGGCTGCACTCTGAGCGTGAATAAATATGGCATCTGCCAGTAGATTTGTCACTGCCCTTGCTCTGTCCCTGCAGAGGGAGGGAGAGCAGAAAGGAGGCTCCAGCTCGGCCATGTGGTGGTATATGCCAGTCCTCCTTTTCTGAACGCGCAGAGCTGGGTTACTTTCAGGGGACTGCCGTAGCCTGGGAAGTATTGGCAGACTGACTCTAAGCAGGACTCTTTACTGAGAGTGTGGGTCAAAGGGGGCAGGAGAAAGGTTAGGAATTAACATAAAAGGCACAGATTTTCTTTCAAACGCCTTTTATCTCTGTAAATACTATAAAAAATTGCAGATCTTTGTACATCTGTTTGACTGAAGCCCAGCCCCATTTTTATATGAGATGGGATTAAACGCATGACTTCCCTCAGTGCCTTTTCACCCATTTAAGCTTTTCTCTCTGAAGAAATGATCAGCTTTATGAAAATATGCTTCTCACAGTAGAATCATGGATCAGCAAAATAATGTGAAATGGCTATTGGACTAAGAGAAGTGTTGTACTGGTGAGTACTCTGGTTCACAGCTAACTGAAGTTGGCCAACAGATATGAGCAAAACCTGTAGGAATTTCAAGTGAAAGCAATAGGTATTTACTTGTGATCCTTATTTACATCTTTAGGCTGAAGAGAGACTTAAAACTCATTGTCCTTTAAGATGTGTAACTATCACATCAGAAGGATACTGGCAACTGGCACATCAGTATAGATAAACAGTTGGCAGACATGGATTATTTCAGTCCAGGTTACCCAAATGTCAAAGTCTACAGTGCAGTGGTTCATTAGAGCCATCAGCCTTACACCAGCAGTTTGTAGTCCTTTTCCATTACACTCTCTTAATAAGTTCTGGGAAGTTCTCATGCTCTGTCCCTTCTTCTCCAGCTCATGGGAATCGTTTCTACTATGTGCCCCTTATGGATCACAAAGGAAGAAATTATTTCAGTTATTCCCCTGTCTTACCACGTCTGCTGGTGCCATGAAGCCTGTAAGCTGAAAAGTACTGGGAGAGGACCCCAACCAGAGTTTTAGGAAGACCAAGGGCATGACTGCCACTGCTCTGTCTTTACCTGACTGTTCCCGCTCCATACTGTGCTGGCTGATCCGGCGGGGAATGGCAGAAAAGAGGGTACAACAGGGAAATTGGTGTTTTCAGTGGAGGAGCAGAGGTTTGTCTCGCAATGAGGCAAACACATCTGTGCAGACCCCCTCCTCACCCCATTGCCCCTAGTATGCAACCCCAGTGGCACCCAGCCTCAGCAAAGCAGTTTACCAGCCCGGTGGCTGGCTGGCTGACATTTCTTACCAGATGGCTTTCTTTACTTAGATTGAAACTAGCTAAAGACTATTAGCTTCATATTGGTGGCTCTGTCTTTCACAGGCTACAAGAGCGGTCACTGAAATGGCTGGGAGATTGCTACTGGGAGTTGTCAACATCAGTTATCGTGGGCTATTTTTTGATCTCAAGTGGTGCTCCTGTGCTGTAAGAGTTCTGCCTAATGTAAGAGTGGTTTTATCATTGCTGAATGAAGGCTGTTCCCAAGGCACGAGGCTACCCAACTCGACAAGTTTTAAAATAGTGTTCATGCAGTGTTAATTGGCTTAATTGTATTAAATACAGGATTATGTTTTACTAGCTAAGTGTGGGATGTAGGATTTATAGTCATCCCTGAAGAAATAATTCCTTGCACTCGCTGCTTACACAGCTTCTTCTTGTTTCACAGCGCTCACACTTGCTTCTTGCAGGCTCTGATAATACATATTGGTTTATTAAGGCAATCAGGGCTATCGCTGGGCATATCTCATGTGACTGTCATTAAGACTCACGCCACACATACTCAGAGTGACTTCAGCCAGTGTCTCATCTCCTTTCATAAAACTGGAGCAGAGAGCTCCTCCTTTTCTCTGGGGAGAGGCTTATGGCAGCAGATCTGTTCTGGTCTGCACCCTGCTTGGGAGGGCTGGCAAGAACTGCTGGGAGAGGAGACGGGCAGCTTATGCGCAGCGGGAAGCAGCTTAGCTCCCCGAGGTGTAATTTTAAGCTCTTCTCAGATTTAGGAATAATGATTATACTTGAGCCATTTTTCTTTAGCGTTCCATACGAAACATTAACTGGAACATTGTATAAGAAGAGATACTCTTTTCTAGTATGATCAAATGGTTCTTTGTTTTGCAGCTCTTGGCATGGCCTTACAGTGTCCATTTCTTAATCCAGTTCTATATATAAAGGCCAAATGTAAACTTCAAATGAAGTTGATGCTACCGTTTTCTTAGTTGCTCTTCCTTTTTAGCTTGATTTTTCACGACAGCAGACCCCAGTGCTTCTGCAGCTTTTGACCGAATTGTGTGTGTTTGTGGCATGTTTTAATAGTAAAATAAAATTAAAAGTATTAAAATTAACATGAGTATAAAATTATATTTATAAAATATAAATATAAATGTAGCAAAATTTCAAGAATTCCAGTTTTAAGGATGCTTTTCAAATGATGTTGCTTTCAAGTAGATGACTTGTTTTGATGGCATACAGAGATGCGGTGGAGTTTATGTTATGGCAAAAAAAGTGTTTTGAGAAGAAACCTTCATGGGTTTGTGTTTTTATTTTATTCTTTTATGGCGGTGCGAGTTACAGATTCCAAAAAGCCTAAGAAAACGGTTAAGAACATACTGTGCTAGCAAATACAGGTTTTTTGATGCATTAATCATTTTACTCACCAACTCCAGTAGCATGTTGATACTTCTGTACTCAGGAGACTGTGGTCAGTCCCTGGAGCCCAAGGTCGGGCTGAGACCTGGAACCGCAGTCATTTAGCAGGAAGTTTATACTGGTTCAAACTGTGCCTTGGAATATTGGGTAGCCTACTGTGGAAAAGGAAACCACAGGGAAGGGATGAAAACAGCTCTGCGTGCCCATGCCAACATATACCACTGGTTCAATGAACCTACCAGTAAAGTTTCCCAGTGGGAGGAGGTACCAGCGAATGTTACATAGTCAAGAGTAATACCTGGAGGTGATGGTAAAGACCTTATGAAGAGCATGGGAGGGATGCAAAACACACAGTATCTGGTTAAAACACACAAAAAATCCACTGCATTTCACTACATGATCTCCTTAAAGATGGTTGTGTTTGGTTTTCTTTTGCTGCGGTTCCTTTGCTCTTTTTGCTGTCTGTGCTGTGGTCCTCTGTATTCTTTCAGAAGGCTTATATTTACTTGAACTTAGTTTTTGCTGTGAGTATTGCAGTGTGAAATAGGACATAGGTGGTTTAGTTTGAGCAGAAAATACTTAACTTTCATAATAAGACAAGAGTAACAACTATGCACGGAGTGGATTTGTGGGAAGTGGATTCCCTTCAGTCTGCCTTTTTTTTTTTTTTTTTTGAAAGTACAATATGTCATCTTGAAATTACTTTAACATGGAGTCCACTGTATTACAGGAAGGAAGAAGTGCTTGTAGTCCAATGTGACAATAATAGGTGAAGGGACAATCATTTATCATGAAACAGTTGCAGATCTGTTTCTTGGAAGAAGGGCAGTTTTGACATTTATTTGTGAAATTGGAAACTATTTTTAGTATGATACATTTATCTCCAATTAGTCATTTTATCTTAACCACCTTTTTACTTTCTTCTTTCCTTTTTGGCAAGTTCTTGGTAGGGTCAGTAGATCTTGAAAGGCCAACTGCATTGATGTCCATCTTTGAAGGTTTCAGTGGTTGTTTTTTTTTTTTCCCTCTGGAAACAAAACTGTACGTACCTTATAGAAATCAGTCTTGCTTTCTTGAGACATGTTTGTGTCTTTCTACCCTTTGTTAATATCATTCTCATTTAGAAACAGGAACTGTGAAATGTGCTGGGGAATAAATAGATCTCTTCTAAACAGACATTGTCAAGGAAGAGCAAAGGAAGTGAATTGTGTGAATTCTTAGAACCGAGTAACATTTATTTCAGAAAAAGAGATACTTCTTGTGTCGGAATGGCTTTTGCTTTGCAAGTAAGTTACTTTTTCTCTGTCTTTGTAATAATGATAATGGGGAAATTTGTGATGGTGGTTTCTGCAGATGGGAGGTTGCAGAGGGCAGTCTGGTAGCTATTTGAATGTACCCACTAGCTTGATATCAAAATTGGAAAAGCCAGCAGAGTTTTAAGCCTGGGTGGGCACTGCATTGACGCTTGTGTCGTGTGAGCCTGCCTGGCACTATCAGGATAATCTCATTGCTGTAGCAGTGTTTTGAACTCAGAAACACATGGAACTGAGCACACACATGGGGAAAACATGCCCTGTAAGGTCTCAGCAGAGGGCTTTAGTTAAAAGGCTGGAAGGTTTGGTGGGTAATTTTCCATCTAGTCTCCCTCTTTCATTTGAGGGAAAGATGATCAACTGGTCCGCACTGGAAAGGCAGAAGATAGCTCTGAAGAGGGTTAATGTCGCTCTGAGGTCTCAGAAATACTTGAAGTGAGCACTAGTTTCTCTACCTGACGTGCTCTGGAGTAGTTCCATGTGGGCAACCATTTTTCAGGAACCGACCAAATTCTGAAGATCTTTTGTGTAGTTTGCACACAGGTGCTTTCTTAGGACATTTGGCCTGTAGCAGATAACTATGTACTGAGCCGCAGGATTTTCACTCAGTTCTGGAAGTTTGAGGCCTTTAGGCAGATTTCTAAGTGATTGGCAAGATTTTGTGTGTGTCTTCAGATAGTTGTGAAAGGCCATCATTGGATGAAAGTTGTAAGGTGCTGTTTCAGTGGGTTTTACTGAGGGTTTGAATGGCAGATGGGACACAGTTTATTGATTTTTTTTTTTTTTTTTTTTTTAATATTTCATTTATTGTGGTATTAAACTGTGTATCTGGATATGTATGTTGTATCCTTTGGCTGGCACACAGGAATCACAAGCTGAATATCCTGTTGTCAGACATCATTTCCGGTCAAAAACTACACTTTTCAATAAGCTAAATTTCAAATGGGTGGCAGCAAAAATGATGTCAGATGGTTCAAAAAAGGGGATTTCAAATGATCCCTAATGATTTTCTTGTTAACTGTTTGCTGTAATAGTTTGCCCATGTCAACAGAAACGGTGATCCCACCCAGTAGCGTTGGTGAGATTTTCACCTTATGCCACAGTAACATGCTGTCACTATAAATGTATTTGCACAAAATTGTATCATATATGGCATGCAGCCATATATGTCATTGTTGACTAGCAAAGAATCCTTGATCTCCTTGTTCCAAGGAGTGCAGGATCTGCAGTTGTTCAGCCTTGTGACCCCAAGTCATGCAACTTTATGGCATTTGATTTCCATACCTTTTTAGAGGTGGGTGATAAATATAGCATGGCAATGCCTGAAGTCAGCGTCCGTGTAATTAGTGGTGAGATCTCAGCAACTTCATCCAGTCTGCAACTAGTCTCCTCTTTGTCAGAATGTCCTCTAAGATGAGGTGAAGCAAGCTCTAGAAAAGATGGTGCAAGTTCTGGAAATGTGTGAGTTAAGAGGATAGTGGAGAGTAACATTTGGTTGTTTCCCATTTTTTAAGAAAAATCATACCATCTCTGGCATGGAAGGTGAGCCATTCATCTTACCTGTATTCAAAAGTCATTTAAGGTAAATCCTTGAGAAGCCCTTTTGCATGTGTGTTGACTGTCAGTTTTTTTCTCTGGCAGATGTAGGTGTCGTTGGAAATGAAATGGAATTTTCTGGGTGCATAAGCAAGCTCTTTCTGAACCAAGAGCTAGTCAGTTTGTCGCTTTGGGACTCTGAGTTGTGGAGAAAGTGAAAGGTAGTAGTATTGGGTATCAGCTTTGCTTTGTGGTATTTCATCAGGTGCATAGCTCTCAATTGACAGAATAGTACTCACATACTTGGAATGAGTGAAATCAATGACATCTCCATTGTCTGTATTTCCAGACCTCCTTTCCTTCAGGTAGACTGACCCTTGGTCATTCTCTCTGTATTTGTGCTGTGTCCAGACCCTATTATTCCTGTACTTTTTGCAGAATGCTTCTGTCCACAGCAATGAATAGCTAGTCGTCGTGTAGATGCTGTGGTAGTTTTAGGAAATGGTGTTTTATGTTGGTGAGTAGGGGGAAGTCAGCTTCGTGTGGTATATTCTTCACCTTCAGTTCCTAAGACATTGCATGAAACGTGCTTTATGGATATACTGCCATGGTCTCAACGTTCATTTAATTAATTAAACTTTACAGTCAGCAGAGAGAGTGCTGGACCAAGGTTGGCTACAGGGAAATCCGTAACAGTGTAGAAATTTCAGTTCAGGTATTAACTGTCAGATCCTAATTAAGGGAAGAAAACCAAACACAAGCATATCTAAAAATTACTGTAAATAACCTCATTAGCCAAAATAAATTCCTGTTTCTTAGCAGCATAACTCTAAGAAACATAAATGTGCATGGCGTAAATATAAAAAGCCATAGAAAATGAAGCTGTACTTACTGGACGCATCAGAAATGATTTGCGTTTTGTTCTTAATTCTTTTAATATGCTTCATTATAATATTTTCAATAAAGTAAAACTATTGAAAATCACTTCCTGGTAGCTTTTGAAATACTTTGAATGAGAAAGAGGAAACCTCAAAATTAGTCAGATTACTGCAGTCAGGAAGAATCTTAAAATTTCTGAGAAAGAAAACAAATTATTCTGAACAGAAGAACCTAGTAAGGGATGATGCTGCTGCAGCTGAGATGCTCTGCTGAAAATCTTGGGATCCAGCCTTCTGCAGTGCGTTGATGAGGAGGTTTCAGGCTAGATTTCAGTTTGTTTCTTGTTAAAGTGAATGTGTTAATGACTTCTGCATGGTACCAAGCTCTCTCAGTGCTTTGCCTTAAAATCAGTATTACAGCATTTCCACGGCAAACCTTAAATTAGTTGCGCTGCCTTCTTCTCCCAGTCCTTAATATACAATGCCTGATGCAGTAATTCCATAAAATATTGTTAATGCTATCTCATTGATCACAGAAAGTTCTGCTTAAAGTGCAGAAACGGAGCACTTACTTTCATGCTGCCTCTTGTATTGCGGAATTTTAGTTTGTAATGACATTTCCAGCCAAGTTCAAAAGCTCAGTCAACAGGACTAAATGTCCTTCTTATTGCAACATGCTAAGATTTGTTCATCTTAGTTCTGATGAGAGGGAACTTCTACTCTGAATGATTAATGTGTTAAGTGGGGGATGGAGGTTTCAATATGACTAGGGTTTATTTAAATGATTAGGCTGAGATTCTCAAAGGGCCCAAAGAGTTTCTTGAAGAGTAATTTTGAGTGCTTGACTCCATTCAAGCAGTCAGTCTAGCGTGCATGTTCCAGGCCTGATCTGCAGATTACTAAAACTTGAGTTTGAAATTTGAGAAGAGTTCCCACTGATTTTTGTAGACTTCTTAATAGGAAATTTAATTTGTGGAAGAGCTTGCTTGAGAAAGAATCTCTCATTTGAGACTGAAGAAATGCCTGCTGGCTTGACTGACTTTCTGCGTGTCAGATGAGTTGAGATGAAGAGAGAAACAGCCAACCCACTAGTAAGAAATGGACCTACTGAAATGCGGAAAACCAAAAATGGGTAATAACTTTTGGATTTCCAGTTTTCTGAACTGCGCTTGCTAAGTGGCATCAGTATTGTGTAGAATTTTTCTATGGCTGTTATTTCTTTTGACATAAAGGATTAATTTCTTAGAAGTGTTTCATTGCATTCGTTTCTGGAATATTACAGAATGCAGAACCATTTTTCAGTATTTATTTAGAATAATAATCATGGAAAATATCTCCAGCTAATGTACTGAGAAAGTTGCTATCATCTTAATAATTCCTATAGTTTGCTTTTACAGGGCTCAAAAATTACGAAGACAAATGTTTGGCAGAGTGAGTAGAAGTGTCAGTTTCTTTCCGATACTCACAAGTTCATAACTCTACTTGCTGATTAAGATGACTAAATCATAAGTAAACTGAAGAAAATCTGCTGTATTTACAGTTTTGAGTTGAGCCAGCATATGTCTGAAACAGACTTACGAGTATGGTGGTGACTTGAACTCAAATAAAGAAAGAAGAGTAAGTTGGATAGAAATACGAATATCATTCTGATTATGTCAATTATTATTTTTTGATTCCTGAAAAACTTATACAGGAGAAGAATACTAATAGGGATTTTGTTAATGAACACTTAAAGCAAAAAAGGCGATTTTCTTATCTCAATGAACAGAATCCCAATTCAGCTTTGTTTTCATTATGTTTGGTATCCACATATATGTGGATGTAAACTATGTTATTTGTTAGTGATTTCTTCCCTTCTCCGTGCTTTTTCTGTTCATTCTAATTTTTCAGTTGACCTGAAAAACAAGACTGAAAAACTCCCTCTGGTGGATGAAATCATGTCTCTGCATTCCGGAGGGTGCTTTTCAGACATCTCTTTAGTCTGGAGAGCACAAATCATGAATAATATTTTCTAAGATTAGTGTTACATCATTAGGAATAGAATAGCAATAGCTTTTTTTTCTGTCATACAGAGTGCAATGTTAGTGGTAAGTGGCTTTTGCTATCTGAAATCTTTTGAATTTAGGGCAGATATTTACAGCACATTTTCAAGAAATCGAAGTAGACAGTCAAAATAAACACGGATATGGACACAGTAGGATTGAAATCATTTACTATAGTGAAAAGAAAAAATAGGAAAGGAGGAATTTAGATAAGTACTGTTAATAGTGATGATGCTTAGTATGTCACAGAATTACAGGAACAAGATGTTATATACATAGCTTGGGATTTTTTTCAGCTCAAGAACATTATTTGATTTTAGAAGTAAAGATCTAAAAGTTTGTCTTTGCCAAGATACCCTTTTGTTATAAAATGAAAGAGTTCTGCAATATTTAGATTACAGCTGTGGACCTGAGACATCTGTCTCCTTTTTTCAAGTAATTCCCCTGAATCCCAAATGGCAGAATATGAGAGAAACTTTTTGTGATTACTTACTGCAAATGATTATGGTTTGGATCTATATGCTATAAAACCACAACTGTCTTCATATTAATGAGACAAAAATATAAGAAAGCATCCTGGAAGACTGGCATTTCCTTGCTTGTGAGTTCATAATGCTTTTTGTATATTTTATGTAATCTCTTTTACTGGAGTGCCTGCCTTATGTAATTTCTTAGTAATGGAAATGAGGCCATCTGCATGGTCGTCAAGGTTGTTCCCTTCTGTCTGCAGCAGAAAATAGATTAAATCAAGACCTTTAAAACCTTCACAACCCTTTCATCAAGCTGAGAGGGATCTTCCTCAGAAACTCCTCCTTACTTTCTTTAGAGCAGCCCATCTTCTCTGCCAATTGACATCATTATCCATCCAACTTTGGGGCTTGACTGCTGCATAGTATTCCCATCAGCTGTATTGCCACTGTTTGTCCCTTTTCATACTCTGCCACTCCTAATTCAATTCTCCAGTCTAATAAACTCTACCTTCTTTCCTTTGCTTTGCATCATCATCGGGACCATATCTTTTCCTTTCATTTTCCCTGCCTTACCCATAGTGTTTTCTCTATGCATGCTGTAATCTCTTCTCCTGCTAGGTATAGGTAATCCGACAGGTGGGCTTCTGAAAAATGGCAAGCCAGTGATCTAGGATTATTTATTCATTTGATTTCAGTCACCGTGCAAATATACTAGGTGTTTTATGTGAGCAGAGGAAGACAGACTCCCCTCACTATGCTGCAGTCCAAGGCAACATGGTACAAAGGGGAGCAGAATAGGAAAAAGTACATAATACAAAAAAATACATCTTTGCCAATAAACATCTGCAATTGTTAATTTTGCATAGGAGACATAAGAGTTTATTTCTGAGCTAAAATAGTAAGTAGTATTGTGTTGCCAGTCCCTGACTGGCATCTCATTTAATCTCCCATTAGAAGGATTCTTTAAAAGGTATTATTAGCCTTCTGTTGGATTTTTCTCCTCCTCTGTGGGAGATTTCCATTCAGTCCTCCCTTCTTCTGTGCTTGGGATTGAAACCATTTTTAGCCCCATGCTTGTCAAAGATCAGGACATTCCATAAATATTCATTAAAAACATTGGAATAATAGAAGGTCTGTCTTGATTTCCTGGGTGTAATAGAGAGGTTGTGAGCTTAGTGAGTTACGTGTACATGATTGTTTTTGCTGTGCAGTAAAAAAAGAAGAAAAAAGAAACCCCTAAATATTGTAACATCTTGGGGAGCACATACAGCTACAAAAATTAAAAAAACTAGGAACTGGAAAATATTATTTTCAGTGCATTTTTGGGGTCCATCATCTTTTTCTCTAAACTACAAAGTTGCCAACAGTTCCTTGAAAGATTTGCACTGCATCTTGCCTTCCAAGGGTTTCATTTGGAGCACTGGCTGTCGCACCCCTGAAATAGCAAAGCTATTTGGGGATACTTGTTCAGCCAGCCTCCACCCACTGTCTGATTTGCCTGGAGCACGCTGTCCGATGATACTTCAGGATATACCTGCTGGCATGCCCAAATGTTAGCTGTTTACCTTTGATAGCCTCACTTAAAGGAAGAGCTTTTTCCGCTCTCCTCTTTCTCTATGTCATCCACTTGGGATTAGAATAATGGTATCCCCACTGCTGGGAATTATTCAGCAGGTGTAAACTCAACATTGCCACCAACATGCCTGCAGCATTGACAGGTGGAGAAGAGATAAAAGAAAAGTAAGTGAAAATCATATGTTCTGGATGTATTTGGTACCACTTGAGCAGCCTCATGTTGTCTCCAGATGCGGGGATGAGGCAAAGACTGTAGCAGGTCTCTAGAACCCTCATGGTGCCCTTTCAGTCATCCTTAGCAACCTGAGGGACTTCGTGCAGTCTTTTAATGTATAATACTGACACGATTAAAAGCATACTGCCTTTCTCATGTGTATGTAGCATCCATCATGATACCTGTTTTAAAAAGGGAGGTGAGAGGAATCCGTTGTATCATGTCTGCTCTTTGCTTTTTTCTTAGCATTTCAGGATATGATGCAAGAATTATAGACAAGTGCATGCCCACAGATTTATATCACACATGCTTTCATTTTAATTAATTAATTTTAAAGCTTTAATGAAGTGACCAGCAGATAGTGATAAGCTGGCACCTACTTATTTGGGGACATTGTACCTACTTAGTTCTGCAACCGCTAAGTGGTGCTGCCACCAAATCAAACCTTATTTGACATCTTCAGTATGAGCTGGCTGACAGTGGTTACTGATCCGTGCACAGAAGATACACAGCCAAAAGAATGCTATTTTACATTCTTCCCTGTCATTTCTTGTGCACTCATGCCATGGGGAGGGCACATTATGGTCAGATAGGCTGACCCCATACCATGTATCAACAGCATCATTAACACTGATATATTATCATTATTGAATAGTATCACCAGTATGTCAGAGACTTTGGAACTGAGAAGAAAGTTACATAGAAATGCTACGTTTTTAACTATATGTACATTTATATTTGTCCTGTTTTTATCTTGCCTGCAGCAGCAGTATCTAGAGTTTAGGATATTTGGATTCCTTGTATCAAAAGGGCATTTTCTGGAAAGTGAAATGTGCCTGTGTGCTGATGGGTGTAGAGAATGCACGTGTAAGAGTTCTAGCTGAGATAGAAATAAAGTAACTCAGAAACCCACATATAGCTCAGCTTGGATTTCTTGATAACAGATCATCCCAGGTTTGAGTTTAAAAGCGTTTCACATTCTGATGTGATTTACTGGGCTCATTTGCCTTTATTCCTGCAACAGAAGTGGTTGGTCTGGTATTTGCATGAACTCCGGCAGGCTCGTAAGTGGAACTTTTGCTCGTATATTCAGTAGAGAAGAAACAGCGAACACTATAACATTTAAAAACTTCTTGGCTATAACAAATTAGATGGCATTTATGTTTGTGTTTGTTATGACTGTTTGACTCAAAAGCCTATTTGCACAGAAGAATTTAGTAAATCAATATAATAAAGCCTTTGATTTTTTACAAAAGCCAGCTAGCTGTAACTTCAGTGTTGGTATTTCAAGGCCTCTCACTGATATTTTAGAAGTTTGTGGTTGTTTGAGCTTCCTTTCCAGGCCCTGGGGAAATAAGAGAATGGTAAATCAAAGCCCAGATCGCTGTTTGCATTTATTTTACTTCTCATTATGACATGTATGCAAACACTTAAAAGAAATAGGGAAAAGGTATAAACATGATAAGATCCCTTTTATAGAACAAAGGGGAATACATTTCTAGTCTAATTTATTACACTTCTCCTTAATACTATAAACTCAATTGAGTCCCTCATCAAGTTTGACAGTTCACTTATACTTCTAATTCAGTGATAGTGCTGTTTAAAATAATTACCAACTCTTGAAGGATAATCCAAGAAAATAACTGGAAAGTATTTTTTCTGATCTGAAATATGTCTTAATTCCTTGTGCTTTTCCTTTCCAAGCGAGGAAGTTTTAAAAGTACAAATTGCAGTCGAGTACTTAACTGCCGTAAAAAGTCATCGTGTTGCCTTTGAAAAAAAATCTTCCATTTGCATTTGCTGTCTTCTTTCTGCTTTCCTTGCCTGTGACAACCAAAATCCAGACTACAATTGAGGATATATAATTAATCAAAAATATTTAATAACATTCAGTGAAATCTAAGTGACACTTTTTTCCTCTTGAATGCATCTTTTGGCATAATTGTGAGAATGGAGAAAAAGTTCTGCTGATTTTAAATGTTGGAAAAAAGTTTTATTAGGGTCATCCTCAATCTCGGTTCTTTTGTCCCCATATTCATAGAATCATAGAATGGTTTGGGTTGAAAGGGACCTTAAAGATCATCTAGTTCCAACCCCCCTGCCATGGGCAGGGACACCTTCCACTAGACCAGGTTGCTCAAAGCCCCATCCAACCCGGCCTTGAACACTTCCAGGGATGAGGCATCCACAGCTTCTCTGGGCAACCTGTTCCAGTGCCTCACCACCCTCAGAATGAAGAATTTCTTCCTAATATCTAATCTGAATCTACCCTCTTTCAGTTTAAAGCCATTACCCCTTGTCCTATCACTACATGCCCTTGTCAAAAGTCCCTCTCCAGCTTTCTTGTAGGCCCCCTTTAGGTACTGGAAGGGTGCTCAAAGGTCTTCCCGGAGCCTTCTCTTCTCCAGGCTGAACAAACCCAACTCTCTCAGCCTGTCTTCATAGGAGAGGTGCTCCAGCCCTCTGATTATCTTCATGGCCCTCCTCTGGATGATGCTCTCAAGGCTGTCTTCTTTCACCCTTATACTCATAAGAGAGATTCTGCATCAAGCTTCTGAGGTGGCATAAATGAGCTTCACCTATACTGAAGTTAACAGAGGAATGACAGGTTATGCCAGCTGAGAATTGAGGTATGAGATTTTAGCCACCAGAGCTGGGATGATAAAAGCATCCCATGGGAGGTAACCTAACCTTTCACAGGTTATTGATCATCTGACTTGTACTTCTGATGTCACCAGTTATTCTTCAAATCTCATCTCCCAGCTCCTGCAGTCTGCTGCACAGGTCTTGCCGTGGCACAGCTTCCCTCAGACAGCTGTGAGCTGCCTCTCCTCTGGGGAACAGGCTCCAGATTAGGACATTTTTCTGCAAGTTTGAACATTGAACAATTGCTGTAGTCGTTTTCATGCCAAACTCCATCCTCTTTAGTCATGGCTATTCAAAACCACGTTGATTGCTTAATTTCCCAGCATCCTCACAACAGACACATTAGCTCTTTATTTACACTGCGGTGAGGCCAAGCAGTGCCACCTTATCAGCGTGCCAGGGCTGCTCTTAGATTCCCGAGTGAGCAATGCTCCTGTAACGCTGCTTCTCAGCGCAGAAAGGTCCGAAATTTTAACTCCTTTCCCAGTGCGTCATCTCTGGTTGGCTTCTCGTGTCTTCCTGCCTGCCCAGGCCTTTTCTGCCCCATCTCCTGCCAGTTACTTTGTGTCTCACCCCCCTGCCAAAGTTTCCCTCCTACCCTCTGTTCCTTATTCCTGCAACTTTCAGCCTCCTATGGTATTTCATTTTTTAAATCTTTTCAGAGATTTTTTCAATCTATGTTCAAATATTGTTATGGCTATTCAGGTATCAGTGCTTTTCAAGTCCTGAATAAGGTGGCACATAAATCTGGAGAATTCTAGGTTTAAACTGGAGAGTAAACTTGAGTATTACCTTTATTGGGATGGAGGAGATCTTCCACTCTTTCCACCATTTAGAGCTCTTTTCTGTAAATCCTTTAGTGCTCTGATTATGTCATGATTGATTAATGGCTAATCCTGCAAAAGGGAAGGTTTTTCACTTTCCTTGAATGGAGAGGTCAAATGGAGGCAGTTTCTTTTACACTAAAATGTGCAAAACTCTTCTGGTTTGTTTTCATTTTATGAAAAACACATGAAAACTATGAAAAGTACTGTACAAGTTAATAATAAATTTAGGTGGGCTCTGTTTTGTACAGCAGAGTTCAAAAGAGTGCTACTAGTATAAACAGCTCTCCTGTTCTCTCTTTTCTTTGTAATACTTCACCGAGTTGAACTGGGGTAAGGTGTGGCCATTTCTTGGCAGAATGATTCTTCTAGATTTTACTCACTTTCAGGAATACGCTTTTATTGCCTAATACTGAACTTGCTAGTTGGAGGAGCTTGTCATCTGTCTCTTGTCACATGTAATTTTAGTTTAGCATTCCAACTTTTGTAGTCCTCCTTGCTCACTTCATAAACCTTAACTGCTTCTGCAATAAAAGGCTTCCCTGGATGACCAAGCAGGAGAAAGAGCCTCACCAGTTTCATGCCCGGTTCTTCTCTCCAGCCTTCCTTACCATCCCAGCCCAACAGCATAACTGAGAAATTCTTTTGGGAAAGGGTTAGCTTGAATCTCTGCAGTCCCAACAAATTCACACGGTTCCTCTAATGTAAAAATCATAAATGTACTAGAGATGTTCTGGTAAGCAAGTTTGCTAGAATTCTTCATTGCATCTCAAATAAAGAATGTCAACTGTTCAACTGATGGCAGCAACCCTTGTTTAAGTTCCTGTTTTTAAAGATGCCATAAATGTCTGCCAAGAAAGGTAATTGCCAACGAAGAAGAAGATTGCCCCTCTTGGGAGATGATGGTAAGAAAGTGGGCTGTTTCATTTTCTAATATTTTCCTCTAACACTTGTGATTCAGAAGATTTGTATATTCTAATACACCAGAAGTTGAAACTAGTGACTAGAAACAAAGCTCAAAATGCCATCTCTTAAAGACTTACAGTTTTTCAGTGATTCCCATTTTAAGGAATAGTTTCAAAAACCAAAGCCCCAGGGTTAAAACAAGCTCTTTTACCTCTTTTTACAAATGCTCCAAGCATCTAAATCTACTCAACAAGCATGCCATTTTGCAAGTATCTTATTTGCTTTCCACAGAACGTCAAAAGCACCGCAGGAAGTGCTGACTGTGGAATATAATTGATACGGATGTTCTTCTGAGACTATTTTTGTTGTTATGTTTCAAGATAAAGGCAGTCGAGTTTTTATAGGAAAAATAAATACATATGCCTTTTGCAGTGTGTTCTAGCTGAAAATTAAATATTTTTCTACTCAAATTTTGGCATATTTCCTGGAATCGCCGAGCTTTCAGTAACATTTTTAGTTAATATTCTGCAGCCTACCGTTGTATTCACTGGAGCTAACATGAGCTCAGAGAGTTTGTCTTTAGTTAACCTTAGCGAGGAATCCCAGGCTTGCTCTGTAGCCAGAAAAGCTGTCGAGAAGGATCTGCTCCAGACCGCAGTGGAGAGACTGCGGGCAGGGTCCCGCTCTGAATCGTGCCTGCTACAGCATCGCTCCATTGGTGATACTGGAAATCCTGCAAAACAAGGCTCCTTAACATGAAGTTAGCCTTTATCAAGCTCTGATTAATATTTTCTTTCATTATCCATCCTTTTCCTTCTTTGGCTAATATCTTGACGAGTCCTGTTGTTAAAGTCCTGCATCCCACTGCTTCTCGTGGTGTTTGAAGTTGAGGGCACTGATTAGAACATTCCTTTTCTACCTGAAAAATACTTGTGTAGAGGGAGTGAAAAAACATAAAAAGCCACGATGGGAATAAAACATCATGCATCACCTTTGCTCCTTTGAGACTTAAAATTGCGTTGGGGTGGCGGGAAGATGCTTCAGCTAAAAGTCAAAGCTTTTAAAGACACTGATTGTGATTCTCTGCTCCATTACATACTTTTCACACTGATGTAGCTCCACAAGGCTGCTTTGTCTCTTCCTTGTCAGCTGGTAACAAGTAAGGAGAATGTAAATAGCCTGTGGCATTAGGACTGCCTAACAGACAGTAGCAAACCGTTCAGTTTGGTGATTTTGTAGTTACTTGTTTAGAAGAATTTCATTGACAAGGTTGACTATTATCCAGCTGTTACATTTTTAAGACAGTAATTACCCCCAAAAGTTAGTATTCGCTGTGTCAACAGTTATTAGTAGTATTGGCGGTAACCTGACCATTAGCAATATTTATGCCAGGAAATAACTGCTTGTCTTTATTTGTCAGTAAACATTGGCATTTAAATGACATGAAAGATTATTTATTGATTTCTGTGGGTTCGAGTCTCTAGAACTGCCTTCATGTTTATTTTCCCCCACACTAACGAATGAGGTTAAGTTGAACTTCAATTAGTATTCCAGTGCTAGATTTATTATTTGAGTGTGTGAAAATTCTTGAAAATGCATGTCTTATCAAACTGAGCCTGATTTCAGTTGTACATTTTACTCATCGCGGAAGGAAATTTCCATTGTTAGAAAAATCTGGAGGCCTCCCCTCATGAGAAGTGCTCTGAAAACGAAGAAGCGGGATGCTCGTCAGAGATAGGAAGTATAATCAGCCTGAACCGCCTTGATTTGTAGCCAATATCTGCAAAATAAACTGCAGGGTTCAGTTTGCAAACACTATTGTGAACCAAACCCTGCAGGGTTCGGTTTGCAAACACTATTGCGAACCAGACGCTGCAGGGTTTGCTGAGCTCCGGTTACTATTATTGCTCCTAGTAAGGCTTATTATCCTGTCACAGAAGATGTAAGAAAATCCATCTCTCCACTTTAAACATGATAAGCCTTTGTCACCTACAATGCAATTAATGTTAAAAATAGAAGAGCGCCGATGATAAGATTGTGACTTGCAGGCAATGAGCCATTGTCCAAGTACTGGAGACTTATCTGGAGGGCCAGTCAGCCTACACGGTTTGCTGTCAGTTTGCTGATTGCCATTTCTCTCCGAGTTTGATGAAATATTCATGTCTTTGCTCTGCTCTCTGCAAGCACTATTGATTTCTTGTATAAACGTGGCTATATTTAGTCTAGACAAATGGAATGTGGATTGCTGCTGAATAAATGGGATGAAAGGCTGGGGGTTTGCCTGTCCGTTTCTCTTGGTCTGCGGCAATTATTTATAATCAAGAGTAGTTTTTGTAAGTTAAAGGTGATTTTTTATAATTTAGTGATTAGTCTCAGAACAAAAGTAAGCACTTAGACACAATCATTCTGTTGGGATAGCAGGTTAAGAAGGCAAATTATGCTCTGAGGTTTACAGTCACAGTTACTAGGATTTCAAAAAAAAAAAAAAAGGCCCAGAAAATTGTATGTTTCCAGAATTTTGAGAAGAAAATAAGTCAGTAGAAGAGATTTGGTGCCTTGTCTCTTCTTTTTATAAAAATGTTTGCTAATAGATTTTATGGTACAGTTAGAATTCAGTTCTGTGCATTTGCTGCAGTTTCAACTTCTGCTGCTTCAACTTTACTGTTCCTGCTTGCTAGAATATTGCTCTGTTTCATTTTGGTTTTCTCCTTGAAAACATACAGCTGTAGCAGAGCAAAAGGAGAAAATATACTTAAAATCTTGTTCTCTCGTCATTTCCGACAGCATGTTTGTTTTCAGTTAATCATCTTATTTTCCTATGAAGATAGTGGAGTAGTAGGAACAGGAGTGAATGTGTTTGTGTTCCACTGTCCTCTCGTGGATGGAATCAGAACTGCTGAGCTTGAGCAGAGACCCTCTGCTACTATTTATTTTCCTCTTGTAGAAATGTTGCTTGCTAGGTTTTTTTGTTCTTTCAAAAGAGATAAAGCTACATTCTGTCTCTTCACTTAATAGGAAAACCTGAGCTTTACAAGTATTGTAGTGAAAAACAGCAAATCTCTCTCTCTCTTCTTCTGCTTTTTAGTCCCTTTGATTTAATCAAGAAATAGAAAAACATAGGATTCTACAATAACTACTTTAGTGCTGATTTAACAATATATACCATTACTACAACAAGTTAGAATAAACCAAGACGTTTTCATTTTCTTACAAGACATATATAGTGTATTATGTATGTCTAATCCACTCGGAGCACAGCGGTCACTTTTCAAAAAGCTGCATTAAAACTTCTCTTTTTGTTTGTCAGATTATTTTCCTATATTTTTATATGTTTTATTCCTATGTGTTTGCCAGGTGTATTTACATGCGGTAGCTATGTAGCATTGGGTAGCTGTTCGTGTGTAACGCCATCCTCAGAAAATCTACACACTAGCTTTGGAAAATCTCTTGCAATGCAGTGAGAACTGGAAGGCCTTCGTCTTACACTGAAGAAGTGCCCTGAGTGTTTATTGTTAAGCATTAATAGTGCCTAGGAGATTCTCACTAAATATTGCTCCGTTAGGCTGTGACATGGTTTTAGAACTGAGTTGCTTGTTAGTCTGTTTAGCAGAGTATTAATCTGGCAGTATTTTTGCAGAGAATGGAGAGAAAGTGATAAAATAATTTCTAAAATCTCCAGTTGCTAGTAGGAATGTCTGAAGTTCGCATACAGTGTAGATTGTATTAGTGTTTTGTTAGGTCTGTACATTGAAGCAGTCTTTGAGTGAAATTGGTCTTTTCCTCAGTAGGAATGATCTCTCTTCTTCTTCTCCAGTTATATTTAATATATATACGTTTTGTTGTTTTCCTCCCACAGTGGATGTAAAGTCGGAGGTTCCCGTGGGATTAGAGCCTATCTCACCATTAGACTTGCGAACTGATCTCAGGATGATGGTTCCCATGGTGGACCCAATTATGCGTGAAAAGCAGCTACAGCAGGAACTACTTCTGATCCAGCAGCAGCAGCAAATTCAGAAACAACTGCTGATTGCAGAGTTTCAGAAGCAGCATGAAAACCTGACCCGCCAGCATCAGGCCCAGCTCCAGGAGCACATAAAGGTAGCAACATTTTTCATTTATCCCTCACTTTATCTGCAAACTGAATATACTTAGGCAGACATGAAAAGGGAACATGCCTGAAAGGTTCGCAGTGACTGAGAGATGGCATTTGAGTGCTTATTTCTCTGTATTTAGGTGATAAAAGCCTTTTCAAGCAAAACTGCTAGCACCTACCAGCGAGTTGCTCACAGCAGACCAAGGCGGTGCTAGGAGAATCATCAAGCTCATGAAGCCACCACATCCACAGAAAATCAAACTACCTATTTTACAAAGCTGGATTTTCAGCCAGACTTCAATATAGCTGTCTTTTCTGTATGTGCAGTTTTCAGTATATTAAAAGACTGCTTTTTTGGGCTGCTGTTTGAGTTTGTGCCCACAAATCAAATTGATAGGCAAGTGCATAATATCTGCATTTGTAAAACGGAGGCAGGCCCTGAAAGTGTTGTGTTTTCACTCTTCTCTGAGCTGCCTCGTATAATGTAAAAAGAAAATGATTTATGGGATTACATGCACTATGGTAGGATTGCTATAATGGATTTTGACCAGGAATTTATGATCTTGCCTCTCTTTTCATTTTTTCCTTCTAATCTACTTGCCATTATGCTGCTGTGCTAAGCTTCCACTCGATTGAGCTGACAAATGCAGCGGAGTACAACAGCCAGAGTTGGGTGATGCACTTGCAAAGACCTTGTGCAGTTTCCAGGCATTTTTGCCAAAAGAAAAAGAAGTGAAACCAGAGCAGCAGGCTGCTACCTGACATGAGAGTTCATTTTCGTGACAGCCAGTAATGCACTAACCCCCTTACAAGACTGGGGAAAGTTGGTTAAGAAGTGAAAAGAAGTGTAAGCACGAAATACTCAGTTATTCAAGGGGGTTGTTTTAGCCAGCACTGACCTAGAAGACAGTGCAAACTGCACTTTCTCATGTCTTTTTGTTCTGTGCAAGTTACAACAGGAACTCCTAGCCATTAAACAACAGCAAGAACTCCTTGAAAAAGAGCAGAAACTGGAGCAGCAGAGACAAGAGCAGGAACTGGAGAGGCATCGCAGGGAACAACAGCTTCCTCCCCTCCGAGGCAAAGAAAGAGGCCGAGAAAGTAAGAGCCAATGTACTATGAATCCTAATAAGAAATTAATCTATTCCCCTTTGCCTTCTCCCAGCCGAAGTGGACAACAGGAATCTGACGGAAGCCTATTACTGTGTGACATATGCAACTAGAGAAGCTGAGGCTGTGCTTGCAGAAAGGCAGAGCCACCTGTTGCGCCCACAGAAATGCATTGCTGGTTTGTGTGCAGACTTGGAGGACTGTAGGAAAGTGCATTTTGACAGACCTGTGTATATGCCTCTCAAGAATCTAGCTCTTTTTATAGAAAAAGGAGGGAATTTGAAAGTCTAAAGCTTCACTTGAGAACTTCTCTCGGAAGAGTTTATTTCCCAGCACAGAAAGTACTACAAAACAGCAAAAAAATCAAATTACTTGCTGATTAACTAATTTGAGCATTGCTTCAAGACTGAAAATATAAAAAAATATTTAAGAATATCTTTGGCTGAGACTTCTGAATACTTGTGCTAGTACTTTTTCAAACTGCCTAATGTTTGTTCTTGGTGCCATTTCATGAGGCCCAACCAAGAGTTATTTCTTGCTTGTATATAGCGCTAAGGCAAATGACAGGTATAAAGGATACTGTTGGAATTTGGTGCTCACTAGAGGGAGACAGATACAAATAATTCTCCTTAGTGAGGTTAGTTTAAAAATCAGGTTGCAGAAGGTCATTGTGAAGGTATTCAAAATGAAGCTGTCATAAGCAGATATTGTTACTTGCCCCGCTAAATGAGCATAAGAATTAACTGACAAAGACCGAAGCAGAGAAGAGCTGTACATTATGCTCATGGGGATCATACGCTCCTGCCTTTTTTTCGTGGGTGGAAAAAATGTATCAGTTGTGGGTGTACCATATTGTAGAGTTTAGAAATTAAGGTGTCCATAGTGCTTCCAGTACTTTAGTGAACGATGAATCCATGAAAGCATCACCAGCATATTGACCCAGCAATGGGAGGGTTCCTATAAGTGGTACGGAAAATCAACCTCCATATAAACAGTTGGTCTTTATTAGTGCTCCCACCAAAGAAGAGCAATGATGTGAACTCAATGGTTCCCTTCTCAGTTTGGCTTGCTGGGTGGCTGTTCAGTATGTAGCAGCCAGCCAAGCAGCGCTTGTGTCCCCCTGGGCCCACCCCCAGCGTTTGCTGCTGATGATCTACTTAATGAGTAGAGGAGGGAAGGAAGGTGCAGGGAGGGGAGTTAGGGTCTGAAGCTGAGGGGTAGTAGAGGTATTTTATGGGAGCTGAGTGACAGGGGGACATGCTCACCAGCTAGCTGTGCTGTGTCAGGGTTGGGTAACCAAATACTTAGAGTATCAGTATGCCTTGGTGCTGCTGCTTTCAAAGAAACGTTTTTTCTTCCCTTTTTTATCACTGTTTATGGAAAACAGAAAGATTTTCTTTTTTATGAAGAGTATCATGGCTGTGAGTAAAGAAGCATGTCCCACACTGCAAGTACAAATTAGCAGTTTAACCTGACATTGACGTGCCCTACTCCTTGTCCTGTATTGAGCTAGCCACCAAGAGAGGTCAAAATGCACTGTGTTTTCCTGGCATTTTGGTCTTTCTGTAGTTTTTGTGTCGTAAGAATAATCAACTAAGACTCATGTTTCAGGCTGTGGTCTGTCTTCCAGACATCACAGGTACAGGCTCTTAAGTGACTTGAATAAAAAGGCTTACTGCTGGCTCGCTCTGCCTTGTTCTGCTCATAACCAAGGCAGTGTTCAGAGAGTAGTTTCGCTGTGCTGTTACTATTACTGTGCTAAAAGAAAAAACATTCTTCACCGCAAACTCGAAGTGACCTTTTGTCACTATCTTTTTTGTTCTATCCTTGGTTTTGTGTTTAGGAATTATTAGGAAATAATTTAAATTCTTTAGATACATCTGGCCCTGGATAAATGGCCTCATCTACTGTTGAAATATTCCTTATGACTTCACTGCATTTCTGGGTTATGGCCAACTTCAGTCTTCTGCAGACAAACATTTAATCTGAATGTTATCTCATTTTGACTGATTTCCACCAGTATTTTTTATAGTTTACAACACTTCCAGCAGCAAGACGCAGGCTCTTTTTTTGTGTTTCTGCTTTCTTTAAAAATGTAATTTTTTAAGTAGAGATATGTTTAATTCTGTGTGTCTTAGGGGCAGTGGCCAGTACGGAAGTGAAGCAGAAACTTCAAGAGTTCCTGTTGAGTAAATCGGCAACAAAAGACTCTCCAGCAAACGGGAAGAATCATTCCATGAGCCGCCACCCCAAGCTCTGGTACACGTATGTTCAGTATTAATTTGTTTCCTTGCCTCGTCAAGGTATCTGCTAAAACTTGCCAGAACGCTTCTCCAGCAGGGATATTGGGAGTCTGCCTCCAGAACAAGACAGAAGTTCAACCGAGAAGTTAGCAGAAAGCCAGAAGTGTAACATTTCTGGTTGAACTGAAGAGTACTCGGTGTTCAGTCATGAGACCTATACAGAACAAGATGCTGTCAGAAATTTGCATAAACCTTTTATTTCAACTGCTTCATCTCTTGGTGCTATCATAAATTTTACAACTATACCTGTCATTTTTCCAAGTCTCTTCAATTTTTGCAATTAGAACAACTTTGCATTTGATTTACTTGGATTTTGAATCAATCACAAAGCTTGTTTCTTCTTGAAGAGATGCTGCTTTTCAGTGAAGTTACTTGAATGGTGTAAGTAACTCACAAGGATTTTGAGAAGGATAATGCTCATTTAACTTTTCTTACTCTGGTGGATTTTAGTATCCAAAACTGCATATTCTTATGATGCCTTGGCCTTGATAAGAATCTGCTTAGACCATTGAAACAAGTGATTTTGTTGAGTCCTGTAATGGGCCTATTAACATTTTAAGAGTTTACAGTTTTTACAGTTTTTATTCCTTTTTTTTTTTTTTTTTTTGGTACTAATTAATTCCTTTTAACTTCCTTATTACAACAGATGCATAAATCAATTCAGCAAAATCAACTCTGGCTGCATTTCTGAAAGATTTAAATGCTATGCCCAAATTGACCTTCAATAGGACAAACAGAAACGTATATGGTACACTAGATTTCCATCTAGTACTTGTTCTTTTTAAAAAGAATTACTGAAGGGCTGCCCTTGAAGTTTGCATTCTGAGCTAATCAGAGCATTGTGGTAACATGATTTAATACATAGTTACATTGTTTCTGGTGGAGATACAGGACTTAATTTTTTTTTTTCCAAATAATGTGTAAAATTCTCTTGAGTATGTAAGATTGCTGGACTAATAATCCAAGTTTAGATCAGAGTCTTCAGATGAGTGAGAACAAGGAGCTCTGCAGGGGAATGTCTTCTGCTACACCAGGGAAAGTAGTACCTCCTCTCATGGTAGTGCCCCTCTTTGATGGAGGCATATTATTGATTAACCACACTACACTGGAAAGATAGGGAGAGACTCTGTAAAAGGCCAAGTAAAATTATGTTTAGATAAACACAAAGTTTGAAATTTTCCCTCCTTTCCCTCTCTCCCCCTCTAAATAGAAAAATCAACCAAACATAAAAAAACCCTGTCTCTGGGCCAAGTGATGCAATTTCTTTGCAATTTGCAGTTTCCGTGTGCAGAAAGATCTGCCCACACTATTTCTTTCATCCAGCAGTTGTCAGAAAACACTCTTCAGCTTGGAGCGTCTCTGCTGACATGAGTGCTACGTGCTGCAGAGTGGGGTGCTCACAAAACTTACAGACTGAACTTAAATGCAAGGTTTTATCTACCTTGTCTGCTAAATAGTTTGCATTTTTTTTAACAGATCATAGAATCATAGAATCAGAGAATAGTTTGGGTTGGAAGGGACCTTTAAAGGCCATTTAGTCCAACCCCCCTGCCATGAGCGGGGACAACCTCACTAGATCAGGTTGCTCAGAGCCCCTTCCAGCCTGACCTTGAATGTTTCCAGGGATGGGGCTTCTACTACCTCTCTGGGCAACCTGTTCCAGTGCTTCACAACCCTCATTGTGAAAAACTTCTTTCTGATTTCCAACCTATATCTCCCCTCCTTTAGTTTAAAACCATTACCCCTTGTCCTGTCACAACAGGCCCTGCTAAAAAGGTTCTCCCCATTTTTCCTATAGGCCCCCTTCAGGTACTGAAAGGCTGCTAGAAGGTCTCCCCAGAGCCTTCTCTTCTCCAGGCTGAACAGGCCCAACTCTCTCAGCCTGTCTTCGTAGGAGAGGTGCTCCATTCCCTTGATCATCCTTGTGGCCCTCCTCTGGACCCGCTCCAGCAGGTCCACGTCCTTCTTATGTTGAGGGGCCCAGAGCTGGACGCAGTACTCCAGGTGGGGCCTCACCAGGGCAGAGTAGAGGGGCAGAATCACCTCTCTCGACCTGCTGGCCACGCTCCTTTTGATGCAGCCCAGGATACGGTTGGCCTTCTGGGCTGCCAGCGCACGTTGTTGGCTCATGTCCAGCCTTTCATCCACCAGCACCCCCAAGTCCTTCTCGGCAGGGCTGCTCTCCATCCCTGCATCCCCCAGCCTGTACTGATACCGGGGGTTGATAATAATAACTCACTATTTCTGGTTAGTTTTATACAAGCCCCCCTGCCCTGAAAATCCCCCACATTTTGATAGAAGAGGTTGGATCAATATACATCTATTTGTATGTAATAAACAAGACTGAAATGGCTTTTGCTGTGCCTCAGCTGGTTCATATTAAAATGCAACAATCTAAAATGGTCAGTTCCCCAAACTGGTGACAGATCCTGTCTGTAGGTCAAAGTGACTCTTATCCTATGTGACTTTTATAATGAGTGCAAAAAGTGCATTCTTGGGAATCCCAAGGAGTTCCATAACTTACTGTAAAAGTGAAATTGGTTACATGAGCCTGTGGTTTGTGCACACATAGAGGAACAAGAACATAAACACAGCTGAGACGTGTACAACATGTGTAGATAGTTACTGCTGGTCACCTCAGTGACTGCTAATTTGTGACCTCTCTGTGTCTGCTGCAGGGCTGCCCACCATACCTCACTGGATCAAAGCTCTCCACCCCTGAGCGGGGCCTCGCCACCGTACAAATACACTTTACCAGGAGCACAGGATGCCAAGGATGATTTTCCACTTCGTAAAACGGGTGAGTTAGAGTAGTTTATTCGAGCCCCTTACCCAGCAATTCTCCCACCCTTTATTTTATCCAGGCTGTCCATCGGCAAGGCATATATCATAATCCACAAAGCCTGTTCAGGATGATACTATGGGTAAGTTCAAAGATCCCGACTGCATCTTTACGAGGTCAGACTGACCACATGGTATCAAGAGTCAGTGTTTCCCAGTGCTAACAGCTGGTGCAAGCTTCAGTCCTGATAAATTTAGTTTCTAAACAGACCATCATTTCACGGATCTTTTATGGCATTATTTTCTTTGTCTCAATATTACTTCTGGCTTTAATAGCTCTCTCTCTTTTGCATGGTAGATACAGTATCTGTCTTCAGACAGTATGCTGCCTTTAGACTGTTTTTCAGAACATTTTGAGGGGAATTCATGGAAAGAGGAGGAATCGAGTTAATATTATATTTTGTATCATTGGTTGTCAAAGTTTGTATGCATATGTGCATACACACACATACACACGCACATATTTGGGTCTGCTTTTTACACATAGGAATGTGTAATATTGTACAACAAAAGTGTTCATTTGAACGTTTCGGAATGTTTCAGAGGATTTAGCAACTGAACCTTGTGTCTTGACAGCAGGTGAACTGTAGACTTTTTCTGCGCCATAAAGAAAGCTGGTGGTGGAGTCCATGTGGCTGTTGCCTCAGGTCCTTGGTGCAGTGACCGGTATCCAGGAATGCGGGGAGACACTAAGAGGAGGGGGGAAAAAAAGAAAAGAAAACATTAGATCGCTTATTGCATGAGTCTGCTGTTGAGTGATATAGTTACATTCAGAGAGAAAGTCTGACCCCCTACTGTGCTAACAGCCTTTGAATGTGATTTAGCCACTGGGAGATTGAAAACTAACTGCAAAACTGGTACTGACTTGAAAAGAAGTGACATTTGGAACCAGCATACATTCAGAAAGAAAATCCAGTCTGTATCTAATACTTTGGGGCAGACTCTCTAAGCTCATATTATATCCCCAAATATTTTCAAAGGAATGAAAGCATGAAAAGCAAAATGCTAATTTATTGTAGCTGAATTACTCTTTGTACAATATGGTGGCAATATAACAAGATTCTATAAAATCTTGTTCAGGCTATTCAGTCACAATAAGCCTTTATGTGGTTCTCTGCTTAATACCACTGTACAACATATATTTTCCATGCCAATAGAATATACATTTTCATTTTTTAAACAAAAGGATACACTCTACATCTTCTAAATGCTGTGAATTCATCTACACGTTTTTGAAATACAAGTTTTAATTTTTCTTCTGTGTTTATATGTCTTAAAATGTTATGATTGCTATTTATGATGTGTCAGACTGTTGATCTGTAAAACAAAACATTTTCAAACATTGTAACAGTAAAGTTCTCGTGCAGCTGCTAATACTTTTATATCTCTGTGGGGGTTTCAAAATATTCCTTAATTCAATTCCCATTGTCTGCATAAGAAGACTATAATATAATTAAATCCAGATGTTTTCTATATGTTATTCCAAATATTTGGGCATGCAATGCATCAGTTCCAAAATTGAACAAAGGACATGATGACTCTCTGAAAAGATATCTACAGAATAAATAGACAAATACTAATATAATCATTAGCATAACCGTTTCTATGACATTTACATAGTGATTCTGATAAGCAAATATAAATGAAGTGTACAGCATGTCGTATGTTAGCGAGGGAGTATATTTGATAGCTCTCTGCATCCGTGAAAACAGCAACTGTTAAATATCCTGTTTACACGTCCAGTCTCTCTGTATACCAGAGTTGTTTATTTCTAGCCTTCAGCAGCATCCCCACAGAGGCTGCAATGATTGTTCATCAGGTTGAGAGTAAAAGCAACAGGAACCAGATCGACACAAGTCAAATGACCCTAAACTGATCTGGGTGGTTATAGGGCCATCCTCCAGGCAGAGGGGACATTGTGGAGCCTGTCTCATCCTCATGGGACCTTACTAGACAAAGATGTCCCACGACCACTCATGTATATGGACAGGCTATAAGCCTGCAGAAATCTGACCTTTGCCACAAGGGGTGAACCTCTTTTCCTTTCCTTTGGGCTATGAACGCTTATCGCCACTGGCTCCTGGTAAACCCTCTGTGGTGCTGAACCTGCATGAAGTCAGCAATTCATATGAAAGCGAACCTCACATTCCTTTCAGCCCTAAGAAAGGAATACCTGTTGCGGGTTTTGATCGCAGCTTTGTTTTGCTCCTCAATTTTATTTTCCATATTCAAAATACAAAATACAGAGGTATCTTTCCTCCCCAACTTTAATATAATGCCCTTGGCAGACAATTCTGATTGAATCGGTTATTCTAAGATCAGATTTAATGGGAAGCAAAGCTGAATGATTCTCTCCTGACGTCCTAATGTGTTTTTCAGTGCTAAGGGAACACCGAGTGTCACACAGGCATTGTAAATCATGGGTTTTGCTTGCTCACTTTCTTTTTCAGTAATCTGTTTAACCTTTGCTTAATTAGTCCTGAAGTAGCATCTCCTTATTAATCTTTTAAAAATTATTTCAGAGAGACTATGCTAAAGAGGAAAATATTCTGTGCAACTTTTACTGTTCTAGCATCTAGAATAGTGGGATACGTAGATAACTAGGGAAACACTTAGGAGTCTTGCTCTTTGTATCTTTACAGTTAGGTACCAGAGTTAACATCCTAGTGCGGCGACTATGGTTACTCAATAACTCTCTTAGCCATGTGGATTATTCCTTTCCGTACAAGATGCGGCAGAACTTGTCAGCAGTAGGCTTCACGCAGCTTAGCTGCATGGAGGATTGGGACTGTCCTAGGGGCTAGAGGCCAGGATATGCAGCTCTTTGCACAGCTGCATTCAGATGCTCTGCGTTGACAGACTTTCAAAAGAGCAGAGCAAGGGGAGCTATTGCTTCATTGGACAGATAAATATACCATAAGGAGAAGCTGCACATCTGTAGCTGAGAGTAGAATTTAGCCTAAACAGCGTAAGATCAAATTTTAAAAATGCTCACGACTTTCACCATAACGTGTGTTTTCTGCAAAGCACCCAAAAGCCCGAGCAGCACATGGCTCATTAACTTTCAATGAGACTAATGCATCTAAATTACCCAGAGAGGTTTGAAAATTCCTCCCCGTTACTGAACACTTTTGAAATTCATACTGACTGTTGTAAGAGCTCTGATGGGAGCTGTGCACTTTTGAAAACCTGATCATTTAATATGGGGAACTTTTGATTGCTGATCTCCATAATTCTACGTCTATCTATCCGGGAAAATATTATCTGCTTGACGAGGTTGCTGTAAAACTAACAAAAATGTAGCAAACCACATGGGTTTGATAGGATAGAAGTTCTTTTCAAAGAAAGTTTTTCAGTTTTTTTTTTACCTGGTCGAAATAAATGCAGAAATTTTGGCAAATGGCCATAACATTTGCATTTTCTTCAATCTGTGACATTTCATTTTCCGTGTGCAAGTGTTGATGCAAACCAGCAAAAGCCAGTAAATTCCAATAAAGGTTAGCTCTCTAACAAAGCTGCATGCTTTTTTAAAATGTTGCTATAAGTGGAATTTCTGCATTTTGCCTCATGTTTTGGCTTTTGTTGCAAGAAATTCCTGGGGACATCAGCATATCAAGTATAAACTGTTTTTTCTTTCCTGAGTTTAGCACAATCATGGCAGAATGGCAACGTCAGTCAATATTTCTGTTTATTTTGGGTTTATGCCAGTTGAATCTTTCCTTGCTGATGGACTTGTAAGCTTACAACTTGCGTTCTGCTTAGGGATCTGAAGATCACTCACAATAGTACTATTTGAGAAGATGTTTGTAGCTTGCTTTCCAAAAAATGGAAGCATGCTCATTGGAAATATAGCCTGGAGTTTTTTTAAATAGCAAATAGTACAAGGTTCTTGCTTGGAGGGGGGAAATTATGTAATTTCATACAGGGAAAAAAGAGGAGATGAAGGATTGTTTAATATTGTGATGAAAGAGAGGAAGAAGGCTGTGCTGCACAGTCACGAAGATCACTTTGTAAAAACCATATTAAGTTAACCTGATTAGGCAGTAGAATAACAGCATAGCTCTTGTGTAATGAGAGTGAAAGATTCCTGAATGAGAACTCAGCAGATGTAATTTTTTTAAAAAATAAATTAATTAGACTATTT
Source organism: Phoenicopterus ruber ruber (assembly GCA_009819775.1). Lineage (NCBI taxonomy): Eukaryota > Metazoa > Chordata > Aves > Phoenicopteriformes > Phoenicopteridae > Phoenicopterus > Phoenicopterus ruber. The sequence continues at coordinate 34,455,040 of CM020216.1, forward strand.
CCCTACCATTATTCTTTCTGCACTTAGTGACTCAGTAATTTACTGGAACAGTTGAAACTGAGAAGAAAAACATTTTGTGTGTGAAAGTTTTCCTCCCCTTCCCTTTCGTGCCACCGAATTCCATTTCTGTTTGCATTTTCTAGGAAAACACTCTCCTGTGAAGTAACAGTATATGAAAAAGCTGGATTTCTTTTGGTCTTCAGTAAAAAAAAGGCTTAGAGGATCACAAACCCTCAATTACCATGTCTGCCAAAATGAAGAAGTCAAGCTCAGTAGAGAGAAGCATTATTTTTCTCTGAGTTTGTGAGTGAGCCCAATAAATGGGAGAGGCACTTTGTTTATCGAAGCAGGAAAACAAGGCAAACATGATATGATTTTCCTCATTTTATCGCATTTTCAGGGATGCTAAGCATTCCTGCCTCCCAGAGTCCTTGTTTTCCTGGGTTAACGAACGGTCTTGACACATTTGGACTAGGTGATTTGCCGGTGCTTATCGCAGAGTAGGAAAAGGAAAAAAAGAAAGAAAGAAAAGAAAGAAAGGAAAAAAGAGGTATCCTGATTCCCAGCCCTTCTTTTTCATGACTTCTCTTCCCATTAATCACCAGATTTTTTTTAGCCTTCCTAAATTCACTATCAATAACTTGAGAGGGCGTACTTAGTAGTAAGAGGTTTTTAGAAAGAGAAGAAACTTTCGCTTCTAATTGAAGAGTGATTCTGAAGCAAACTGTTGTTAACAGCTTCTTCTGGATTCGTGTAATGAACAGGCCAAAACAGAGTTCAGCCCCCAGGAGCAGCAGCTCGAAGGAAATGTAATACCATCATAGCTACTGTTCTGGGCTCCAGTCGTCTCGGGGCCATCAGGGTTCTGCAGCCCCCTAAGCTGAGGGTGAGGAGGGATGCTCTGTCACTCTCATTTAGCTCAAGTTAGAGGGGAAATGTTTTGAGGTAGCTTAAAACTAAATAAAAATGAATGCTGTCAGAGAGAAAAGAACTTGTGTAGTTATGCTTTGGTGTCATGGAAGCTGCCAAGGCCTGTGCCAGGATTCAACAGGAGTCATCAGCAGGATGATTCCCATAAAGACCATCATAGTCTTCCCATCAGCGCAAGATTGTTCCTCTAATATATTTTATTTAACGCTTACTTTTAATTGCAGGAAGCGAAGGTGTTACGCGTGGGTGATTCTTGCTCGGTTTCAAGATGACCTGGCTAAAAGTTTTTCACTGTATTTCTGTTTCAGCAAAAATCCCACTACTTGTATATACATCGCCTTCTGTCTTGCCAGTAATTACTCTGTTGTGCTAGATACTGAACCTTCTTGATGGCTAGACTAATAATACAATCTTGGTCTAAATACTGCCTTAGTTCTCCTTTTACTGCCCAGTGCATAGCCAAAATTGAATTACAAAGTTCTGCTTCATGTGGTTACATAAAGGTTTTCTTACACAAACTGTGTATGTTTTCAGAAACGTTTTATAAATTAGCATTAACAAGTAGCTTGCCTAACTTTTTGATAAGCAGGTAATCAGATACTAGACACCTTTTTGACTTTTGAACCTAAAGGAAACAGCTTAAATAAGGAGCAGGGAGCAGTCCTAAAATCTAAAGCGTTTTAAGAGCATAATGTCCATTGAAAATGAAGTGGAATGGCTTTAATGGGCATTTCAAAATCTATTTCCTCTGGATAAATAAGTAACAAAATATTGCATATAAAGTCTGAGACTCTTTGAAGTCAGTAGAAACTGTCCTGTTTGGTTTCAGTGGGACTAGGATTTTTCTTCCACTGTGTCTAGGGCAGGGACGGTTGAAAACTTTTAGAAAAGTAAACAAGAACATCTAAAAGATGGCAAAAAGAGAGAAACAGACAGAGAAGTGAAAAGTGGAAATCACGTGGTATCAGATCATCCAAAATAGAAGACGTTGGTTAGTAAAGATTGCACTTCTCCAAACTCCTGCAAAACATAGTTTCACTGAAAAATCTGTTCAAACCCACAACTCTAATTAAGGGTTTAGCTGCCAAATAACATGTTCTGGCTAAAGCCAAGTAAGTATTACAGAGCCATTCATGAACAACGGCATAAGCTTTGTACTTTGCTTTTGATTTTCTCATGGGAAAGTAATATAAATAAGAGTGATACCTCCCTGTTGGCTTTAACTGTTAGAAATGCAAAGCATGCTGAAATTGTACATAATTCTCTTCCAAAGGAAAGGAAATAGCATTTCAATGGTTTTCCTCAGTGTCTCCTTGAGTTATGATGGTGCACAATTATTCCTGTTAAATTACTCTACCAGATGGAAGGTTACATTGTATATTTAGCTAATTAAGTTGTAGAGGACTGGAATTATATCCCAGAGCATAAAGAACCTATCTAAAACTGAACTTGTTTTAATTCAGTTTCGTTGTGAAGGTGCAGTGTCAACATCTAATTAAGACTTTAAACAGGCGAGGTTTTTCTCCTCACTTCACTTAACATGGAGAGATCCTTTCACAAAGTCAGCCTTGCCTACAGAAGTTAGACAAACATGTTTGGAAAGTCCAAACAACTTATGGGCCAATTTTATCTTCGTTTGTCTTCAGTGGAGCTGAAGTGCCTTCCTACTCTTGAGCTGAATTTGGTCCATTGTTCTCATCTGCTGGGAAAGCAAGATATACTGTGTTTTGGTTGCTTTTGTTTTCTTGGCATCCTGTACTCGGTGTTGCCTTTGAACAACTCTAAAGGGTATGCTTCAGCAATCTAGACCTGCCCAGCTCTCATCTACTGATGACATTGATGTCCCATTAAACCGGGGGAGAAAGTGATGGTGTTTCATCATGAATTTCTGAAGGTTGATGAAATATTAGGTTATACTTTTTGCCTGCCATCAATGAGTTATCACTGCTGGATATTTTCCTAGATTAAAAACTGTGGGATTTAATCACCCTATTAACTAATTCCTTCTTGTATGGGGCTTGGGGAACAACATAATTATGAACATGATTGTTCTATAAAAAATAAATCGTATCTAGGGGTCAAATTGTAACCCCACAAAAGCCTCGACTTTTGGGGCTAGGGGATTATCTCTGGCACTTCTTCACTGAAGGAAATATTTTTTTCTTGTGCAAAGTGATTCACTGGATGTTGGGGGAGGATTTAGGCTGAAGAGTGGGTTTTGCTATATTTGCAAAAAGTATAGTATTATATTTCCATTGCTTCTTCCCAGCTAGAACTGACTGGTGTATATGGTCAGAAGTGGGGGCGAGAATAACCAGTGGAAACCTAACCAGAAGGACTGCCAGTCATGCGTATCTAAATTTGGTTATTACCATTCAAATGAGGGATGCCCTCTATTAAGTGACCCGTTTCACCACCTTCTTTCTCATCTACACCTCCTGAGAACTCAGATGCGATTTGGCTCCCATAAGTGCTACAAAAGTGCAAAAAAATTGCAGAATTTAAAGATATACAGGGAAGATGAGAATTAGTTTTAAAATATCCTTGTTCTTTTATTCAATGCTTCAAGACAGTATAGTATTATTTGCTTTTTAATCCCCTATTTATTATTGCAAAAGAATATTAGTTTACATGGAGGAAGATTAAGATGGACCTGACATCATAGCAATAATATGCCATGGTTTCAGCAGGCTTGACCTGTAATGAGGACTCAAGAGGCTCAGTGAAACCACGGCCTCATTGAAACTGCTATATAGCCCAGTTGGTGCAAATGCAAGGAGGTGCTATTTCTGTGCTAAGGAATGGAAATTATTAAGAATTCTATCAAGAGACCTGTTTGTTTGCCTCACAGGTTGCATGCAGAACAGATATCAACAAGAAATATATCACATTGATGAACCTCTCGTGAGAAATAGAAAGATCTCTAATTCTGGCTAAATGCAAGAAGTACACTAAGTAATTCCTACATCTAACTCAATAAATCATTCCTAGAAAGATAATACTTGTTTGCATGGATAATAAAACAGAAATTTTATGTTTCGTACAGACTGCAGTGAATAACAAGGAAAAGTTAGATATTTAAAAAGGCTTCAAGGAATATTTCATTTTTTAACCTGCTTTAGGAAATCAGTGAAAAATTGCTAATCTTGTTAAATTGGCTTCCTTAGCCTGAAGAGAGCCGAAGGGCTGAGAGAGCCCCTCTAATCTAATTAGCTCTTTTACCATGTGTTTCACTAAACCTGTTTTTTTATTTAGGGAATGGATATTTACCTTAGTCTGAATAAATAAAGCATTCTACCCTTTACAAAAGTAAAATAAAGCAAAGGACTAAAGGCTTTCACATATGACCAGCACTCCCCTTAAAGCGCATGGTTGTGCAGGAAACAGTTTTGGTATATGCTGAAAACACATTAGGTGATGCAAACCAGAAAAACAAAGTGTCTCCATCCTGTACCACTGTATCTGGTGCTCCCGCTTCGTTGGGACCACCCAGCGGTCAGGTCCACGTCGTTCTTGGAAGAGCTTTAGAGGGCATGTGTAAATAGCTTTCAGTCTCATGAATCTAATTTAAAAGTCTTTCAGAAATGGCATTTTAAATTACCAGAACTTAGAAGTCAAGGAACCTACAGAATTCTACTACGTGCTGGTATCTCCCAGTTTGTCAGCCAGTGGGGAGGATGTCCACATGTTCATTGTCCGGTATTGTCTTGTATTGGGATGTGGCCTTCTACAGCAAATGTCAGTCAGTCATGTATGAGAACAAAAAGTCACTGCTCATCTTGCTAGCTTTCTGCCTGGCTTTGGTTGCATTCATAGTTTTGGTGAGGAAGTCCAGGTTATCATCTCATTTATCCTTTCTGATGGTGCATAGGGGTATTTTGTGCCTTTCATTCTGCTTACATCACTGAGGGGAAATTGGGAGGCTTCTCCCTAGCCCACTACCCTTAGACTAGCTTCTTGGGAACCTTAGATATGCCTCTTTTGGCTATTTTCATTGGTGCAGTAAGGTGGGATTTGACTTTTTCCTTGATCTCCAGGTCCTGGCATGGCATAGACAGGCAGGCTGCATTGTTACTTATGTATATTGCCACGGTGACTGGGATCCCACAGCATGGACCAGGAACCTGTTGTGCTATGCAATGGACCCAGCGAAAAGAGGATCTCTTCACAGTATGTTTTCTCCCATTCTGCTCCTCCTGCTTCAAGTGAAATCACGACAAAGATCTCAAAGTGATCTCATTATCTACATTCAGTATCTTCTTGAAAATTCTCAATTGCCACAGTGCTAGAAATAAACTTGACAAAGGATAAGCCACTGGTATGCTGGCAATACCACCATCACGCTAACTAGTACCATCTCATTATTTTCTCTTGCACCTCTGTGGGTCTATACCCATACATCATCCATTTGTCCTATGGCTTAGACTTTAAGCTCAGACATAGACTGTCATGGTTGTGTGTTGTCAAGCACATAATGCTTATCTGTGCATGGCTCTCTAGTACAATAGTATAAAAAATAACAACTCATGTGGTGTGAAAAAAGAAAGATTCCTTGACTATGTATTCCTTTATTGATACTTGTTAGATATAAGGCAGGAAAAAAACAATTAATAACTCCTGCATGGAGTACAGCATAGAATGTGTTCAAAACAGTATAATATATGACCCTTCACAGCTTAAAAATGTGACAGCTAAAGAAATAGAGAATACCAGTGAAGATTTACTTCAAGATCATGAAGTCTTTGTTTTTAATTGTTTCTGTTGACTTAAATACGTTAGAGAAGTCCAAGTTATTGTTCCAGAACAATCTTGGTGGTAACGACTGGTGCCTGGGCAATAGGGAACAATTTATCATTCTCAAGTAAGATGTGAATTTTGCCGCTGTTGTTCATGCTGTTGTTGGAGTCTTTGTAGCCAGATTTAGCATCATTTACCTCCACTGCCCCACAGCTTCTCTAAGCCAGCCTGCCAGTGAGGAAAAGGAAATGCTTTCACTTTAGAGCCTTTCGAAGTCTGGACAAAAGCTCACTTTCTGTTCTTCAGGTTTCCTATATATGGCTTTAGCCTCGAGATGAGGACCTGCTCACTCTGCACCCTCTCCCATCCCCCATTTCCTGCCGGGGTTCATTAAATGCTGATTTGAAGTTGGCACACGCTCTTCTGATACAAAAGTAGTACTGTGTTCCAGGAACCATCAGAAAGTAGTGCATTATTATCTTTTACATTCTCTTCATACATATGTCCTCTCCTCATGTGTAGAAAGGATCTTTATCCCTTCTTCTTAAATATCTCTGTGCGTTTAATAAAAAGAAACAGTGAAGCAAAGCCCTGTCAAAAAAAACTCAGCTCATTTGGGAGCAATCTGGCCCCAGGTTATATTCTTTAACGCTCGTATCTGCAAATTGCTAATATTAAGCAAAGTGGAGCATAGGACATAATGACTTCACCAAACCATTTTCCTATCTCTCATGCTTGTCTTTCAGTATCATGTTACACAGGAGAGAATAGTTTTCTTTCACCTGAGCAATGTTGGTTGTTGTGATGAAATTAATGTGTACCTATCTAGAAGCCTGTATATTTTCCATTTTTAACAGTACAGTTACTTCTTTCCTGCTATATGAAGCCGCCATAAAAGATGAGAAAAATGATTGAGATGCGGTCTTTCTTCTTTACCTAGAACCAAAGTTCTCAGTTCTGTACAGATAGGTACAAGTCATGGCAAGGAGTTAGGTAACCAATCCTTGGGGGGCCTGTGATATCTTCTATTGTTGTTTAAACTAATCCTTTCTGTATCTGTCATCCCTGTTTCCCACTTACAGTCATTTAAAGAGTAATACCAGTTCATTATTACCAACACTAAAAAGAATAAGCCAGGTAATACCGATGAGACGGAACAAGCCATATTACTGCAACATCACGTTATTCCAAATTATGCTTCAGAGTTACATAAACAAAGTAATTTTAAGGCTAGTCTTTCCTGAAATCCACTCGAGTGAATCGCTCACATGGGTATCAGCTGATTCCTGTTGAGATCAATGACATGGGCTTTGATGGTCTTCAGAGAAAATAGCTGTGTCTTTTTGTTTTCTTTGCAACAAAACGCTCTCAAATAATATATTTTTCCTTTCTCTAAATGGAAACTGATTATTACTTGTTCCAAAGTGCTAAACGTAGTAGAAGTGCAAAGATGTGTGGAGCAAAGAGGCTAGGCTAATAGTGACCAATTAGACCAATATCAGATGTATCCTGGTCCTTAGCAGAATTTTAGATGAATAGCCCAACCTACCAGCCTGCTGCCACGAAAACATGTAGTCCTGTTTTCCTCATCTGCCACAGTCCTGGCCACACGCTCTTGTTTTTCTCTTGTCTCTGTCGTTCTGGCTCCTTGGTCAGATGATTCAGCCCACTATAGCTGCAGGCATCTAACCCAGCAAACCCCAGCTCATTCAGCACCTCCAGCGCTTTAGAGAGGCCCTGTTTCTTCAGGAAGGTGAGATACAGGACGTGTCTGGGGTAGAAATAATCCAGTTTTGAGTCCTGGACCCCAGTGGGATGCTTGGTGTACAGAAAGTCAGCCATGTGCATTATCTGGTTGAGTCAGTGTCTTGGTTTATGGTTGAATCACCGCATAAAGTAATAGACTGCATGAAGGCCTTTTCAAAGATTTTGTGGTATTAGTGGAGCAAAAAATGGTTAATTCTTAGGGGCTTGTATCTTCATGAGGAAGCTACTGTGCAGCAAGCTGGTAAGTAAAGCTTTAGCCTCAGAAGTTATTTGGCACTGGCTCCCCCTGTGACATTTCTTTTCCGCATGGAGAATGCCTTTGGGTGATGAATATAGTCAACCTCGGCAGTGGATTAATTAAGCTGAGCAAAGGTGCTAATAACGTGCTGCAGAAGTACTTACAGGGGTGGCTAATGCAAAACAGTTATTTTGAGCATTGTCCCTCTATAGACCACTTCTAAGAAGCACTAGTTAAAGTATTGAACCAAATGCTCGTTTGAAACATAAGGCAGATTAATTATAATAATTCTTCAACTTTTACCACTAAGGCTTTCCAAGTGCCTTGCAAATACTAGGGGAACAATTTAACTAAAAAAAAAAAAAAAAAAAAATTTTTACTTTTTGCTCACTTGTTTGCATTTCAGAGTTTAAAGGATTAAAATAATTTCTAAATAATCTCATGTATATGCTTTGAGGCAGTCTGTGTGTGTATATATATGTATATACATCTATAATTTTAATTCACAGCTCTATCCTTGAAGCTTAAAATACTTAATTTTGCCTTTTTAACTATCAGAAGAGAGTTGACAATTATAGATGTGTTATTACTGCCTACATGTTGGAGTGGACTGAAGCACATAGGATTGCTGTTGTGATCCATACCTGTTGCAGTCAACAATAATTCTGCTTCAGCTTTGGTGGGGCAGGATGGTACAGTGACCTCTACAGTCACACATGAAGTCAATACCTCGGCCACAGACGAGTATCAAGAAACTACTTCCCAGTCCATTGGAGCAGATATCCTCAGATTGGTTAAATGTATATATTTAGTGCACTGAAACCTGAATTCTTATTGCCAGCCATTGAGTCCTAGTTGGTACCATGTTAGGAGCTGGCAGTGTCTCATGTGAGACGTTCAAGAAAGCCAGTATTTGAAGCAAACACTCTTCAACCTTTGGCTTTGTTTTTTATTGGGAGGTGTATTTTATAATTTAAAACCACTCTTCTCCATGCCTTCTCATTTTAAAATTGATTCTTTCCATTTAAAAATGATCTTCGTCGTTCATGCAAGGGCTGTCTTCTCAGACAGCTTATAAATTCAGACAATGACATCAAAATCTGCTTTCTCTGCTTATATGATTGATTCAGATGCAGAATATGATGGCAATGTGGTAAAAATAGAAAGGCAATCGCTGTGGCTGAGCATGAAACATTGATATAGAAGCGGAGCATCTCTCCAGTGAGTGTTGCAGAGGATTTGTATCACATTAGTCTGTCATGGGTCTGGAGATATTCTCCTAAATTCTAAGAGTACAGAATAGTAAAATCAAAATAACCATAAGTGCAAAACAAGCAAGCACCTTTTCTTCCAAATGTCATCGTACCTGGGTGAGATCTGTGGTGAAAGCATGTAGTGTAATCTTAGCCCATTGTTATATTTTATATTTTCAGTTTCATAGCAAATGGTATCTTAGCAAACAAGTCATCTGTACTCCCATCACTGGAATCATTGGTCTTAATAATGGTAGTAACTGATAAAAAGGAATTTCTTGTTAATATTGTTATTATTAAAGATTGCCGGTGTTTTGTTAGCCTGTGTATCTTGGTCTGAAACGTACTCAAGGCACAGGGCACTTAGAAGGCAGCGCTTGCCAAGAGCTACGTTGTACAGGACAAAGGCTGGTGCGCGACTGCAGGTACCGCAGGCTACGGCAGCACTCCGGCCGAGGTGCAGCCCCCTTGGTCTCACGTGGGCATTTCTAATGTCCCCATCCCTGAGGGAACAAGTGGGACAGCAGGAAACAGGTGTGCGATATTACACGCTGGGCAGAGACTGGAATTAGAAGCGCAGGATTGAGTTCCTACCCCAAAGTGACAAATGGTATAATGCTGAATTGAATGAAGATTTCATTTATTTTGTTTTTCTGCTAACTCTTGCTCCTTCTTTGGGACTGGGCTCATGTCTGTGCATAGGAGAGAGAACTGATCCCAGTTTCCAGCTCTCTCTATTTTGAGATGCTGCTTAGCCAAACCTCAGTTCCAGAAAGGGAAATATAAACAAATTCTATTCCACAATTATCTTTCACTAGCACTTAGCAGTCTGTTTGATAGAGGGTTTACTTAGAAGAACAGATAAATGAGTACATGAAAAAATTTATCATGCTAAAAATATCACGAAATAAAAAACACAGCAGAGCTTCATCTCTGATCTTCATAAGAAAAGACTGTGTCCATTTAGGAAACAAAGGTGGAACTTGCCCAAGGTGCATTAAATGTAATCCTAGGTTTTCTGGGAATCAGTCCTACTTCTTCATTTTCAGAGCATGTATTTTTCTATGTAAATGTTCTTAGGACGCTGTCATAAATCTAGTTGTTTGGTGTGTTACTCAGAAAACGTTGAAGTTCTGGGCCTAAAATTGCTGACCAAGAAATGTTCTGCCAGCAAGGCTTGTCATAATTTATATTTCTAAGAGAAATCAAAAGGCACCAGTGGAGGCTTCTCTCTATTTCTGTCATCAGACCATAATCCAATTATAAAGTTCCAAGTTCCAACCTGTATTTCCATCCAAGTTTTCACCTACAAGAGAGATAAAAAGTAGTATAAAAGTTGCATTCATCTCTAATTAATACTTATGACATTAAAAATAATTAATCGGTAACTTCAGAGTTGAAATGGGATGAGAAAAATACTGGGATCCGAAGCTTTTCAGCTCTCTTCCTCTCTTTCCTAGCCTCCAATCTAAAATGGAGTTGTATGAGGAACAGCAGGATGGCTGGGGAGGATGGGCAGTAAAATCTCTGCCTCCAAGCTCTCCTTGGATCACATGAGGTCCTACAGAATGTCAGTGGTGTTTGACACAAAGCAGTAATTTGATTTGTAATTTATTTTCTTCTCTTCATTTCCAGCTTCAGAGCCCAATTTGAAGGTACGTTCAAGATTAAAACAAAAGGTGACAGAAAGGAGAAGCAGTCCTTTACTCAGGAGGAAGGATGGAAATGTTGTCAGTTCATTCAAGAAGCGACTTTTCGAGGTGACAGGTAATTAAGAATGGAGAAATTCTGTATCAGCTGCGACTGCTCACAGCATAGTGGTGGTATTTTGGAATTGAAACTGCTAAACAAAAGGTTGTGTCTTTTTTTTTCTGCTGCTGAAAAGAAAACCATATTAAATAAATGGTTGTATATAAATAGCTTGTAATCTACAGCTTTCTGCCACTTACTAAAAAGTCATTGTCAATTTGAAAGCCATACTTTCAAATCAGCTTGGAAACCAGTACTTTACAACAGCAAGTACAAGAACAAGTAAATGGTAGACTGTTGGTGGCAAGGGACATTAAAGGAGAAAACAAGAATAGTCTCTTCCCTCGATTTGTGTCTTCTGTACATGGACGCAATTTTGGGTCCTGCATCTCCCGCTTCCCATTTCCCATGGAAAATGCAGGTGCTAATAGCAGGCATAAAACCACCTATCTGGTATTACTTAGCTTAATCAAGGACATTTCGGAATCTTGTGTTTGGCCCTATCGCTCTGGTTTCTCTTGTTTGAAAATGTCAGATCAGTTGGTTTTGATGTAAGGGCTCACTAAGCTGTTTTTTGAGAAGAGTGGAAACTTTAAAATATTCAGTGACATATTGTTGGTCATAGCAGATAGTGAGTATTCTTAGTAATTGAAAGGGAACTTGTAGCATGTAAAAATACAGAATTATGCATATAGAGGGGGACTAGAAGGGGGAAAAAAAGCAAAGTAAAAATTTGTCGTCAAGTGGTATTAGTTTTCAGTATTTTTCCCGCCCTTGAACTTAAAAAGTGACAGGGTGGATGGACCATGGATGCTAAGGCTTTCTTTCACATGTCTGGTATTGCAGAGCGGTAAATCACGTACATTATTTTGCAGAATTGCACCGGAGTTCGCAAACAGCCTAAAGTCCTCTCATTTTTAGTACTTAGGATTATTATGGTGCCAGGGCCTTATCTGTTAACTTGAAAGAAAAGTGCATTTACCGTATTTGGCCTCACTCTGACGTTTCTTGCTTTGACTTTGCTTCGGTATTTGGTAACTTCATGGCTTGTTCAGGTGATGTTACAATCAGGCCATATGTTTATGCAACCAACTGTTAATAGTCTGTCAGACATGTATCTGATTTCACGTGGTATATCAGAATTATGTCGCACCAAGATGGAAATATAACACAACATGAGCAAATTCACATCAGTGTTCCCATACATGCAGTTCTCGTGACAACTTTTCACAGTATGTCACGTGTAAAACTGGGATATGGATGTGAATGTAAGCATGAAAGTAACTAAATAAGGTAATTTCCCTATAAATTATTTCCAGATTAGATTTTTTTACAACTAATTTATTGTTTCTATTTGCTGAAGCTCTTACGAGATTCTTGTTCTCCACTTCCTTAGTTTTACCTGATTTCTTAATGTTTTGTACAGTCACAAGTAAGGTATAAACCAAAATACGTATCCCAGGAGCTTGTTATGCAGCCATTGAAAGGGCAGAAACCTCAAAATAAATATGTTCTCTTCCTAGCTCTGACAACAATTCCGAGCCTTACAGATTGCCGTTATAATTATTAATATCGGCTATATGACATTTTGCAACTTTCATAATCAAAACTTCCCTGATAAAACATTTCTGGCTGAAGCCTTTTTCTCCTTTTTTTTTTTTATTCTTTTAACTGAAAATAGCCCTTTGTTTAAATGCCTGCTTATACAAAAAGTGCTATTGTAATTTTTAAAAAACTGAGGGAAAAAAGTAAGTTTGTGTTTCTGCTCTTGTATGAAAACCAGTGAGAATATGATGCAAGAACTTTACCTGACCAGTTAGTATAGCTGGGAACCGATTCACTTCAGTAAATCGAAGTCAGCTCCAGTAGGAAAGAGCAACATGTCCAAGAAACAGCTAGGAAATCTCCTGGTAATTTCAGTCAAAATGGGGATATATTTTTGCATGTGAACTGAGGCAGAAAGAGTGAAGAAGCAAAGAAGTGGCTATAGAATATTTACTGCTACATTTAGATATTAATTATTTTAACTCCTTGAGTATTTTAATTTGAAAGCTATCCTATGAAATAGACTTACCTCTACTAATGCTGCGCTCTTCCATCTTTAACCTTAACTGTTTCCATTACATAAATTTAGTTTATATCAGTGTAGGATCAGAATAACTCAATACAACAACACACGACGAGATCACCCTCTTCCCCTTTATCTTAGACAGAACTCGGGAAATTTTCAGTCAAGATAACATACAGCCTTTCAAATGCTATTTTAAGATTTTTTGTATGCTATAAATATTCTTTCATATTTGTGCCAAAGATGCGGTGAAAGTGGTGTGTATTTTACCATTATTACTTACATATGTAATGATTAGTCCACAACGGGCTCATCCGATTTCTAAGCAGAAAGGGAATGGCAGTAGGCCTCATGAATTGACGACATGTTATCATGACCTTTGCAAGCCTGCTATCTCTGTCATTTTGATCTCTCACAGAGGCAGGACTCTTTGCAATTAAAAGGAAAAGACTTTCTTTTCTTTTTATTCATGACAAGTTGTATCTCTGCCTGATACTGAGTATCATACCATCTTTGTGGGAAAAATAAATAGTAATTTCTTCCTTCGTGAAGCAGACAGATTAGAAGGGGAAAGACCAAGAATATCTTTCCTCATTAGCACTGTAAAAGGAAAACGAAAAGAAATGGAGGATGAATTAAAAATCTTTAATGTAAGTAAATAGCTCGTTCATAATTGATGGATACTTTTCAACAGCAAAAAAACCCTGTGTCATAAAGAGTATACAATTAATCAAGTTCACGTGTTCCTTTTCAGTGTGAAATTCATGTATGCTTAATCTGCTTTTCAGAATCCTCAGTCAGTAGCAGCTCCCCTGGATCAGGTCCCAGTTCCCCAAGCAATGGTCCGACCAGCAGTGTAACAGAAAATGAAACCTCAGTTCTGCCGTCTAACATTCAAGCTGAGGTAAGACTCTTTCTCTTTACTGGGTAGATAATTGCTCGGATTTCTAGACTGGAGAGATTTGAAACTTCAGTTTGATCATACTCCCACGCAGAGTAATTGCAGAAGATAATTATCAGGGATGCCAGGACGCTGCAGGCTGACATCAGAGTATGCCATGTATGAGATACATCCTCATGTATCAGATGTATGTTCAGGAGACTCTTTGGTAACAGAAGTCCAAACAAAAGCAGCAGTGATGTTCCTGGAAGAGCGGGAGGGAGCTATGGAAGGAACTTGGAAGCATCTGTGTTGCAGAACATTACCTTCTGGGGTAAACCTAAAGAGGTGCACAGTGCTGAATGCTGATGAAGAACTTTCACAGGCAAGAGTGATTTAGGCATTGGTGACCTTAACACTTACAAGTTAAGGTGGTCCCAGGTTCAGATGGCTGCTGAAGTAGATTTTTTTAATTATGGTATTGGAGTTAGGTGACTAAATCCTTTTTCACATCTGCCTTTTATTTTACTGTACCTCAGTTTCCTTATCAGGGCAGTACTTACCAACATAACTGACATGCCAGGAGTCTTGGATACTTGTTTTGTAAAGCGAGATTGTACACGGAAGGAATCTTAACTACTCCTTATTCTGTTTCATACATACGTGCCTATAACAACAGGAATGCAGATGGTAAATCAGTTGTGATAAACCTCATTTAGCATAGATGACATGCCTAAGTCATGCTTTCCATGGCAATATTGTGACGGGACAATAAATTAATGTAACTAAGAAAGAATCAAATTCCACAATAGCACTGGAGTGCCTATGCTTACAGCAACTCCTGCTTTGGTGGCAGAGTTTTCTATTAATTATTGCTTTATACTGTTTATGTTAGAAAAATTGCATACGAAAATGTGATTTAACAGAGTTTTAGCTAATGGAGCTATTTCTCCAGGTCAGTGGCAGGACATTCACCTCAAAAAAACCTGGAATGGGCAGTTCAACCTCCAGCAGTGACTTTTCCCCATAATGAATTAATTGTGTGTGTGAACTATGATCCAGGGGGCAGGTGGGTGACCTCTGCACACTGATTAGTAGCCTCTCTCTGGCCCGTAACCAAAAAGAAAAAAAAATTGCATTGATGGCTAACATGTGGTCTTGCCTCATAGCCCCCTTGTATGTGATTGCAAAGAAATTTAAATGATGCAGACTAAAATCTATCATTTGGATTAGATCAGATCCTAGTTCAGTGGAATTAAATGGTGTATTTTAATATTGGGAATGTTTTAGATAAAAGTTTGTAATATGGGGGTGTTAGTGCTGTGTTAAGCAGGAAATCTTGCCCAATTGGATCCTTTATTGACTTGAGGATACTACAAAATGCGAAGGAAATAATGTCTCAGAACAATATATGGTGCTTGTTACTTTGCACGTTATAGTTTCTGGACATTTGCCCACAGTGTTGAACCACCATCAGACATGCATACAATCTAGTAAGGCTGGAAATCTCTGTTTGGGGAAATTTGGAAAGGCTGTAGCAAGAACCAGCAGAGTTATATTCTGTTTATTAATAGAACACTGCGTTGCATATCATTTGCCATTACTGTGCCAGACATCAGAAGTCATAGCCCTACTATACAATCACGGATGCTCAAATGAGCCTAAAAAGTTCCTCTAGAACTTGAGCTCTGCGTGCCAGAGTTGGTCACTTAGCTTGCTGGAAGCGTGCTAAGAAGCTGCAACTACTGACTTCCATTTCTGGATCCAGTCAGGGATTTCTTTGCCTCTCTGGTTACTTGACTGTTAATACTATGGTCCTGCGGGCTCAAACATTTTTCCATAAATCTCAACTTCAGTGCATTTTGATTTCAGTGGGATTTTCTTTGGTAGTTTAACAGCAGCCAAACTCCTACATATCTCTTTTCTAGTTTAGCATTAGCTGCCAGCTCTCAAAGGCTATATATCTAATCAATTTTTCATCAGATACACAAAGTACAGAAGTTTCTAATAATAGGATAAGTGTTCCAAAATCACCCAAAATATCACTTGTTTTGCTGTAATCCCGCATGACTCACTTTGCTGTTGTTTCATAATCGTTGTTGTGACATTTGCAGTAAGTGTTGTGCTCATATCTGAGTGGGTGGATAGCTGCGGTTTTCATGGCAGCAAATAAAACACTTTTTGCTGGGGGAAAACAGGTTGCTATGACAGAGAGCCATTTACCAGTAAAACATGAGTCAATACCGTAAATGATTACACTCTAGTGCATAGACAGAATTAGAGCATTATCAGTAATGAAACAGACTTAGAGTATTTTTGCCATATCCATTTGAATAGCGAGACTTTTAAGTGGTTTACCCTCCGGAGCAGACAGTCTGGTGGGCAGATATTTACATTTTTTGAATGAACAAAAGTGCATTGCAAATGCTACAGTTTTGCAGATAATCTTTTACTATCACAGTTCCCTTAATGGTACTTTCAGTACTATTTGTTAGAACACTGGTCTCATTATATGAAACTTGAAAGTTAAGCTCAAGATTTTAATTGCACCTTATAAATAAAATGCTGTTTTTATTAGGCCCAGTTGTCTCCAGTATCATCAAGGTTCACCGCAGTAGCTATTTGTCTCTTGTAGCATGCCGTACACTTTCAGGTCACCTGCTGTGCTGGGGCTAAATCTTACTTGCATGAGAAATGCAGGCAGGATTGAGCTCCTGCACAGCCCGTCCCTTGAGTTCAGAGGGACAGCTTGCCTTAGCCATGTGAAATGATTAATATTAGGCATTCACAGTCTGGTCAAAAGCCATTGAATGCAATGGAAAGTTTCCAATTGGTGTAAGCGGACTTCAGATCGTTTTCTTTCTCTTTCATTTGTGTGTTGCAGAGCAGCATTTCCTAGAATATTGCCTGATCATACAGGAGACAAATGACATACATGGCAGATAAATACCTACTCGATTTGTGCAACCCCACGGCACTATGTTTCTAATACTCAGCTCCTTGAGGTGCTCTTTGCAAGTGGCTAGTGGCAAAATGTGTAGGTTTCTGACCAGCTGGTGAGGTTTGCTTCAAGTGTGTGTGAAGAGAGTCTAATTAATTAGCATAAAAACCACCCCAAAAGCCTTAAGAAATAAGAATGTAACTGTGAATATTCAAAGCTTTGGCAACCTTGCTGTAGCTCCACAATCTAGAAGTATTAAAGCCAAACCATTTCCTCTTCCCCTCCTAATGTATAAATGTGCATATATACATGCACACGTAAAATAGGTGTTCCAGCTTCTCAGCAGGTCCTGGTACCAAAACAGGAGTACAATAACTAATCAGGGTTACCTGTTGATCATCGTATACTGTTACGTTTAGTAATCGTACTCTATTTTAAGAAAGAGGGTGACTCTGTGGACGGGATATTTTAAGCATCAGGAAGCAGGATCCATGGACCCAGTGAGTAAGTACATAGAGGAGCAAGTAGGGCAGTTGCTTTTTGGGGTAATCTAGGTGCCAATCCCAGCCATGAAGTCTGCATGCAGGAGGAGCACCATGGCTTAGCCATTGTGCTGCCAAATGACACTGCTGGCAGCTCCAGTTTGTGCTGCCATTTCAAGGTATTGTCAACTGTGTAAAAAGAGAAGCTGCAGCTGGGGTCATGCAGTTGTGCCTCAGCATGCGCAGGACCCTAATCTATGCAGGTGGACTACTAAATTTATTTTGGGAGATCAGATTTAACTGACGCTTAGGCTAATACTACCTGAAAATATTTTTTTTAAAATCAGTTGCCTCCCCAAATGAAAATTACTGATTGTTAGCAGTATTAAAAGTTGGATGGAAATGCTCTTACTAATAAATTCCTGTTTTCAACATTAAACTCCCATGGTACATAACGTGATTGATTCTGCCTCATAAAACAATCATGCCTGACCTTAATGTGGGAATATGCTTTACCGCTATACACCCTGTCACCGTTACGTTTGTTCATCCAAATCTTAGAAGGTAATAGTGGTGTACTGAAAACCAAAAAGCAAACGTGCATTTTTAAAGTGGCTTTGTATAGATGCTGCAGTTGCTACAAATTTGATTATATTCTAGGAGGCACATTAGAGCTGCTGCAGTGGCCTTTTTCAGTTAAATCTTTGTAGTCTCCCTCAATAATATCTCCATAGTCTCGACATACTTGATTTTATTCATGGTCAAAGGTGGATGTTATCAAGGCAAGACACCGTTAGCCGGGAATTAATGTAATATACAAGTGAAGCTTCTTTGTTTCATATGTTGACATTCCCTAGGTACCAAAAGAAAATTACAGAGATAGACTTCTACTGTTATTGTCTCAGTGATAGGTCGTATCTCCAAACAAACTGTATGAGGAAGGTTATGTTTTGGAATAACATCCTGTGTTTTTGTGCTTAACCACTTTTCATTGATGGTCTGAAGTTGCATTGTATTAGCACAAAGTATTTTACAGAGTTAATTGATATTCCAGGTTTGTCCAGGGGAAAATCTACAGCTCCCCACAACATGCTTGACAAGTTATTATATTTACTTTAGTCAAAGCCCGAGTGTGCAGTATCCCTCTTGGAGGTGGTCTATTATTGGAGTCCCATATGCTTTTTGTTTGGGAAGAAAGCAGTCACTGTGTCATACTGTTACACAGGGTATTCTTTTTCAAGGATGTTGTTCCCTTGGGGACCATATCATGCCAGAGTTCCTAAGTCTAATAAGACCTTTGTAGCTCTTATTGTGTTAAAGTTCTGGGAGGGAAGCAAGAGTTAAACAGAAAATGTAATTCAAGCAACTATACTAGACCACATGTTGAAAAACATGACTGTTAAAGCAGAAAGGCAAAGGCTTCAAAAAGATTCCTGTTGTGGTAATGTAACTTTTTATGTTTCTTCCCAATGAATCTAGAATGGAAAAGCAGAGGGTAATCTTTGCAGAATGTTTGGTTTTACTTGACAGTAATTAAAAATATATCAGCAATGCCATGTCCTTGAAAATTATATCACAAGGCTTCAAAAGAAGTGTTAACGATTTTAACTTGAAGGGAATTAGGAAGGCTGTGAGGGATATCCCACCATCAGAGAACGATGGGACGCTGGGTTTGTATATATGCATAGAAAGAGAGAGACAGTACTTTTTTTTAAATGGCAGATGTGACAATCTCCCTCACTTTCTATCCAAAATTCCCATGTCAATGGAAGTAAATAATGTGCCTGAAACATCCCCATATCACAGTCTGGATAAGAAAATACATGGACTAGGTACGAACCACATTTCATACCTTACAACAAAAATTTTAATAACCACGGAAAAGTAAAGGTCTAATACCTCCACATTTGTGACACCTTTGATTTGGCTAGATATACTCCTTAATTCATTGGCTAAATTCCCACTGAGTTTCCAGTGGTGAAAGTGCAGTTGATGAGAAGAACTGATGTTGAGCTAATGAGAAGTTGATGAGAAGAGATGTTCTAGGAATCCTCAAGAGTTTGGTTTTGCATGGCAATGTGATTTACTAACCAAGGAATAATCTCAGACATATATCAGTTGTTTTCTTAAGAAAAGAAATATCAACAGCTTTTCCACAGGGACAGTACTTTTCCTTATCTGGAACCCCATTGGGTCCCCAATGCACGATACATAACTGGCTTTCAATGTAGCAGGATAACAAGGATAAAGTTATCGAGATAAAAAACTTGGAGATTATACTTCTGTTTTTTTTCCCCTTTATTCCAGCATCTGGTTTCACAGCAACGCCTTTTGATACAGGATGAATCAGTGAACTTGTTGAGTCTGTACACATCCCCTTCTCTGCCCAACATTACCTTGGGACTTCCAGCAGTACAACCTCAAATCAGTGTAAGTGGCCAGTCTCAAGCCTTCGTGTCTACTTTTGCTTCCAGAAACCCTACTTTCTGACTATTCTCTTTTTTTAGCATTTTGAAACATAAGCAATTCAGAGTAGGAGCCAGACCTTTCTTTGCATTAGGCAACATCTGAACATTTAAGGGCACAACTTGAAAGCAGTAATCATTCTTAATCGCAAATAAACAAGTGCCAGTGTGGAGCTTAGCTAGGTATGGGCCACATGCGTTGCATTTATGTCTGCAAATCAGATAACGGATTGCAGACATGGCGAGAAGTATATGAGACATTTAGTATTAAAAGTTCAAATTATATGATCGTCCCCTACCTGGTAAAGTACAGCACCTGTAACTTTTTATGAGATTCCAGTAGCAACCTAAGCTGGGCTGGAGCGTAGTAGGGGAAGAATCTGGTATTCCTGCAGCTAGGTTTGTTATTTGAGGGGTATGCTATCAATCAAATAAAATCAGTGATATGTGAACAACACTTAATATTTTAATGACGAGTTATACTCATATGCCCTTTGTTCAGTCTGCAGGAATCACCTTTATTTAGAGCTAAATGTTAAATTAATATGTGAAATGTATGAAAACACAGCCATGTTATGTATGGAAATGCATGCTGATGGGTAAGGATCTTCAGATCTAGACCAAGTTACAGTAACCCAGAGGTGAAATCTGAGGCTTAGTAAAATATCTGAAAATTTTGCCACTGTTCAAAACTTACCTTTTCTGATTTCCAGAAAAAAATGTAAAAATGCTAATACAAGTTATATGGTAGTTCTATGCAACAGTGTATAAATTCTGAAGATGTTTTAGCAATTTAAATTTCTTAGAATGTGAATTGGTAACTTCTATAAAAATTCTAGGGGTGTAAGTACAGCTTTCCATGCTGTAAAAAAAAAAAATAAATCTATACAATCCACTATGGTTTGTAATAAATGCTACTTAATTCCAGTGCTAAATGTAGTTTCAAGTTAAAGTTTCATGTTATTTTACGGCTTTTTCAGTACATTTACTGTTCTCACCAATAATATATTGCTGCAATCCAACATTTTAACATCAGATATAGAA
Organism: Phoenicopterus ruber ruber; assembly: GCA_009819775.1. Classification (NCBI taxonomy): domain Eukaryota; kingdom Metazoa; phylum Chordata; class Aves; order Phoenicopteriformes; family Phoenicopteridae; genus Phoenicopterus; species Phoenicopterus ruber. Next base: position 34,475,594 of record CM020216.1, read on the forward strand.
CTTCGCAAAGAAAATTGTGTAAGCTTTAAATCAGTTCTCTAGAAGCCTTTCATGAGATATTTATAAGCAAATTATTGTTTTTAAGGGATGGAAAAATTGAACTGATCATGTAAAGTAGTGCTTACTTTTCCAGATGATATCATCAAAAATTTCTTAGCTATTTCACAAAAAATATAGCTAGCTTCAAAGTAATTTTATAACGTTAAAAAGGAAATGAAAATATGTTTAATTTTCTCACTTAAATCATTTGAGCTTTTGATGTGGCCAGCTAGCACCAAATATTACTTTTGGCATTCAAAAAAACAAAGGGGTTGATTTGTTACCAGAATAAGCAGTTGCAAATTGAATGTAAGGTTTACTTTGCTGTTTGTTTTTCAGGGAGGGGTGATAGCAGAGTGTGAAGTAAGCATACACCCAAAAAATATTAGTGAAAACCTTGGTTTGCCTCATTAGAATTTATGGAGTTTAGATTATCAGAGATACTGTTTTTACCATGACATACCATAAGTGGTTATCTGCAAGCCTCAACGTGCTTATTTCTGCTAGGTTGTTATTCTTGCTGTAAAAATTGTTATTCTGCTTTAAGTGCTCTTTTAAGAAATATTCTTTTTAAAACTAGGCAAAGAACAAAGAAATATAAAGTACATTTGCAATACTGAAGGACCAAAACTTCCAAAAGCTTTAAATCAATAACTATGCAATTTATAAGGGCACTTTAAAATGCCACACATATGCAACAGCTCTTGATGATTCTGTAGATGAGAGTTTAACTATACAAATTTACTTTGCAAAGGGTAAAACTTACATTTGTGCTGTCCTTCAGGGAGTCAGGGAGTGCTCCAGGAAAAGTAATAGCTTCCCACTACTACAGGTAATTATTTTGTTTTGCTGATTGGCTTTCTGTCTGATGGAAAGTTATGTGAAAAACCAAGCCTTGCCTATTCCAAACTCAATGGAAACTACTTCCTCTGACTCCCTATTTTCCTATGCAGGAGGCTGTGGGAAGGTCTTTAGGACTTCTAAGGATAGGTCCTGTCTTTTCATTAATAATGTTCTAACTAGCAGTTCCTTATGCTTTGGCTTTTATTACTGATTTTTTTCAAGTGGTTTCATTACTCAGTTTCTCACAGTGTTACATTTAACTGGCATGTTCTTCCTCCCTTTTCATCTCACAAAGTCTAAGATAGGGATGTTAACCCTTTCTTCTGTATGTATTCGTAAAGTGTGACATAGGACCATCTAATCAAGTGGAGATATACATGGCCAGGTTCTATGAAAAGCAGTTACCAGTGCCGTTGTTCTTTGACAGGCTTCATCATCATTCAAAGAAAAGCAGAAGGGGGAGACCCAGTCGCTCAGACAAGGAGTGGCCTTGGCTGGACAGTATGGGGGGAACATTCCTCCGTCCTCAACTCATCCTCACGTTGCTTTGGAGGGAAAGCCAAATAGCAGCCACCAAGCTCTCTTGCAGCATCTGTTACTGAAAGAACAAATGAGACAGCAAAAACTTCTTGTGACTGGTAATGATCAAGGTTTCAACACAATAATAATTTAAGATGTTTTAATGACATTTGTATTCACGTTAAACTAAACGTGGTAATACAGATACGGTACATCCTAACCATTGGGAAAAGTGGAAGGGTGGGAGAAAAAAGGACAGCATCTTTGCTTTCCCCCTTTAGTGATTCTGCTCCAGTCTGTTAGCCTGAAAGAATTCAATGATTACAGAAAAGAGAAAATGATTACTTCATCACATTCTTTTGCAGCTGCTGAACTTCCCAGCGTGGCGAGGCACGTGGTACACGTCCCACTGCATCAGCGCTGATGCAGAGTTCTGCGATATACACCCCTCTTCCCGCTGAAAGCTTTCTCTCCTATTAGAACTATTAGTTTGTTATTCTTCACACGGGAGTGAAATGTCCCTGTTTTGCAGGAGCGGTTCCTCTTCATCCACAGTCTCCTTTAGCAGCAAAGGAGAGAGTCTCACCTGGCATAAGAGCTGCCCACAAACTGCCTCGTCACAGGCCACTGAATCGAACCCAGTCAGCTCCTCTTCCTCAGAGTACTTTGGCCCAGCTGGTCATCCAGCAGCAGCACCAACAATTTTTGGAGAAGCAGAAACAGTACCAGCAGCAGATCCACATGAACAAGGTGAGTTCCCAAAGTAAGGAATTTCCAATAAACGTAAAGATTGAAAACTAATAAGGAAGTTTAGGTATTGGTGCCATGTGGTCGTGGACAGTAGACAGGCTCTTGCACGAGTATGTTGTTTATGCATAGTCGGTATACACATTTGTATAGATCTTCATTTTCAGCTTTCTGAAATATGCTACAAACGTGATTTGTGGTTCTTGACATCAGTAAGAATACAGTTCAATAAAACAGAGTTCAAAGCATCTTACAGGTTTAAATTACAGGTGGTTTCTTGTTGAACGGTAAATGATGCCTTAAAGATTACTAGATTTCTATCCAGCTTTTTAATGTGCACTTCTGAGCTTCAGCAATCATGCCATTCAGCTGCCTTTGAATTGTATTTTAAGCTTTCTCATTGTGGAAGAGTATGTGTACTAAATATATAACTCATTTGAACTCAATCAGCTGATTAAATTTATCTTTTTTGTGTAAGAAACTTATTAAACATCTGGGGAAATTTTTAATCAGCTTTGTAAAACCAACTTTTTCTCTGCAAGTCAGTTAGTCATATAAAAATTTGTTATCTATATGGTGATACAAAATTACCATATAAGGAGAAAGAGAAGAATGTGCTATTGCTAACATCAGATACAGAGTTGAATTGTGCCCCTCCTTCCCTGTACAGTAACACCTGGGGGGGGCAAGGGGGGGAGTGGAGAAAAGGGACCATCCATTAATAAACAAAGAGCAGCAGAATCTAAATAGGTTTATCAGGAGCTCATGCTTCTACAACAAATGCGATGCTGTTCCCTGCTCTAAAATGAAGATATACAAGTAGTTAAATACTTTTATATGGAGAACTTTTTTCTGCACTTACTACATAACTTTCCAAAAGTTGTTTGCTGGAGCATCTTTAGGTGTCTTCTTTTGTTTGAGGATTACTTAATAACTATATATAAGAGGCAATGTCAAAGAAGGAAAGATGAAAAGTGGGCATTCAGCCCTTGTACCTAAGAGAAAAGAAAAAAAAATCAATCCACCTTACTGGGTGAACTTCACAGGGGGCACTGATTCTTTGGAATCTACTAAGAATTCCCAACAAAATTAGAAACAAACCTAGAGTTTAAGTACATAGTTTGTACAGTGGTTTGGTTATTAAATCTTGTCTTAATTAGGAAAAATGAAGACCAGAAAACTTCAAAGTTCAGAGCTGATCCTTGCATGTTAACCCCTCTCAGCTTGGGTGTTTTGATTACTCAACTAGGACTCCAGTTGGCTTTTCTTTGAGTATGCATTCCATATGTTTAATCAAGATGGCATATGTATATCTCGTAGCCTCAGGTTTTGAAAATATTTCACCTGCCCTCAACTGTCTGAAGAGAAAAGAATTTTTACTGGTAAAGTACTGAGTCTTTGTGCTGTTTGTGGATATTCACTACAAACCGATCAGTTCATGCATTCCTCACAAAGCAAAGCCCACCGACGTGTTTTGCTGAAAAATGTCAGTGCTCTAGTCGTGTATGTGTCTTCTGCAAGTGTACGGGAAGCCAGGAGGCTTTCTTACATACCTAAAAGAAGAAACTTGATTTATAAAAACTAGAATTTAAGGATAGCCCATAGACAAGAGAGTGAGAAAAAATCAAATCAGGGAGTGGCTTTTAAGTACTGATTTTGAAACTGTAGTCTTTAACCCTTTAACTTAAAGGTTCAGATTGAACACCTGTGCCTACATAAGGTTTTTGAACTCTGCTAGCATGGTGGAATATACTTTGTTCATTCTTAAAACTTGCCTCTATTTGCAGTTCAAGTTATTTATTCATTATATAATTTGCATGGCTTTACAATCAAACTTAAACTCTGCAAAGCAGAGTTATTTGAAACTTAAAACAGTAGATACTCTAGACCATGCAGTAAAGCAGCCCAATATCTTCTAATTTCTTAGGATGAGTTTGGGCATGTATCAAGTGAATACATGCACGGGTTATTTTCCATTGTTCTGTCCCTTACTCTTCTGTTCATAGGGTGTATAATGAAATCTGCACAGAGGTATAATTCCCTCCTTTTCAGTCATGAAAAATGTAGGGGTTTCTTAATAAGGAATACTCAATTATTCTCTTAAAAGTTTTGGTGAGAAAGACGAGAACCATTTTAAGCTGACAAGACTATGAAATGCTAGTTGATCAAGACCTTAGAACAAGTTAATACCTTCTTTTTCTTTTCCATGTCTCTTTCCTTTTTTCCTTACGTTTAGGACTTCAAGTACTTAAGGCCTTAATATATTTCAGCTGAACCCAGTATTTGAATGTTTGCCCTGAACTACGATGATATGGCATGTGTCAGCACTCCCTGAAAAATGTTTTTGGTCAGATCTTTTTGATGGTCCCAGCCTAGACCAGGACAAACGGACACATAGGTGAATCTTGCTGTAACAACAAAAAGAGGAAGAGAGCAAGTTTCTCCCCACCCCGTTGATCTTGTATTTATCTTGTATTAAAAAAGCCATTTCTTTCTTTGAGAAAAGAATATACTTCAGCAGCAAGCCAGTGCTGCTGTGAGGGTGATAACAAGCAAAATCTAACATAGGTCAGAGGTAAAGAATTCCCCTGGATCATTTCCATTCTGAAAAGAAACAAATCATTGCCGAGAGGTGTGCCTCTGTCCTTAATAACAAAGAGAAGATCCCCTATGGATTATTGCTGGTCAGCTGTCAGATGCCAGGCTTTTGATGTGGGAAACAGTATATGTCTCCGCTGAAGTCTGACATTTATACCTGCGGGATCCAGTACGCTGACCTTCTGAAAACATTCTGCAAATGTTGACATCCCATCCAAAAGTAGGTAGAAACCCTTTTCCCAGCTTTCTGGGGGAAAAATAATAACGAATGTGCAGTAACCTGAACTCCGCTTGTCTTAGGGAAGATCGGCTTTGCCGTTGTCAGCTTTAATATACTTCTGTCCAAGTGACAGCTTATTTCCTCATAAGCCCCTTTGATCACCATTGCAAAACTTCATTCTGCTCAATAAAAGGAATCCAAAGTCTGAAACCCTCATTTAAAATTATCACAGTTGGGTACCAGAAGACCACTACTACAACAAAAATCTTAAAATCTTGATGTTATTTGTGTATCTCTGTATCTAGAAAGCTTTGACCCTGCCACTTGCAGGTAAAAGGGTCATTTTGATGTAACTGCTGTAAGTGCAAAGCCCCTAGCAGAAGTCTGCGTTCAAGAAAATCTCAGAAATCATAATGTGAAGAGAACATGAAAAAAACCTTCTGTCTTTAAAGGTTATTTTTGTCATGTGTGATGAATAATGTCCTGCCTCTGCTGAAGCTAAACTAGCACTGTCTTCACTGGGACCAAGATTTCATTTAATCAGTGCAGGAACCCTACATGTGTTCTTAAAATAATGTATTCATAGCATTTTGACAATTTGTTTTCAATGGTAAAATACTCTGTATTGGAGTAGCAAAGATTAAAATTATGGGGTAGTTTGTAGTGTGGACTAAAGTATGAGAGTTTTGGCTTTCATTCCACGGTATTAATTGGTTTAAAGCATCTTTGTATAGGGAACCAGTGACTGGGCAAGACTGTGAGGTAAAAAATACATGATAATAATATATAGGAAATGAAAATTAATTAGTACTTTCGATGGTGATAGTAATTGACCAATATCTATTAATAAAAAATGAAAAATAATATGGATGTTTCTGTTGATTTATTGATGGAAAAAAATAGGAAGACTATTTGTTTCAATAGGAATATTGAAAAGATACAGTTAACCCCAGATTAATCATTCACTTCTCTGAATGATATTTAATGAAATAGGGAAGACTGTTTGGATCAGGTTCAGCTGGAGTAAATTAATCTAGTTTCATTAAACATATTACAACTGAGGTTTTGGCTTTCCAGCTTACACATCTGACTAGCATCTTCTGAAGGTGAGAGGTAGCACATTTTTTCTTTGAAATATTGCGTAGAGTAGGGGGATTATTTGGACAACACTATAGCAACAGTTGACTGTGCTTGGAACTGAAAATTGCCCAGACCATTTTGTCCTTGATTGAGAACTAATGTTTAAGCCACAATGCAGAAGAACGATTCTGAAAGACAAATACATCCCTTGGAAACATTGTACTACATGAGTAACAGAGACAACAGTAAGCAGGTGCGAAGGTGTTTCAGTACAGCTAACAACATGCATAGCTGGTTAAAGGAATCTGATAGCCATAGGAGAGAAAGAGAGAAAGTGTGTTCCGTAAGTATATAAATGAGTTCTTAGAAATGACAGTCATGTATTTAAAATGAACAGTTAATTAAGGAAATAAATGTATGTGGTGGCTGTTGCAGGATTTTGTGCTTTGTCTCTGTGCAAAGACATTTTATTTAAAATACTGTATTTTACAAGAGCTCATCATTACAAAGGAGAAACAGAGCTGCAACTGAAGGACCTATAAAATGGTCTGCTGCAATGTCCAGGTTATTTATACTTAGTCTGCCATTTTTCTGTATAGGCAAGCGGGTTAGATTGTGTTTGATGTCTTTTTTTGGTTGGACTCTTGTAGTTGACGTCTGTAAATGCTTCCTCTCCTGCTGCCACTATTTACTTTGGCTCATGCATATCCCTTACAGTTTAATTTCCTGAAAATAAAAGGAAAAGAAATGTAGGTTACATTAGCATGAAACCATTTTTTTGGGTGACTCCTTTAGTTGGAATAGTGATAACAGTAATGTGTTCTAGTTAAAGACAACCAATCTGTACAACTCTCATTTATTAGTGAAATAAACCATGGGTTTATGACTGTTTTTAAATGTAGCCTTATTAAAGCTCAGATTAAGCAATCACTTTTTCAAAATCAAAAATGTGCATTAAAATGAGGAGAAAGTAAGTCCTGCACGTACCTACAGATAAATTCAGAAAAAAATGGTAAGTGGGGATTTAAGGTGAAAGATTTAAACATTAAGTGCAAGCAGAAGTATCCAGCTGCACAGTGAAAGGACTTGAGCAGTATTTCATTCAGGGCTCATTTTCTGCTAGGTAATCCAGCTTTAGATAGAGAGATAAGATAGAAATATTGACTCTAAACTGATATCTTTGCATGTCTCCAGATAGGTAATTTTCCACAGTAGTATCAGGAGATATAATACAAAATAAGATGTTTCAGACTTAGGAGAACTGAACGGTCTCCTGTTAATGCTACTAATGTAATTACTGGAATAAGATGGGGCCAAGCTGCCTTTAAAAACCACTTTAACAAATATGAAAGTATGGTGCTGATATGGAGAAACAAGTCAGCTGTGCCTTAGCAGGCTGAGCAGCAGGAGTGGGTTTTAGGTTTTGCTCCCTTCCCCCCGCATGCCATCCACCCATTTTTATCATGCTCCATCATATGGGAGGACATGACTATAGTGCCTCATAGCCCCTTGCCCGAGGCTTAGTTAAAGGATGTTTTTAATAACATTTTGCAGTAAAGATGATAATATGTATGCATTTTGTAAAAACTACTGTGAAAATATATAATGACTTTAATTTCACAGCGTTTTAGAAAATTTAATTTGTTTAGCTCCTCCTGTCGCTGAAGACTGGAGCAAATTGCCTGTTACTTCCATGGTGTGGGAGCAGGCCCCAGAACAGGAACACTGCAAATTGAAATGCACACAAATACCACTCTAGTCTCCACAGCCCCCTTCTGTGTGCTTGTATCGCTCCCCTGATTACATGCAAAAAAGCGTTTGAAGGTGTTCCACGTATAGATTATGTACTGCACGCCATCATGTGTTGCCTCAGAAGGCTCAGCAGCAGATCTGTGCCATACAGCAGCGTTGAAGAAGAAAGAGCCTGACATAAAAGTGAAAAAGCATAAAAGAACGGAGAGCAGTAATGAGCTAAATATGCGTTTTAACTTTGCTGTGGACATGCACTCATTTTCTCTTGGCTTCCCCTCCAGAATAACCCACCTGATGTCAAGTAACTGGCACATGGAATGGTTTACAGATAGATCAGCATCAGTGACTCTCGTAGCTGTATATGATTATCTGTCACCCAGATGTTTCAGCTTGCATTTGCTTGCTAGCAGCCAGGCAAGCAGCCAGACCTGCCTTTCTTCTCCTGCTTGAGGAGCGGAGAGGGCTCGCCCACAGATGTTTAACTGAGAGGCACAGAGGAGTGTACCCGAGCTGAATACACGTACTTAGCTTCAGTGCCTTCTTGGTCAGCGTCATCCCCTGAGAAACAACTGGAAAAGATTTATGGGTTTGATCTGAGAAATTTTCCAGATGCTGCTTAATAAAAGGAGACACTCTGCGTTAGTTGCAGGAGTAAGGATTCCCCAGCTTAGAGCGTGCCACCTGCAGCGTGCAGGATACACGTGTTGCAATTTGCCAGTTACTACAGTAATGGAAAGGGATTTTTTTGTTTGTTTCTTTTTAGTAAGCCATTAAACTCCCATTACGCCCCAAAAATGAAGGTTTGCTGTGACCGAAGCCTGTAGACTTCCACTGTGGAATTTGTTTCTCCACTGATGTGGGGCTTATGCATCAGCGCATTAACTGGAACTGCACAAACGGATCTTTCAACTCTTCTTGTTGACTTTGTGGGAGTTCCTGAATCCAGCTGTAGCTTCTTGATCATAGTTTACATGAGAGAGAACCCTGCCCTTCACTAGGGCGGCATTTTTCTATATGCATTAGCAAGCAGAATGAAACTAGACCATCCACGGTTTGTGGCGAAATAGCTATACTGAAGCCATCCAGTAACTCAGCATTTAGCACTACCTAAAACTCAGTTTGAAAGAGTTGATGGTTGGGGGTGGGGAGACAGATGAGAAGAGGGAAGTCTGTAAGAGTAATGGTAAAAGGTGGTTTTTTCCGCTCTCAGTATATTTGACCTTGGTGATACAAACCAGTATTTGCTTGAAATCAAGTGGGCCAGTTGAATAAATGATAAATACTCACTTGACCCTGCAGATTCTTTCTTATGTGTCTGATTGGTGTCTCTTTCAACAAAGCAGGGATTTGGGCTTTTTGGATTATGTTTGGACTATTCTGGAATACATTTGCTGCATCTTAAATAGTAAAACATCATAAACTGTACTGGATTGCAGCACTGGGGCGTCTGGCACCACAGCAGAGCTTTACAATGGCAGTTAATGGTGTAAAACCAGTGTGGTCTGGGTAGCTGTGTTACATCTTCACTGCTGAAACAGGGATACCGGTACCATGCACGACAAAAGCTGAAGTCTTTCCAGTCACGGACAGACATGCTTGTAGTCTCCTTGTGTCACGGGAGAGGTGACTGACAGCAGCTCTTTGTCACTGCTCCTTTGTCCACTTTTAGCGCCTTTGTACTTTAATGGATAGAGAAGCTTGTGTGAATATTCCCTAATTTGCTTGTAGTAAAATATTAACCGGATTAATAATGTTGTTCTTTTTTAGAGTTCTTTTATTATTTTGTGTTGTGAAAAGCAAACTGTAATATAGTTAAATAAATTCCTGCATTTATGTTCGAAGAGTATAAAGGGAGACTGATGTCTCTTGCTTCCCAGCTGTAACAGTGTAACAGATGTGTAATGTTTTCATTACTCTGCCTTATTTTTAGTTTAGCATTACTGTGTAGCACTCTCTGCATACACGGTCTTTTCTACTGCAGAATAACAAGTGACCTTTTGCTTAGGAGCTTTGGTTCTTGTTTCCCTGTACGTTAATATCTTAGCCATGCATGGCTACCTGGTTTTGCTGCGGAAGCTTTAATTTTGTCAGCGCAAATCTAATACTTCTCGGTGTTCGGCATCAACGAAAGGAGTCGATAACTGTTCCCCCCCCTTTCTCTTTCCAGATGCTCTCTAAGTCCATCGAGCAGCTCAAGCAGCCTGGCAGTCACCTGGAGGAGGCTGAAGAAGAGCTTCACGGCGATCACGCGATGCAGGAAGAGCGAGCTCCCGCCGGCGGTGCCAGCGTTAGGGCTGAGAGCAGCAGCGCTGGTGTGGATGACAGAATAGGACAGCAGGTGGGGGCTGTGAAAGTCAAGGAGGAGCCGCCGGACAGTGATGAGGATGTTCAAACCCAGCAAATGGAATCTGGGGAGCAAGCTGCTTTTATGCAACAGGTAATAGGCAAAGATTTAGCTCCAGGATTTGTAATTAAGGTTATTATCTGAACATCACATGCGTTTTCTAGGCTTTGATAAGCAATTGTGTTTTGATTCACTGATCTGGCAAATCCTGATTTACTGTTCAAAGAATTCAACAGAGGCAGAAGTGTTGTATGCACACTTGAAAACATAGCGAAGCTCGTCCTTATGGCCACTAATTGAGAAAATACCTGTTGCTGTCAATTATTCTACATAAATCTTTGCGTAATAGCTGATAGACTTTGTATTAGCCCAGGATTACGTTACATCAGTTAGTTCTAGTGAAAGAGAACTCGTATCACCTAGCTTGTTGAGATCAGCAATTGCTGGAATTAGTTTCCAGACCTGATTGATGAGACATTCTTTTTCTCTGATTTTGAATCCTCTGACTTTTGCTTTCAGCTATCTGTATATACTGTATCATACCGTAGTCTTGAACACTGTTAATGTTAGGGTATTTTTTCCCCCGTAGACAGGTACTGACTGCTATATCAGTGGTCCCAGGCTGGTGTATAGAGTATAATTTAGAGAAGAATACAAGGTGGATGTAAAGAGGCAAGGCAAGGCAAGGCACTGTTTAAAAATTGTATTGTTTTCTTTTTTGCACTGCTTAGTTAATTTTTCATTCTGTCTTATTTGATGCTACTGTCTGCAGAGACATCCTTAAACGAAGCAGATGCAAGTACCGGTGAGAAGCAAAACGCAGCATTAGGTTCCAATCAGTTATTAGGGTATTGCAGGAAAAGCACAGAACTGTTACCGTTATCATCCGACATCCAATCACTTGTACTTTTTTTTAAATAAAGACTAATCATACAATATATCGCATAACCTTTACCGCTAGGTCTCACGGACAAATACTAAAATAACGCCCGTGCGTAAAAAGCCAGCTTGGCAAAGGGAAACTTGAGGTTGCCGGTGGGGATTTCGCCAGAGCTGAAACGCGCGGTGCGTGCGTGCGGCCCGCGAGCCGGCGGCCCTCGCCCTCGCTGTAAAATCGGGCAGAGCGAGGCTGGGTGCAGTGGAAGGCCCTGTTTATTTAAGTCGCTACTTTGTCGGGTCCCCGCTGTTCTCCTGCAGAAAAGTGATTTTGGGAGGGGGGACAGGAAATGCCTTATGGAAACAGGAAGCCCAAGTGATTCATGTGCTGAGGAATGCGGGGCGGGGGGGACACGGGGCAGCGCTCCCTCTGTTTTTAAAGGCACTCTATGAATTGATTTATTGTCAAAGAAAATAACAAAGCGAGTAGGGAAATTGTTAAGGAAGCTTTCCAGTGAAACATTTCCTTCATATTCCCTTTTGATATGTTTACCTTGTTTTATAGGTTTACTTTTGTTAAGCTAGTTAAAGATTCATTGTATCAAGATCCCCTTTAATATGGATAATCCCAAACTGACCTGGAATCCTTGTCAGGTTTTTTTTCTATTAAAAATATTTATATTTCTAAAGCTGAGGTATTTTAAGGTGCAGTATCCTGTTTCAAAAGAGATAGCTGTTTTGCCAAATGTAGAAATTGTTCTAAAATATGTTACTAGCATGTGTTGTTTACATTATGCTCTAATACTATTAAATCTCTTATAAAATGTTGCGACTTCTAAAGATACATTATCCTTTTTCCTAGAAGGTCTCCAAACAAGTGATTAAATAGTTGCTGTTAATATGAAAGGCCTCCTTAGATAGGAAAGATTTATTAATTGAGAAAAACACAGGTGATTTTTATGTGTGCTTCCTATTTGAACAGAAATCTTTCTCCATCCTGGATTAAAAAAAAAAAAAAAAAATCACATTCACATTCAAAAAGTGAAGCATATAAAAATGAAATTATATGTTTTTCCCATTCTGTATAATTTTAATTTTCTTTGAAATCTAACTTCAGCCTCACCAAAAAGGGATAGTGCATCTTTTAAAATACATTTTATTTGAGGAGAAACTTGCAAATGAGAATACTTTTGTACAATATCACTTCAAAGGCATGTATTCACAAAAGACAAAAGATATTTTTATAACGTCATTCAGGTGAGAAACCCCAATACATTAGTGGACTTTAATTTCAGAATCTTTCAAATTCGGATAAAATTCAAATAGAGAAACTACCTGGAACCAGTGAAAAGGAAAACTGGGTTTAAACAACCACATTTCTAATTGATTATTGTCTCTTACATTTTAAATCTACTGTATTTATTATAATTTACACCCTTAGAGGTGATCTCTTGTTTTGTGTTGTAAATATATTCTGTTTGTATGTTCCCTTTTTTTGCCTTCTGATATAAGTCTCTTCCTTTCTCAAATAAAGTTTTTTTTTAAAAGATCCCCTTTCAGATATCTGACTTTGTGTAAATTCGATAACTTAGTTGTGCTTTTGCTTTGTATAACCAAATATGTTCGCTACACATTGTTGAAACAATTCAAGCTTTCAGGAGCGAGGTTTTTATTGCACTATTCTTACAATAATTACACAAAGTCTTTTTTTGGTCTCTTGTTTTATCCTCCATCAGCCATTATAAGTTTTAGTGAATGTGGAATAGTATTGGTGCATGCTCATTTTCCCATCATGGCATCTGTCTTGAACATGTGATCATATATTGTACTGTATAGGAAAGGTAAAGGTGAATCCCAGGTTCCTGGCTCCTAATTATCCAAAATTCAGATGAACTGAAATAATTTCCATGACATTTCTAAAACCTGCCTAGAACCCAAAAGATGCTGAGCTTATACTGACCGCTTTGATGTTCCTCAAGACCTTTGCAAAACTAGAGTCTACCTGTAGATATGTTGGGGAGGAGGGAATCCACGAACTTTGCAGACATTAAAGCAGTTGCGTGAGACAGCGAAGTCCTGCTGTAGAGAAACACCTGAGCACTTCCATGAAGACGTTAAATGCTCTGTGACATTTCCTGAACTTTGCTTCAGATCTACAGAGAGAAATAGTCTGTACTGCGTAACGATCCCTGTTGCTACAGTACATGAATTATTACCACCAAAAGAGTTCAGAAAATTGTTGCGTTTTAACTCTTTAACTGTTTCTTTAAATTGCAAGGGCCCTTAACAGCTTTGATTCTGGTGTAATTTTGACTAAAATAAAACACTTTCAACAGCATAGGTATGTAAGAATAAATATTTCCGTAAATCAAATTCAATTATTTTCTCTGATATAACAGCAAAGCAATGTTTCATCAGTAATACACTCCCCAAAAATTAGATAAAAAGCCAAGTTTTAGCTTAGGAAAGCTTAAAACTAGCATTAACAGTATAACATTATACTGCTTGCCCTATTGTTTATTATGTATTTAGAATCTTGTGTCTATAAGTAAATCATGCTTTCAACAGGGATTTTATTGAGATGCCTTTTGTTTAGATACTCATGTTGGAATTCGAAGAGCAGCCATCAATGTTGGCAATTTACAACGTTCCTGTTTTGGAGGCTACACCTAGATTTTTTCCTAAATTATTTGTTTACCAAGCATCAAAGCACCCATAATGAAGAAAATAATGATAATTTAATACAGTTCACAAGCCTTATCTTTTTTCAAGAATGATGTGCATCTCTTTTTTTTTTTTATTTTTGGAACAATAGATGTTTATTCTGTTATCCAAAAAAAATAAAGCCAGTATAGCTGCCAATTTAGAGGTAATTACTACTAAATGAGGGAAAACGCTTCATAATATTTACATACTCAAGACAGACACACATTACTGGAATGTAGGTACTGTCACATTAGCTTTTTTTCATCTTCTGTCATTAACAAAATAGGATTAAAAGCCGAATGCCTCAGCAAAGCAGGAGCACTCCAGACGCTACCACCGCTCATCCTTTCTATTCAGCAATTCATTTGTGCACTATCTTCATTCCATCTGCGTTATCATCCAGATCACTAAGATTACTCCATGTTACTTAAGCCAACTATACCCTGTTTTTATCTTCACTGGCGTTCTGAGGTAAAAATCTATAAACATTAGTCCCAAGCACCAATCTGAAAATGTTTACTTATTTCTCCCCCTTATGAACACTTCACAATCTGCAGCCAAAATTAGCTAAGCCGAGTTAATTTCCTTATTGTATTCTGTCCCACTAGCAGCATGTCCTACTTATCCACTTAAGAAATGTTTGTTTGCTTTTCATTTATTTGTTTAGTTTCTGATTTCCTTATGCAGTTCCCATCATCTGGGTGGTAGCGGGGCTTCTGTACCTCGTTTCTCAGTGGAGGAATATAGCTTAGAACGTCATATACCGAATTGCTATTCAGGTAAACAGAAGAAGAGTGTCCTGGATAAAATTATGTTCTCTGCCTAGAGTTATAAACGCAGTGATTTTTGTGGAATTTTACCACTCTATTTGGTAGACACTGTACTTTGCATTTGGTAGACTTTGTGTGCTTTGCTTTTTTTTTTTTTTCTTCTAATTCAGCCTAATTTGGAATTAGATTTAAAGGCAAAAAATACAATTAGCTCAAACTGCATAGCCAGTGGAACGGCTGGGTTTCTTGGCCATGCTCGCTCACTCACACACCAAGACAGGACTGGGAAGGGGCATCCTTTAGGTGTGTCCTGGTTTCTGGTCCCCAGTCGCTGGGCTCAAGCCTCACGCTCCTTTTGCTTATTTCCATTCTGGCCCCATAACTTGTCCAGCCCGTACAGGATAACCTCCCTGCCTACCTGCGGGCACCCCCAGCTACTGGAGATCCCCGAGGGTTATTTCATCAGCAGCTGAGAGTTAAAAGGGTACCAGCTTAGTAACTTGAAATCATGCAGCAATGTCTAATTCTCTGTGATGACTACACGGGGGCCTTAGTCAGTGGACTTGTTTTGACAGACCAGATACTTACTTGTCAGTGATTCAGTGCCTTAACTAACTGATTAAATGAGATGTTTTGAATCTGGCTGTGGAGCCTTTATTGCATTTGTTTTACTTTAGTTTCCATAGTTGCCTTGATGTAATCGTATTGACTCTTAACAGTGCGTAGCCCTGACATATGAGGGAGGTTGGTTGGAGGATACGCTGTTAAAAGCGCCCGTCTGCACATTTGGTCCTTCCAAGGTGGTAGCATGTTGCAACATTTTGGGCCTTGAGAAGTGCTGTGAAGGGCAGGATAAATAGAAATGTAAGTTTTGAACAATGTCAGACTTCCAAATAAACCTTCCACCGCCTCTCCTCCCTCCTAAATGAGGTTGCAACCACAGCCATATATATACTAGCTCAGTTCACCTTTTTTTTTTTTTTGTAGGCTACCCCAGTTGTGTCCTTTAACTGTGCAGGCAGTAACAGAGGCACTAACCTTGTACCTTTCTGCCCTTCCTCGTCTCTGAGAGCGCAGTCCCAGGGCAACCCCTACATAAACCAAGCTGGCACTAGGATTCCTGGGCTCAAACGTGAGCCATAGACTGTCTGGATGGAGCGAGGGGGCGGAGGGCTGCGTAGTTGGATTTGGTTTGTGAAATTTTTTCATTCATCTACATGAGGGGAAGCCCCATCTGAATATTTAGCCAGCTTTCTGTCATCTTTACTCTTAAGGGCTTGTCCATCTCTATCAAGTTTCTCGCTGTGGTCTTTAAAAGTTATGCTATAGGAAGAAGAATAATTTTTTTTTTAGGCTGACTATATGTGAAAGTGCATAATAATGAGAATAATTACAAGTAATTATTCTTTCCCAGTTGTATTTGAAAATGACCCATTTTTTTCCAGTATCAAATCTACTTTCTTAATGATTGCAAGGAGATTATTATTTTTGTTTGTCTCCTATTGTAAACTTTCAGTTACAGAAGGCAATAAGACTTATTTTATCACATAATTAAATCAAGAACTGAATTGTCTGACCAACCATGTGGCATTACAACGTAACAAAATTATTTCATTTCACTGGTACCTGCGCAGAACATTGTTGATACTGCTTTTATTATTTGATCCAAGATTTTTTATGATGCTTTTCCTCCTTCAGATACTTACGATATAGCACCTCGATACTTTTGTCAGAGAAAGCGGCGTGTAAGGAGACCGCTGGGGCAGCACTACGCAGAATTACTTAATCGGGGGTACATAACTAGCATGAATCGAAAGTCTGTAAGTCCAGATCCCAGTAATTACCACTTCACATTTTGACAGTCAGATGCTGTAACTTTCATTCCATTGGGCAATTTATCGTTTCCTGTATCAGACAGCATGGGGTTTTATTATTATTGTCATTGAAAAAGATTATATGTTCTTGGAAAGCCGCTTCTGTAAATGCTTCACTTTTGGAAGAATTCTGTTTTGACCTCCGAGTGTCTCTCTCTCCGTCAGACACACATCCACGCACAGACACAAGTTTTCATTTTCCTCCTTCCCTTAACATATGAGGCTGAATAAATGCACACCGCAGTGTACTGCTGGCTAGAGCTTCATAAAGCTCTGTTGTCTAACGCCCTGCAAGAGCAGCTCAGCCTGAACGCCTGTGAGACATAGGTGCTCTAATGCAGAAAGCAGCGCATAATCTGTCTCCTCTCATGTTCTGGCCTGTGACCTTTGGATCCCCAGGAGACCGAGGAGGTCTTTCTGTTCATACTGCCTGCATTTCCTCAGCAAAGGGTCTTGTGAAAATTACAGCTGTGAGATTGCAGCAACGCAGCCATGGCAAGGGCTTAAGGTGGCTTTGCTCAGGTTCTCTGTAAAGCAGCAAGCGAAGCATGGAGGATTCAGTCTCCAACCCTTCCCTTAGTCTTTTCCTTTTGCTCCCATCGAGGGCATCGTGGTAGTTTTTAGGTGGCAGCTTGCGGATTTTTAAAGCAGATCTCCGTTATTGAACAGACCCAGAAGGAGCATGGGGCAGAAATTGGGAAACGCGCTCCCTCTGCGCAGGGGGATAGCTACCGAGAGCAGCCGCTTCTAAGGCTTCCTCTCCTACGTCTTCCTCTACTGAAAATACAAGTTGAAGAGTTACTACGCATCAGAGAGCGTGGCTCTGTCACTTGGCTACTCAGCTACAGGGACAGGTGGTGATCAGGTTTCCCTCCTTTCTCACCCATTTTGATCCATTTTGACACTTTGCCTTAGGGCATCAGAGGCTCCCAAGCCCAACAAGCACATCCCTTGATATCTTCCCTTTTTTATAGAACTTTCTGGTTCTCACCATTTACCTACTTTTGCGTACATGTCTTTTGTCATAGTTTCCCATTAGTTTCTGCATCGAATTTAGTTTTCTGAAGCTCCTGGCTTTATACAGAGAGCTTCAAGGTTTCTCTGTTAGTGTTTCTGACAGAAAAATAAAAAATGGCAGCACTGAACACAGGTGCCATCACCGCAGGCTCAGCCCAGGGACACCTCACTTGAATAGCTCTGGTTTGGCCATTTCTGCAGGTAATCAGGCCTCACTAAGGATGCCAGTGAGGTCAGTTAAAATATGTGCCGCGTTACCCTTTAAGCTATGTGAGCGAGTGTTTTCATAAGAATCTCCATCCCTTCTCAGGCGGGCTCTGGGAACACAAACACAGGCAGCACAGGACCAGCAAGAAAAAAGGGACAGGAGCCAGATTCATTCCTGCAGGAAGAGATTGCGAATGAGCAGAGGGGCTGTTACTTACCCGTGTTGATGGATAACGCGCTGACCAAGCAGGCTGCTCATTTTCCCAAGTCCTCGCTGAGAAGCTGGATTGCAATCAACTGCTTTCAAGTTAGGTACTATTATATGTCACTATTATAGTAGCTCGGACCCTCCCGTAAAAGAAGTAATCCTTTCTTTCACCTCTCTGGCCCTTTCCCTCTAGCTTTTAATGAAAGAAAAAGGCTCAAAGCACATTAACTCTGTTTCATTTTCAAGTCCTGCTTTCGCGCAAGAGCCTGTAGTTTGGTACGAAGCTACGTCAGGGATGAGCTGACCGGGGGAGTTCTGCAGTTGGCAGGCTGAAGCCCATGCTCGTTCCCAGCTCCATCTGGGTTCGGCTCCGAGTGACCCAGTGGCTGCACTCTGGAGCCTCGCACTGTTTCATGGGCAAGTGGTTCCCACAGCCATTGACGACCAAGATGTTTTCAGGCTGTGAAATCGGTTGGCGTGAAGCGCATTCAGCCCGAGAAGAGGCAGCGGGTTCAGCGTGGTGGGATGCCATAACCACAGGAGCACAGTGTTTGTGAGGCTGCCGTCGTGAAGGCGAGATGCTGGTGGTCACCGCAGAGAGACAGTTTCGTAACACTTTCCTTCATAGATTTGGTTTTCAGTACCCCGTCCTAGAGGCCGTGACTAAGTGGAACGTTTAAACCTGGAAGGATACTGTGAACTCAACTGCTCAGTGACAGAAAGAAGTCAGTGCTCGGTTCTCTTTCTTACTGTCACGGCCACCTGCATATTTAGCATCATTGCAAAAGGCTGAATATTAACTTACAGACAGGGACTCAAAGTGGGTTAGGGACGTTGGAGAAGAAAAATTTTTGGAACCTCGTTACATCTTACCAGGACCAGCTCTACTGTGTCTACCTGCTCTTCTGCGTGATTACTTCAACTAGTAATTCACGAAATCACAAGACAGGGCACTTAATGTTTGATGCATAGCAAGTTATTATTGATGTAGTGCTGGTATTTCCTATTTTTGCTTTCTTCTGCTTTATACGGATGCTAAGTATTGAAAAGGGGAAAAAAAAAAAAAAAAAAAAAAAGAGATAGACTTTTCAGATGAGGGGTTTAGAAATGGAGGAGGATTTTGCAAGTTGGAAAGGAGGGACACAATCCCACTGAGGTTAGTTGCATTTACAGGATTCTGCAGGTTGAATGCAACAGTAACTAATGTCAAGAAGGACCAATATATACATATTTTGCTCGTCTGTGTTACAAAGTTCATCCATTGAACTAAGACCTTGGGCCTAACAAAACCAGGAGATTCAAGCCCTGCACAGCCGAGTTACTCTGTGCAGAATGAGAAGCTGGAAAACACTGTCTCACAACCTGACCCCTACCAAAAAATGGACCCACTCCTCAGCTGTCGCCTTCCCCACAGACCACTGTTACAGTGCTGCTGCATCAGCAGTGAACAGCTGCCCGCCACTACTGCTGCCGTACGCGATCCCTGCGTTGCGTGGCTTCTGAGAAGTGCTGTGCTGGAGGAGGTCCTCAGGGCTTACAGCAGGTCTTTGGAACGAGGAATAGGAACCAGGACAGGAAAAACAAAATTGTCCAAGTCCTTTGGTCTGAGTAATTCACCAAGGGCATCACCGAGGGCAAAACTGAATTACTTTCTTTGACATGGGCAGAAGCCACTGGACTGAATTTCATATGTTTTCATAGGTCTAAGTACATGATAGCATTATAAGAGCAAAGAAATGCTACCAAGTTCTCTCTATAGGCTAAATCTCCTCTGTGCCACTGAAGCAGCTGTGGTGGTTCACAGGAACGGAGGCTCCTCGCAGCACGTAGCTTGTGTCCCTAAAACGGGTAATGCTGGAGAAGCACCAAAAGGCAAAAAGCAGAGCTGCTTTCCAAGGACATATTTTGCAGGATCAGAAGAACAATTACACCCAAAGCTACCACAGTGTTTCTCCCCTTCAGCGAATAACTCCTCGCTAGAAGCCTCCCCGGCCCCTTCTCCCTCCTGTGGCCATCCTGTGGGTGTCCCCTGGTGTACCAGCCCCTCTGCCAAGCTCTCCAGATTTGCCCCATTTCTGATGATCAGAAGGCATAAGAGATCCCCTTGGGAAGAGCCGTGAGCCTTTAGTTACTGCTCCTTCACACACGTGCTTGGCCACCCCATGGCAGGGCCGGCTCCTGGCAGGGAAGGGACAGTGTCTGGAGGCCAAGGCCAGCCAGGGAGCAGGGGAGCGGACGGAGAGGTGTCCTCCTCACCGGGGCACTGCTGTGGGACCTCACGGTGAGGGGAGACAGAGGAGGTGAAGCAGCAGCTGTATAACGTCTTACAGGACACCTCGTAGTTAGGCTTGAGAGCCCTCCTCGGCTTGGAGAGCAGCTCCGTCCCCTCCTGAGGACGACAACATTACTTCAGCCAGAGGCTCCAGATTTCTACCTGCTGCAAAGAACTTTCTTTATTGTCTCTGTTCTCAGAAGACAAGATGGTAATGAGGAATTAACTGCTTTGCCTTTTAACTGATCGTTTTAACCTATTTCATAGAAAGCTCAGGCTAAACAATTTAAGTTGAAATGCACTGATCCTTTCAGGGAATAGAAGAATTCAGACAGTTCTAGGGGAAAAAAAAAAAACAAACAAACAAAACTCTGCCAGCCACTACCAACATGAGTCGTTCGGTTTCACTTTCTTGTGGTTGTCTCCTTTAATTATTTTATATTCACTGTTAAACACAAGTTTTCCTAATCAAATAATGGAGATTAGTTAGTAAAGAAAGCATTCAAAGGAGTAGAAGAAAAAAGTCCCAATTCCTAATTCTCCATACTGACTACATCTTGGATCTCACTTCAATGGCTTAAGAAATACTATAACTGCTAAAGATTGGGCCGAGAGTATCAATGTTCTATCACCTTTGTTACACTACTTTTTAAAGATAAATTGACACTTATTTTTCCAGCTGGAAGCTTGTACTTTGATTTCATTGAATTATTATTGATTATTAAACTTAATGCTGTAGTTCAGTGCTGGACCCAAAATCAGAAGCACTGGGGTTTCTGTTGTTTCTTATCTGAGCATTCTAGGTCAAGGAGATAGGTAAAGTGAAGATGAAATATCTAAAATGCTTATGAAATTATCCAGTATATATTTCACCAGAAAACAGTGAGATACATTTTTAATTTACTTTCATGGACAGGTTTTCCTGTGCCAAGTTGGTTTTCCCGGAATTCTTAATTCTCTCCATGTTAAGCACATTTTGCAGTCTTCAGTATTTATCATTTATAGAAAATGTTCCTGTTTGTCATCTCCTAAAAATCTCAAGGACTAGACATTTAAATCAGTGACCTCACTGATTAATAGCTCTTTCCAAATTGATTTGCATCCTTTTCCCTATTGTGCAAAACCATAACAAAACAGAAATACCAGTGATTTAATTTGGCATCATCGAGCACTGAAAGATGAGTCAGAAATAGATTAGCAAGTGTTCTAGTTGATCTTAACAGTGCAGTGAGAAGTACCTTCAAGGATGACAGACGATCCCACTGACTAGCGATTCTTCTGACTGCATTATGGCAGGGATGAACATGCTGTCTTTTCTAACAACTGGCCATGAAAACAAAGAAATTTGAGTTCATATCGCTGTGGAAAACAGAACTGAAACAAAAATTCCTTTTTAATACATGTTTGGAGTGCCTGACTATTGCAAAAGACTGACAGAAATATGTTAGGATCTCAGTTTGTGAGATGATACCTAAGATGTTTCTCTTAACTTTACTGGGAGTATTTTATTTTTCCGCTCCGAATCAGAGCATCAGCACTACCCTCCGGTGCAAACCCAGTGATGCGTCCTGAATGTTCACGTGCTCAGGGCATTTTGAGCTGCACCTTTAAAAACAAATAAATGAATACGGAGTAAACTTGTTTGGCATTTCAGGCCAATGACCAAAGCCAGGGAGCCTGGTGAGTGTGCTACTACGTTCTCTTTAACTTTATTTTTGTGGGCATCATGCATTTTTAAAATGGTCATACGTTTCCCTGAACCAATGTAATATAAAAGATTTACTGTTACAGTTTGTGTGTGGCCAGGCAATGGCATATGGAAAACATGTTTCCTGCTATTTAATTTAATTACTCTAATCACGTGCCAGCCCCGGGCATGTCATTCCGGACCTCTGAGGCTCTTTGTCTGTCAAAGAGATGGACAATATCTTAGCTTTGTTTAGTTGCTCTGCAGGCTGCAGATAAAACCACTGAAATACTGACTGTTTGTTTAACCAAAACTTTGCATTTTAACCATTTGGCTTTGATTTTTTGTTTTACAAGAGAAGATGACATTTTGGCCTTGGTGAGCCGAAAAGGAAATATTAGGGATATGAAGAAGAACTGTCACTTTCGGGGCTTAATAGATGAAAAAGAATACTCTAGCCTTCTGGTCAGAAATCAGCTTTGTTAGCAGAAACTTAAGACACGCATCGCTGTTATTTTAGAGTTGCCTGTTAGCAAGGGCAGCTGGAAAAGTCCTGTTTATAACTGCTCCATTCTAATACAGTTAGCCCTTCGTTTAGCAGTTTCAGTAGATTTTAGTTTCTTTAATTTTGATAGACGAAACCGTAATCGGTGAAACTAATTATGATTCCATAGCAAAAAAATGTACCAATAATGTTGCCTCCAGGTATAAGTCAGCCTTTATGTTAATGCCCTACAGTTATTTGTATATAAGAAATATCTGCAAATTACAGCTTTAAGTCTTTTGACAAAAATTTAAGAGCAGAGAGGCAGATTACAGTACTTCATTCATATTATAAACCCCAAATCTACAGAGAAATTAATCACACACTTAGCTTTAAGTACATGCTTAACACCACCCCTTCCTTCACTTGTAAGCAAGTGCTCAAGCCCATGTCACCCTGCATCCAGAAGCGATACTGAAGAGTACTTTAGACTATGTGAGGATATAATTTCTAACAATCATGTTGTCAGAAGCGGAAAAAATAAGAACCAGCCTTAAATCAAATGAGTTCCATCTTATAAAGAATTACTACACATCAAAAGACTTGTCTAGTCTTACGTTTTTGGAAACTGAATGAACTTCAGTTACTGTAAGTTTCAACAGTAAATGAATGTACCTCTTTGTATGGTAGCGTGCCAGTGTCCTGCCACAGTAGTTTTCAAGCTACATGGCATGGAAGAGGGTGCGCAGAAGGTCTATGAATCTGCTCTCAGGAGCTCTGCACCATCAGAGGGAAACATCGGATGAGATGGGATGCAGGAAAGGAAGGTGTCCATCTGAGCAGAGTTTAAATATTTCTGATATTTCAGTGTATGGTTCTCCAACTGGCTTTACTTCCCCCCCCTGTTTTCTAGCTGAATCAATGAGATAGAGGAAGTAAATTTTATTTCTTTGTAAGTTGCACAGTACAGCAATGCAAGAACGAAAAATTTTGTTACGATATACTGACTTACAGCTCCTGTCCCATTTAGCTTTGTGCTAACCACTAGATGACACTACTTCCCACTTACTTAACAGGTGTGGGCATGTGCTCCCATCTTCCCATATACCAGTTCGTATATTTACATGCTTCTTGACCAAAGAAGTTCAAAAAGAACATTGTACAGGAATTGCCTTCACCACTATACATTTTGATAAATTTCGTATTTTGTGTATATACCGGCAGGTATTTAGGTGTGTGCATGAAGGTATTACACAAGCATCACAAGCAGTGCACATGGGTCTGCACAATTTGTAGGAAACACGTATTATAACTCACAGAGCAAGTCTTTAGGGTCTTGTAACTTTGCAAGCGTTGATGACAGCTCCACTTAAAAGAGACCGGAGGAACTCCAAGAAAAACTTAATAGGCTGGAGTTTGTGGAAAGCATTCCTCTTGCCCCATACCTCCCTCACTCCCCTCCAAAAAAAAGGGATACTATATTGGCTTCTGCAGCGTGATTCTGGAAAGACTGGGCATAGGGGAAAATATCGCACTGAGGAGTCAGGCAGAGCAGGCTGCACTGTTCAAGTCCAAAAATGACAAACGGTGAGGAGAAGGAGAAAGACACAGAAGGGCTGCCATGCATATCCATAAGGCGGCTGCTGCTGCTGTGGTTTTTAAATTAGGAACAATGAACTTTCCAGAAGGATGTGTGGAAAGAATCCCACGTTTCTAAAAGCCTGATTTTCAGAAATCCAGAAGCTCCAGATTACTTGAAAAACAGCTCCTCCAATGTTATCTTTATGCCACTAAATTGCACGCGCAAAGGCGCGAGGATACAAAAGTGGAGTAATAGCGCCTTCCGATACACTTTTATTTTTTGCCTATGTCAACAAGCACCTTGGTTTGTTAAGATTTGTCTCAATGATTTATAACACATTTGCTCTATATGTGCTATAACTGCAATACATACTTTGTGTGATATACTTCATTTAAGGAGTATTTTAAATGGCCATACTACACCATGTTTTTAAAATCTGCCTGTCACCTACTAGCGTGACAACGTACTACCCATAGTCAAAGCAAATTAAGAATTACTTTTTGGTTTAGTAAGCTAAATTTAAAATATTAAAAGTCGTCTCTGTTTTGCACCTGTTCTAATCCTGATCCCCCGCAACTGTGGCAATACGGGTTGGGTACATCCTTATCCTCCATCACATTAGCCAAGCGCTTCCGTACTCCTATCGCAGGGAGCCCGCAGCAGGGGCGGTGAGCCTCCTTGCCTTGACAGGACGCTCTGCTCTGGCTACGTTTCACGTTCTGTTGCAACCCATTATTTTAGCATTATTTCTTCTGGTTTATTGCAAAGAGCTGCTACCAAAATGTAGTAAAGCTTTACTACAGTCATGTAATATGAAGTCCATATAATGTCTGCCTAGCACTAGATTAGCAACCGAGATATTTCTGCTAATAAGCTATTTTTGGTGTATCAAGTTTGTCGTAAGAGAGACAAGCTCAATTGTGGATTTGTAGGACTTCAAGAAATTACGTTGCCTTAATAGTGTCAGCTTCGCTGTATCTATGTGACAGTTCGGTTAATGTAATGTTTCCTGTAGTTCTGTTGAATGTTTGGGAATTGTATTTACAGATGAAAATCTCTCATTCACAACTAAATTCTTCCAGGTTACAGCAGTGTAAGTCCATAGCCCCTATAAGAGAGTGGTGATACACCATAGACATGGCACCATATTTGCAAAATTATGTTTCTAAGTTAGTTGTCAACAAAAAGAGATATGTTTATCTGTTTGCAACCAACAACTTAACTGGATCCATGTAAGAACTGAGGTTTTCTCAGCAGTTTAAGGGTGCCCCGGTCCCCAGGAACAACAATGGCTGGAATCAAGGCTACCTAAATTGCAACCATAAGCAATGTAATCAAAATCAAAGGTATAGTTTTATCCTGTGCATGTGTTATTTGGATAGGTTAAGTTATTGGGGATTATGGATCTGAGGAGAAAAGACATCTAATTTTAAACATAAAATAAGAGAAGGGCTGAGAAATAACGTTAGCCAGAGGTTTTGCTTGTTTATTAAAATGCTGTCTTGTATTTAATCTAAACAAGTGTAATTACTTTTTCAGACTTTGATTTCCTCTGCAAATCTTGTGCTCTACATTTCATTTAGACGGGACATTTATGTGAATTGCTTCTTTTTCACCAATTTCCTACAGTTTCTTAAATTTGTCAGTAAACTCACTTGAGCCTCCCTCCAAAGACTGCTTAGGAAGGGAAAAAGCTCTCCACTCTGTTCGTGGCTAAGCACGAGCTCCAGGAAGGTTAGTTATAGCATACAAAAGCAGGCAAGAAAGCAAGCATCTTATCTTCAGACCTGAATCTGGGACTTGCTGCAGTAAAAATACACTGTTGATGCCTACGCTACCTATGTAGGGACAAGTTCCCTGCCCAGTCTGATTGTAAAAGCACAGCGTGTGAGCTTTTGCATTGCTTTTGAAGAGAAAAAGGTAAAAAAAAAAAAAAAAAAAAAGAAGTTTTAAGTCACTTTTGTTCTCTCCTTCTGACAAAAAGGACTTTAATCTGAGTTATAGCGACCCAAGAAACGCAGTCCTTTGGGGCTAGCCTCCTCCCTTTCTCGGGCTGGGAGCCTTAGGAGGAAAGCAGCTTGGTTATACCTGCTACGCTTGTGGAAAAGAAATTATGACTTAATGATGTTTCACTCTTGCCCTGTAGCAAAAGGCTTCTTGTTAGCTGGATCCGAGATGGCAGCAGGAGAAAAAATATCTTTCTCCAAGTAACTTGAAAGGCAGCAAAACTACCTCAAAGTGGAAAGCGTATGAGGCATCAAATGGATGCAAACCAAATTCAGAAAGTGGAAAGTAACATATGCAGCTTCGCACAGCGCTGGAGATGCAGATAAAGTATTTATAAGCAAATACTTCAAAGTCCTCCCTCCTCTCTCCCTCCCACATACCGCCGAGGCAGTAGCAGCGAGCGTTTTGGAGCCGTGCAAACCGTGACGGAGGTAACAAACAGCCAAATACGGCCTGTGGTGTGAAGCCGCCTTCCCGCCTGCCTGGGACACACACGTGCCTTTTGACAGCTGCTGTGAAAGCTCTGTCCATATAATCCAAAGTCACTGCACTTGGATTATCATTTTCAGTGCCTTGCTGAAAACTTCTGCTTCTGTACTAAACCAGGATTTAGATTAGAATAATCTACCATGTTCCAGACTATATCAAACTCTAAATTCCAACGCATGGTATGGAGCAGTGCCGTTCAAAACGTGTTTTACACTGACCTTACACCAGAGGAGTAGAAGAAAGTTTTATTTTCAATAAGGAGAATAAAAGAAGTGCCCTTCCATGCATAGCTCTTCAGGCAGTTTTTACCGAGGAGTTGTTAGGAGGAGTTATTGCTTCCCCACACCTTCAGTATCATCAAGAATTCCTTTTAAACTAATCTGAAGACAAAAACGTTCAGTGTTAAACAAAGTCCTGTGACAATGCAATGAGATTTTGGTCTTGATAGATATGAATTTCATCTGGCATTTTCAAATCTACGTTTTCCCTAAGGCAGCAATGGTGAGGTTCTTCCTTACGTAGAATCATGTGTGGTGACAGTTCCTGCAAAAGGTAAGGTGCGTTTCTGAGCTCACATGGAACGCAACAGACCACACAGGCAAAGAAAGAAAAAACAAAACAAAAAAGAAAAAAGACAAGAGGCAGAAAAAAGAAAACAAACAAGCAAACAAACAACCCCCACAAAACAACAACAGAAAAAAGCATCAGCAGATATGAAAAAGAAATGGCTTCAAGCTTGCTAGAGGGAAGCTCTTCAATTTTGAAAAATAAAAGATGGAGCTTTATGAAACTATCTCTGTGAAATGTGTTACACCTACAGCACAATCCCTTTCTAGCAGTTGATCATTTTACTGAAATCGTTGTAATAGCTAGTTTTACGCGCCTGAGGCAGTGAGTAGTGTCCAAGGCAAAAGATTTATAGTTTGCTCTGGGTATAAATGGTATGAGAGGAACTGGCTGCCAAGTGGGACCGTGATTTGAAGAGGGCGCCTTTGGTTTGGTAGGTGGTGTATTTGTTCTGTGGCTGGAGTTCACTAGAAGAAGTTGTTTGATGCACTGGCCAACGATAACTATCTTGGGAGAGGGAAAAACCCAAATTCTCCAAGTTTCAAGGAGAGAGCAGAATGAAATACTTGGGTATGTGGAAAAAAGAAGATGACAAACACCATGGCAACATGAAGCAGATCAATTCATGGGGCACTTTGTGGTTTATCACTTAAAAAAAAAAAAAAGATTTATTGAACCCCAAATCATGGTAATTTTTAGTATTAAATGGACCTCTTTTGAAGACGAAGCTGCTTCAGAAGAGGAGACAGTAGTTTTGGAACAGAGCCCTCAGCCTTAGAAATAACACTGCTGGTTTGGCTCTGCTTCCAATATTGTTGCCTAGTTTTAAAGCTTTTCAGCAGGACTTCACTCCAGTCTGGTGACCAGTGTGAATCACTGTGGAGTAGATTAACACAGTGTTTTCCCAAGTGTCTAATCTCGTTTTAGGATCAGAATACAAACAGCAGCAAAACATCCTTAAGACCCAAGGAGTCCTAGGAGCAAGGCTGCGATTCAGCCCCGGTCGGCGTTCGCGTTACCTCAAGCTCCACGGCATCACTTGGAATATCCAGAATTTTTTGAAAGTTCTGAAATTTCTGCTCTGACCTAAAGCTTTACC
This sequence comes from Phoenicopterus ruber ruber, assembly GCA_009819775.1. Classification (NCBI taxonomy): domain Eukaryota; kingdom Metazoa; phylum Chordata; class Aves; order Phoenicopteriformes; family Phoenicopteridae; genus Phoenicopterus; species Phoenicopterus ruber. The sequence continues at coordinate 34,503,581 of CM020216.1, forward strand.
TTTGCACGCTGAGTGCAGCTCTTGGCTGGCCTGTGAGAATGGTGTTATATGTATAACATCTTATCCTCTAAATCCCGCCTGCTGAGTGGATTCTTCCTTTCAAGATCGCTTTTTATTGCTAGAGGGAGAGTTTTTGGAGGAGCTGTGTCTGTATTCCTTCTCTTTTGCTTGATGTTTTTTTCCTGCTATTTTAACACTCCTGAAATCACGGAAGAGCTTTGCACTTTTGAACTGGCTTCAGTCCTTCCGAGAGGCAACGGCTGAGAGACACTGATTGAAAGTTTGCTAAGCTGTTTGCATACCTCCACAAGAAGGAGACTGGGCTAGTCAAATGCAGATTAAGGTCTTTTCAAGTTGTTAAACAGAAAATTCCTTTATTGTAGCTGGATTTGGCATTTTGACATCAAGAGAGTGATCAATGTAATTTAAAAAAATAAAAAAAGGCATTAGGAAATGTAGCAATAGGTGACTCCAAGTCATTGATGCCAAAGGGAATCTGCGCAAGAAGGGGCAACGGTGAAAGATGTGGCAGGGAACAATAAAGCACGCATAAAAAAGAAGGACAAGTTAGGCATCAGGCACGCTTCAACCCAGTTCAGGTCATTGGCCATTACAACGTATACAAACCTTAGTCATTTAAAGTAAAACCACCGCAGTGCTTAGGCACCCATTTTGAAGCCGCCTACTTGCCTGTAGGTATGAGGGTGACTCCCTCAAAGGTCCATGCAAGTAATGCAAGTGTGTTCTCTGCTATCTAATGAAAACATTTGCGTATTTACTTACGTACGCAAACCCAACAACAACAAGAAAAGAGCTCACGTGTGAGAGGAGCCAATATAACTAATGGTGGAGACAGCAGGCCCATAGACAGCCCCCTCAGGAGGTAGGAGATGTATCACAATCTCAAAGTCACTTTATAGACTCTGAGGATTATTATATACTTCTCTGTGTATTAACGGATGATAGGTTTGTGCAAACAAAAAGCAACACTAAAATTTTGTATATAAAATTCCAAGCTTTCTGCAACAAAAGATTGAAGTGAGAGTTCCTTAAAAACATATAATATTAAAAATTACTAACAATGTTTTGAATATATTATGAATTAAAACAAGCACACATTTTTGCATGTCACTCCACTGCCTTTTCTTGTGTTACAGTTAGGTCAGAACTAAAAAAAAATACAGGGAGTGTAGTAAGTACCATAATATAAAATTATATGTTGATTTTTCCATGGGCTATTAATATCTTGTTACTGTGAGACTGTACTGGTTGGTGGTTTCTGGCTCAGTGGTGTTTGGCTTGTAGGTAAAGGAAAAAAGAAAAAAAAAATAGAACAAGACCACCTCTGACATGAATACTGACCTCCAACTGCTATTTTATGTAACTTATTTTTGGTTATTTCCACATTTTTACCTTTAATAGAAATTAAATAGCATTATATCTTCTCAGCCTGTATACATTTTTGTGCATACTCAAAAAATATGTGCGGAAATACTTTTATCTTGCTTACAAGTTTCACTAGTATCAAGATCAAGACTCTTAACTTCTGGATCCTGCATGGAATTCCAAGGGACATTCCAGTGGGTAATAGAGTAGAAGATGTAAAATTGCCAGTAAGGGGGAGAGAAGAATTTTCTCTCGCAATCGGTCACAGGAGAGGGTGGGAAAAGTGTAGGAGTGGTACCTAATGTGTTCTCCTAGGGCAATGCCTTTTAGACACCCCTAAACACACCAAGCCATAATCCAACCTGCTTTCCTTCTCCCCTTCTTTCAGAAATAATTGTATTCCTAAATATCTAACAACAAAATGTTGAAGAAGTTCTATTTTTATCTCTGAGACAAACTCGAATTTCCCGTTGCTTGTGAAATGACTCAGAATTACGAGACTGAAAATGTTACCACGTAGCTTGTAAAGGTTAGTGGTATTTAGTTATTGGTGTAAAAACCTCGGTGAGGGACTGCATTTGTAGGGGGTTGCTAATGGAATACAGAGCCTTTCGCCTTTGGGTCACTGGATCAAATCTGTCTCTTGTGGATAGTGACCAAAGTTTGCTACAGTTTAAGTTTTCAGTGCCCATTAAATTAAATATGTAGAAATTAGAGATGGAAAAGACCTGTTTCAGCTTGCAGCCTATCCCCCTTACCAGCACAGAGTTGTTCTCTCTAGCGTATTTCCCGGTTACAGATTTTCCAGTTCCTAGCAGGTTCTGTCCACCCTGCAGAGCAAAGCAGCTGGTATTAATTGATATCCGAGTTTAACTGGATCCTCGTGAACTCCCCGCGCTGGCACGGGAGCTGTAGGAGGGATTCGGCAGACACCTCTCCGCTGCCTGCCGCCGCGGGGGGCACCGAGCGGGCAGCAGTGCCCCTACCCCCCCACTGCTGCCCGGGATGGGGGAGCAAGCAAGAGTCCCAGCTCCTTCCCACCCTGTGCAAAATACCTTATAATACAGGGGGATTACTAAATCTCATTTTCACTGCCTCGCTTATCCCCCTTTAAAGTCCTACCAATGGCCCTTCCATAACCAAACAGCTGCAGGTCATAGTTCTAAATGGTAGGTCTGATGGATTAGTTCGGGTAGCTAAAAGGGAAGGCCAGATATTCGTTCAGACATTGATATGGACTAAAATTTTCCCAAAGTTTGGAAGGAGATTTGGAAGCTTGCTTGGGGCTTCTTTTTGATTTAAATGAAAAGGTTTGAACCCTATTATCTTTTACTACTTCCATTTGCAAGTAATTAACTATGTTGCAGAATGCTCATTATTAAGTGCTAGGAACTGCGTACTGACAATATGAAAGTTAGTCTTGTAAGGTATTTAATGACTACTACTGGCTACAGTGCTATAGATACACACGGACTTTGTAGGTTTAAAAAAAAAAAAAAAGAATACGACAAAAAAACACACCACCAAAAACCAAACTAGTAACAGTGGCCCATTTCAAAGTAATATAAACATGTATTAATTAAACCAGTTCTCGTTGCTAGAAAGGAGTCCGACTGGGGCTACTTTAACTTACCCACCTTTGAGTGCCTCAAGGTGCAAGTTACAACACTGAGAGAGTGTAGAGTATAAGTGGGATTTCCTCAGCACTCCTAATTTTGGCCATATGTGCCTGTCGCACAGACTTTATAATCCAACGCTTCCTGCTAGAGATTCTAGAAATACAAATCCGGCCTTCAAATTATCAGAGTATTTTGAGAAAGAAAACTGAACTTTGTTGCCGTTGCTCCCTCGGTGCACCGAAACCCGAAGCGCCGGCGAGGGTGGCGTGTCGGAGCTGCCCCGCGCGCCCCGGCTCGCTGCTGGCAGGTGCTGCCGCAGGAGCAGCGCTCGCTGCTGCGCGGCCGCAGCCCGGGACTCCCACGTACCCTGTAAAATGCAAGTCTCTCCGTTCGCAGCGCGGCTAACGACTGCTGCGTTACCGGAGTTAACTTGTTTCTGATACGCACAGTGCCAAAGTTTCAGCTGTTGAAAAATTCAAGCCACCATAAAGGAAGACCCTTTGGGCTTCGGAAATATTACAATCAGGTGGTTTAAAAAAGGAAGGAAAGAATTTAAAACAAAAGAACACCAAACAGGAACACAAGTAGTACAAAAAAATTGCAGTGAATCTGCAAAGGGGACACTCCACACTTTTTTTCCAAGGTAAAAAACCCACAACCCTGTGTTGTGAAATGTCTTTTTAAACACAGATTTAGAGAATGAAATTGAGGGTTATAAACTAGTAGCCAACAAAAGCAAGAAAGGCTGGAATGTTGGTAACCAATTGCAAGCGCAGGATCCAAGCAAAATATCTTGAATTGCTAGTACTGTAATAAATTACAGTTTTCACTTTTGTATTCTGCGAGTGAAAACAGCACTAAGTCAAGCTTGAGAGAGGGAGAGTAAAGGATGACCTTTTCAATTCACCCGCACCCATTACAAGTAGAGGAACTGCAACACGGAGCAGTGAAACCGAAAATACAACGCCCATCATTGTGCGAAGGGACAGATCCTGCTCCCATAAAATGGGGTTCCTGTGTCGCTGAAGAGTTAATTGTCAGGTAGCAATAGATGAAAGCCAAACCAGACTCTGGGATGGTCTGCTATGGTGGCTGTTATCTCATTTTCTTCCATGGATTAATTTTCCCCTCTTTAACTTTAATTAGATAAAAGTCTAGGGGCGGGAGGTGGCCCTGGAGTGCTCAAAGGGCAAGAAGTGGTCAAGAGCTGGTTTCTCTCAAACTTTGATTAGCCCATTTGATAAGTGATACTAAGCACCCCAATTGGTTAATGAATGAGGGGTTCCCGTGAGGCAAGTGGCTGGGAAATTCAGCCTCCCCCACAAGGACAGCGAATATGTAAACTTCTGTCCTTCAGTTAGGTGTCTACTGTGGTTAGGAGTAAGGGTGATTTATATCCTATCTGGGTCCTGGAGTGTATCTACATTGATTGACTCCCTTGATCTTGACATCAGTCACTTGGGCTTTCAGAGAAAGGGGGAACATAGGAGATAATGAAAGCTACATTAAAGAAGACCTTAACATTTATGTAAACGTTATTCTATCTTCAAAGGCAGAACTATCTTTCAACAGAAGGGAGATTTATTTCCTACTTGAAAATATTAGAAAGAAAAAGTTGCAAAATATTTAATATCAAACCTCTAGCTTTTGTGCTGGTCTCAGCCTTTGGGGTTTTGTCTCTTGTTTCTTGTCTAAACTGCGTTATAGTTAAAAGTTTTACCGCATACTGCTTGCAAGCACTGATGCAGACACACTCGTGTCTTGTGCAAAGTGGCATCACCCTCTGCCAGCGGGAAGAGGAGAGAGAGAAAGGCAGAATGAAGAGTTTGGAGAGGAGAACCAGAAGTGTAGAGAAAACATTTGGAAAGCTCGTACATTACTATGTGTTAAACGTGGGGCTTTTATACATGTAAATCCATGGCAGTAGAAACCAGAACATTTAAATAAAACTAAAACGCACCTCTCAAACGCTCCCCTAGTGAATATCACCTACATAATAAGATTTCCCCGGCTGGCTGCCAGGCTCGCCTCGGCCCAGAGAGCAGGGGCAGGTTTGGGGCACGCCGGGGCCGGGAGGGAGCCCGGCGGGAGCCGGCAGCGTCCCGCTCCGCTCCGCGGGTGACCCACCAGGCCAGCTGCAGCACGGACATCAATTAAAGCAGCGTTTTCAGCAACGCTAGGCAGAAAGGCAATTCGTACAACCGAGAAGCAGGGCCACGTTATCACCCGTGGAAGGCTGAAAAAAAGTGCACAGACTCTCCTGAGTAAACATCTCTAATTCTGCTACGGAATACCTTCCCTCAGAGAGACATTTACAAAATCACGAGGGCAGCGGGCAAAGTGGATGAAGAACTGTTACTCACCAAATCCTGCAATATTAGACTTGGGAGCTTTTGCTGAAATTACAAGGAGATCAGTTTAAAAACAGGCAAGACCTTTTTTCTTTGCACCATGAGTAGTGAAATTCTGGAATTTGTTGCCACGGGAGATTGTAGAACCAGCAGTTCAAAACAGGATTAGACAAATTCATGGACAACAGGGCCATAAGCAGATATTAAAGGAAAGAGAGAGAGATGTACCTCTACCATCTATAATGCAAAAATTCTGGTTGCTGGGAGAGTAGGAGGGGAATGAATTGCAGAGAGTAGCCACGCTCATGCGCTCTCACTAAATAGCATCTCCTATTTTCTGAGACAGTACTGGGCACGATAGACTGGCCTGACACAGCACGGCATTTCTTATGTTATCTTCTTAAATCTGATTTGGCTTTATCTAATCCTTCAGTCGGAGCCAAACTTAGATTCTTCTCTTAAATTTATGTATTTTTTTCTGTCTAGCTTCAGGGTAAAGCACATTTCTGCTTGCTTTTTCTTAAGCCACGAATTATTCTCCTCAAGACAAGTAGTCAACAGCACAAGCCTTTTTCCTTTTTAGCCATGGGTCCCCAAAAGCTTCAAATCTGTCTTCACAACATGCAAAATGCAGTAGTTGTATTCCTGAGTAAAAGACTAACTGTTGTTAAAGACAGCCTAAAAGTGCAATAAAGCGGTAACTTACAAACTATGAGGTAGAGAATTTATAGTCCAGAGTCATCTTATTAAATATGTCAAGAATTAGGACAAGTATGTAAGGCTGAGTAATTAAGGTAAAAAAAAATATATATATATATATATATATATCTATATCTATCTGTGGGAAGTCTTTGTATTAACTAGTATGTTTTTAGGCAGCGGACATGCAAATAAAGTCTCAGTTGCTAAGTCCTATATGGCATGTTTGGTAACTAGCAGACATAACATTTGCACTTCTAACTGGAATATGATCCTCTGTCTGGGAGAACTGGTCATTAATATGTAACCTGCAGAGCTGGGATATTCCTGCGGTAATGAATAATTTCTTTGCAGCGAAAACATTAGCACAAAAAAAAAATATATAGCAATGAGAAAAGGGAGAGGAAGTTTTCTTCCTCTTCATCTCATGCTAAAAATCTTTCCTGCTCAGAGCATAGAAATGTAGAATTTCACAATTTGAGTGAAAAACTTTATTTTATCAGCAATATGAGGACACTGAACTGTAACTATGCTAATCGAGAGAAGCACCAAACTACGGTCTTCACAACCTTATATACCTTGTCTTCTATTGAGATAAAAGGAAGCGGAAGGGCTGGCGTCTTGCCTGGCTCCAGACTGAACTGACATTAACACAGCTGGTCAGAGCAAGGTAGCAGAAAGTACAAATTGTTTCTCGGACAGTATCTTCAGACAGGTAACATCTACAGAGTCGTACCTGTAACATTATGCTAGTTCTGCTATATTCCTTGACTCTTTTTTTCTGCAGTACTTAAAAACACCTTTTAAAAAAAAAAAAAAGAATCAAAGCACAGTCAAGATGGCAAAACCCTCTGCAGGGAGCTGTTGTTGAGGTGTCTCCCCTGTGTTAAGGGGGTTGAGGTGTACTTGACTTTGAGGTTTCAGTTCTCCCACTTCCTCGCTCTTAAATAAACAGGAATTTCTGGCAAATCAAAGAAAACCACACCTGACCTTACATTTATACCTGTGATTTCCTCAGGTCCACAGTGTTATTCTGAGAGAACAGAGAACCCACGAGCAGAATTCTCCAAAGGATTTATTTCCTACAGAAATAAACAAGCGTGACTCCTGCACTGGAGCTGCTGAGCTGTGAGATAATATCTGCGCAGGTATTATCAGCCTCTAGATCAGCTTTTGAACTCTTCGCTTAGTGACCAAAAATGCAGACCCATAGAGCTATTCCTAAATTACAGTTCCAAAGACTCTTAATTGCTCACTACAGGGCCGGCAAATCCCTGTCACCAGCCATCAGAACATCCACTGGGCAAACAGCCCAGCTAAGCAAATAGTTTGGCCCGACATACACACAAGCCCACAGCGTTAGATGAGAATCACACATGTGCATAAAATCTGCTCTAGATGAAAACGTTGTCTACAGAAAACTGCATTCATGCTTTGTCAGGGTGTATCAAGGTGATACATCATCTCTGTTTCTCCACCCTCCCTCCCCCAGCTGCACAGTGACTAAATACCTCTATCAACCAAGTCTTTTAAGTCAAATCAGCCTTTTAAAAATTCCTCTTTCTTAATGCTCTAACATGCATGGGTTCACAAAATTAAATTACAATATTTTTATCTGTTTGGGATCAGCACTGTTTCCTCCTCCTTGTGTTTACTTTCCTTCAGTAGCTGACATCAAAATGTTTTCTGGAATGCTGGGACTAAATAAGTTATGCTTAACTCAATATCTAATACAAATAGCCCTGGGGAAGCTCCAGCAACACAATCATAAAAGCTACAGTTTCTTTTAATAGCTTGCCACACTTTGCTGATATAGTATTTCTCTAATCACCAATCTTTACGTGCCTTCCTGACCTCGGAGCTCTCCGTCCAAATGACTTTGCGGTATCAAAGGCTTGTGTCATTGGAAGAGTGAATGGCTTTCATTTTTCTCCCTGAAACTTCCGGTTCCTGGCATCTGCAAAGAATTATTCCAAGCAGTGTTTTGCTGCCTTGCGGCCACTGCCCTGTAGTGGCCTGACGGATGGAAGTGACTTCTCCCAAAAAGGTTATTGTGGTCAGCGGTGGGCGGGTGCCGCAGTCGGTGCGCAACCAGCTCCGCTTTCTCAGCTGATTTCGCCTGACCATTGGGCTACCACAACCGTACGCTATGGCAATTAATTACCGGGGGTTTTTGGAAGGCATCAAATAAATAGGGTATATACTGTGTTATAGTAGAATAAAGCGTTAAACAAAAACCCTCCAAAACAAGCACAGATTTGGAAGCCTTCATATTACAACAAAGGTGAAGTCCTAAATTTAAAAGCTTTTAAAGAAGTAACCGTTGCAGGGGGAGCTAGGGGATCAGGGTTCACTCGGCAGAGCCTCGTACTGTATGAATGTCCAAAAATCACTGTTGTGATGCTCTGACCGTTTGCAGGCAGCGAGAAAGTTGGTGCCTGGATCCATAGTCTCAGTTATTTATGATGTGGCTCTATTAAACCTGGATTCTTGTTCTCTGCACGCTGCTCCCATCTAATTTCTCTCACTTTTTGTCTTTTTGCTCGAGTTCCTTATATTTGCCTCTTTATTTATTTCTTTTTTTTTAAATATGAAATGTAGTTGGACCTATATGGGTAGTTACTATGCTGAAACAAAGTGAAACTCATAGCTTTTTCCTTTTTTTTTTTGTGGGGGTGGGAGGGCAGGGGGGTAAGGAAGAGAATTTTCAAGATAGTTTTTCATTATTTTAAGTGTCTTACTGCCTTAGCTCCACAACTGCAGTCAAGCACCCTTAGTGTTGAACACTGAACTGTCACGTTGCAAAGGGCAAACTGCTAGAAATCTCCATAGTTAGGATAGATAAAGCCAGGCTGAGATAAGGTGACACAAAGGCTCAAAGAGGTTAGAAGACTGGTATAAGCTCATACAGCTGATCAGTAACAGATAAAATTTGAAAATCCTGCTTTTTCTTCTAAGAGACAAGATTAAGACAGCATTCCTCAGAGACGGATTATGTATTTCAATTACTTAAATTAAACTTTAATTCAAAGAATGAAAACAAAACATCTTCAGAGATCCAAATCCTCCCAAAACAACCTAACTTGACCCAAACCTCTCTTGGGGCTTTCAGCCCCTGGTGCAGCTCTTTCAGTAGCATGGCCCTGTAACCCTTTCTTAAATGAAAAGGAGAGGCTCTTCCACCCGCCCTCGGGGGAGAAGACAGTCACCAGGGACACCAACATTTCACAGCCGGAGGGAGCCAGCCACGGCCCCCTGCTCAGGGCTTCTCACTCCCTTCTTTCTCATTAAAATACAAAGATTAGGTGAGACAACTCACACCTCTGGTTTAGGCACCAAGTACGTGCACTGGTCACCCCAAACTTCCTCCGTGGGAACGCGCTGCCTACAGCGGCGCCCACAGCCTGTATTCCCTCTCTTGGCCGGGGTTATGTGGGCACAAATAGATGTCTGTGATGTGAATGCCTAATAATAGCAGAGATGAATTTACTAACTAGCTTTTGTCTCAGACGTTCCCCAGGTCCTTTTGGTAACGATTCAATAGGCCTAAAAATCTCGATGCCTTCAGATGGCAGCTACTCATAAATTAACGCAGCGTTTTTCTTCCTGCCATGTGAAGTTGGAGTACGTTATTTCCACTGTAACAAGATGAATTTTGCTCTTAGTAATCATTGCATGAGTAGCAAAGTTTTGTTTTCAAGAGAGTTTGGCCTTATTAGCTTAGGTAACTTAATGTAACACTTTTTGTACTGAAATAATACATTAAATCTCCAGGTATTACAGATACTACCCCAGAAATACGGCCAGCTCTGAAAGGCAGCTCAGTAACTGTTTACTGCCACACACACAAATACACTACAGATTAGATGAGGTAGCAGATGCTTCCATCTGAAGTCATACTGAACCCAAATTTTCAAAGCATTATCTGGGGTTTTGTATCAGGACCAGTTCCTGGAGGTACTTAAAAATCAGAAGAATTCTCCAGCTAATTAACAAGTTTATATAAAATTCATTAGAAGACTTATAGAATCATTTAGATTGGAAAAGACCTTTAAGATCATCGAGTCCAACAGTAAACCTAACGCTGCCAAGTCCACCACTAAGTCATGTCGTTAAGTGCTACATCTACACATCTTTTAAATACCTCCAGGGATGGTGACTCCACCACCTCCCTGGGCAGCCTGTTCCAGTGCTTGATAACCCTTTCAGTGAAGAAATGTTTCCTAATATCCAATCTAAACCTCCCCTGGCACAACTTGAGGCCGTTTCCCCTTGTCTTATTGCCTGTTACTTGGGAGAAGAGACCGACCCCCACCTCGCTACAACCTCCTTTCAGGGAGTTGCAGAGAGCGATAAGGTCCCCTTGGAGCCTCATTTTCTCCAGGCTAAACAACCCCAGTTCCCTCAGCTGCTCCTCATAGGACTTGTGTTCTAGACCCCTCACCAGCTTCGTTGCCCTTCTCTGGACACGCTCCAGCACCTCAATGTCTTTCTTGTAGTGAGGGGCCCAAAACTGAACACAGTACTCGAGGTGCAGCCTCACCAGTGCCAAGTACAGGGGGACGATCACCTCCCTACTCTTGCTGGCCACACTGTTTCTGATGCAAAAACTGATGTGCAACTTCATGATTCCTCCCAAAAAAAGAAGAAAACCCCAGAACTTCTGTAGGATGTAATGTAGAGGATGTACTGTATTACAACATTGAAGAATATTACTGTATGACAGCAAAAATCATCAGGGCTTAAATCCAGGTTTAAAAAAAAAAAAAAAGAAGAAAAGAAAAGAGCCTGATCATAGCTTAAGTTGATGCCTCACAACACACATGAGGAAAACTGAAAAACAAATCTGTCTCTCATTTCCAACCGTATACTAAAAGGCTTCTAAATTCTCTATAGACTGACTAAAAATAAGCAAGAAAGGCCAGGTAGCTGAATTAAATTATATCCATGTGTATAGCACATTTCAGTGTCCAAAGAGCCACTTGGATGTGTGAATCTGAACTTTTATGATGAAAACCAGGGATATTCCTAAAATCATCAGTAAAAGTCAGAAGCTCGGCCACAATCTCATATATTTTTTCCATTTTTGAATGTCACTATTAAATGTTTAATTGCTTTAATTAGGTTTGTCTACTGAGAGTAGCAAAGAGAAACCCCAATACCCATAGTCAGAGAAGGATTTTGAAAGGGAGAGAGGGAAGGAGCTGAGAAGCTCATTGCCTGCAGTTGGGCCTCTGGATAGTGTTAGCTTTCTGGTTGCGCTAAATCTGCTGTATTTTAGCATATCTGTTGATATTGCAATCAGATCAGGTTTAACTCCCCGAGGTTCCTGGGAAGAAACCTTCAAACGCGTCCTGTCTCAGAGCACCAACAGGAATGTGCTCTGCTGGGCTGGCAGGACCCAATGCTTTGAACCCAGCCCCAAAGCTTCCAGCCCACCTCTGCAGCCCTGCCAGGGGGCTGAGATACATTTGACGACATCCATTCTTTTTCAAAAGGTCCCCTGTGGCCAGCAGGGTTTGCGGGCCACCCCGATGGCTGTGGCATGGGTGCGGGGTGCCAGCTATTGGGAGTGCTTCGGCATTACCTGGCTTGGGGTGCTGTTGGCACGGCTCTTGGGACTCGCGGTGGCCCTGAGGGTTGGCTATGGCACCACGTATACACTACATACCGCCTTATGGGACCACTTTTCCTCATCCTTTCTCTGAATAGGTTTAATGCTTCCAGAGGCTGGAAAGAAAACAGACTAGATATTCCCAACAAGACTGAGGACAACAATGACCCCAAAGACACAACAGCTGAGAATTTTCTGGGGACCCTTCGCCACAAAAGCTTTGTGTGGGTCACAGGGGTGATCAGCTTTCCTCTACTCACCCCGTCTGTCCAGAGCCCTTTTACATCCAGCTTAAAGCTATGGAGTGGGAATGCTTTAATTTGTCTGTTCAGTGCCTAAAAGCTGTGATATTTTATAGGGCCAATTGCTCTGACTTCTTTCTCCTACCCTTTGCCAAATCCTGCAGAAACAAAATAAAACAGCTTCTGACTCTGTACCTCTACTACTATCTGTTGTATTAAGACACGCTGAAAGCCACAGTGCTGCATTATTTCAGAGTTAAAACAAGTGCAGAATATAATTGATGCAATGCAATTATTACTGATGTAATGGTTATAGGAAGGACTTAGAAATCAGGATTTCTAATCCCTTTTCACTTGGATTCATAATTCAAAGTCTTTCTACATCTCTTTTTTCCCACACAAAAATACTTTCTATGTAGCAAATGAATTAGATTATTTTCATTATAGCCTTTAATAGGATGGCATCATGCAAGGGATAAATATGCATCATACACATAAAAGTTATTACAGAGGAAGAAATAAGACATTCCTAGCAAGAAAAAAAGGCAAGAAGTGCAATAGTATATGTAAATGCACATATATATTAAAAAAACCCCAAACAAACCCAAACCATCCGTGTGACATTACATTATATTTATATCTGAAGACAAAAAGGAAATCTGAGAAATTGTGCCCATGAAAAGATTTAAAAACTAATAATCCATTGTTAGACAACAAGCAAGCACAGCCTTGTCTTCAGCACATTAGTAGCTACAGTTCTGCAACACAGGGAAAAAAAAAAAAATCCAAGCACTAAAAGATTTCATTTGTCACAGGCCCCAAATCTAGAGCATTTGGGGACAGCTCCAACGTTGTCTTGAGTGAACACAGGGCCAACGTAATTAGGAATAAAGAGGTAAGAAGCAAGGGGAATTGCCTGCATAACTTCACTTTGTAAAATCCTCCCATGGAAGGTGGCAGGTAGGAAATCTGCATAATAACAAACTTGTCACAAGACAAGGCCAACTAAATACAACAATTAGAATTAACATTTTGCTTTGACTGGTTCTCAGGATTACCCCTCTCCCTCCTCCTGGCTTTCACTAGAGGTAGTTAAAGCTGTAAATAAAGGCTATTGATTTGGTGCAGTATTTTCCAGTACATATTTTTTCCACGTGTTGTATGGCTGCAAGACCGTCTCTCTTCTTTGTGGGCATTGCTTTAAGCAGCAGCTATCAAAATGCCAAACCCTCCTCTGAGATATCCCAGTGAAAACCTAGAATAAATTTCTTGGTTCCCCTCTAGTCTATCTAGACTTAGATCTGTGTAAATAATCCAGTCTGACCCCAAAACAGAGCGACAATGTGTTATAAATTATAACATTATTGGAGGAGACCTCCTCCACTGACTGTCAGGTCCTTTTGAGAATTACTGGAAGCCCTCTGCTCTTTGCACCAGCACAGCTCTTGGGGCACTGAATTTGTGCTTCACAGCTGGTTCATCTGCCACTTTCTAACTGCTTGGGGTCTTCCTGCTCAGCCACCGACTCTGAGACAATCTCCAGCATATGGATACCCTCCCAGGGCACCATTGGGTTATGCTCGAGGAGATGCTTTAAGGGTCTCCACCAGCAATGGAGATGATCTCTGGGGCTGCCCTCCCCAATATACAAATTGAGACACCACTATCTTAGCTGGCCTTTAAAACAAAGAGGTAGTGATTCTGAGTACTAAGCAGCCATCCTCTGAAAAATTAGCCATTTTCTGAAGTAGAAAGTGGTTTTTGTTCCATATTTAGGCAGTTTTGAAAATTTTAATCAATACACCTATGATTGTTGTGCTTTCTCTTGTTTCAGGAAGGAAATGGATCATAGTAAGGAGTAACAGAGCCCAGATGCGGAATATAGACTAGAGTTTGTTCTCTAATTTTGTGTCCTTTGGTCACTTAAGCATTCAGACTTCTTTTCCTGTAAGTTACTCCTGTATACTTCAGACAGAGGTCTCTTCTAAATAGAGAAAACATCATGCCGGCTAATGCAGTGATAAGATCCTTATGTAGTGTGATCAAATCAATGAACCACGTTCCTGAAGCGTTACACTGGGACAAGTGTCCTTATTGCCCCCACTGCTCCTCCCCAGTTTGTATTCTTTTTACTTTTTCTTATCGTTTCCATTTCTTGTATTTGTTGTAGTATCTTATGATATTTGAGGATTCTGAAGATGTGAATACATGGAAGACTCAGCTTTTTTTGGAAAAAGAATAAAAGCAAAAAAGGACTGGAAGACAGTTGAACATACAAGCGAAATAGCTTTTACATCTTTAAAACAAAGAAAATAGAGAGAATTATCATAAAGAAGAGAGGGTGAGAAGGGAAGAGGTTGGAGCTTATGATACTCAGTTGTTCAGGTTTTGTAATACTGCTCCCTCTCTCTTCTACCTTTCAGTCTAATCCAGTCTTCCACATCCCCCCTTGGGACAGCAGTCTATCCCCTAACTGCTTTTTTAGAGGGGGCATTTGAAGTACATTGCAATGAAGCAAATTCAAGTTCCAATAAATTCATCCATCCTTCTCATCAAATGTAACAAGCAATATGGTCTTTTCTGAACTGTACCGCGCATTTTTGAGGGCCAAGACTTGCTCAAGGAATGAGAAACTGAAGAATTTATTTTGCAGTCTGTGTTATACAATTAGTGCTATGCTAGAACATACTATTTTCCATGTTTCTTTTTAACCCTCTAGTTGCTCCTAAATCAGCAAACATAAGGGTTTCCCCCTCCATTTTCAATTTGCCCATTCTGGCATTTGTCCGCTTGTTAAAAGCACCAAACACTAAGCTGAGAACCATATAGTAGGAAAGTTCCTGGTTTCAACAAATATTTAAAAGTAATCTTTAGGTGTTCGAATTTTGCTCAAGTTACAAAAAAATTTGATCTTATTCCAAGTAAAAAAAAAAAAAAGTACAACGAACCGTACTTGTTTGTTGCAGAAATATCTTTGTTCTATAAATACATAGATCATTCTGCAAATATACAGAATACTTTATAGATATATAGAACAGATCTAAAAAGATTTATTTTGTGATAGTTTCTCTTTTTTTCCCCCATCCATAGCATCCTTCCTATATCCAAATCCTGTATTTTTTAGCATCTCAAATTGTATCACCATTTCACTATATATCATCACTCTGTGTGCCAAAATAGAAAAAGCGAAGAGCTGAGCACTGGAGAGATAAAAATATTTTTAAAATACTTTATGATATTTGCAGATGTGTGTGCGTACCTATGTATTTTTTCAAGAAACTGTGTAACTTAACTACAGATATATTGGAGAAAGGAAGTCTGTTGACGTTGCAACCACACTGAAGTAAGGTGTGAGACTTGGTAATATATCTCTCTGAAGTCCTCCAGCAAAGGACTGGGACCTGCTATCCATGAGGTTACAACTCTGCTGTCACGCAGGCAACAGCAGAAACGGATGGTTTGTACAGAAGAGCTCTGGTGTGGGCAATGGCAATACATGCACCTGTTGGAGTTTGCGTGTTAGATACAATGATCTATGGAGGTGACGTATGGAGAGAGAACAGAGTTGGTAAAACACCTTGGTTACGGCTCTTATATTTACTGACCATATGGTCCATGGATGCTCCCTGTTCTGACCTCATGTACCTCCATACAAGAGAGAAGGCATCCGCAGAGGGCTTCTATACCTCCTCATGATTTTATGCTTAGACACCAATGCGTTAGTGTGTGTGGACTCTATATCGAAGAACAGGCTTTTCCAAGTTTTTTTCTTTATATGTCAGACCCAAGTAATTTCCATTAACTCTACAATAAATCCTGAAGTCGGCAGAGTTACCTATAAAACCAAAGCAGAATCTGTTAAGTATGTAGAAAACACACATCTTCAGCAGGGCTGCTGCTGAATTTAGCCTGGAGACTATTATTTCTCTGTGTGAAGGCCAAACTAATGATTCTTCACTTAAAAAGAAACCATAAAAGTCTGACAAGAAAAATAGTTTCAACGAACAGCAGAAAAATGGAAACGGTTGCAATGATCTGCATAAAGTAACACCAAACTGATTTGCCAATACTGTTGAAAAGAGTTGGGTAATATTTCCTGGAACAATGAAACAGGTGGGACAGGTAATTTCTCATTAATAGTTTTGGCCAACTAACAGTTTAACCGAATGACTGCTGGAAAGCTTCTAGAATTAGGTGTTTGTGACCATTAAATGCTATTATAAAGCCTATTTCTTCTTCACATCAAAGTAAAAGAAACAAATACTTGTTAATACTGAAAGTTAGGGCAAGACACGTGGACAACTGTATTTTCCCATTGGTATTCATTTCTGCACTTCTCTATTCTTTTTTTTGAAAGAACCAAATGATTTCAGAAAAGTCGTGTGGTATTTCTAGTAAAAGTAATAAAGTAACAAGAATCCTTTAAAGAAGTATTAAAAAAAACCCCAACAAACCAACACACAAGATGTTCAGATGGTTCCTTTCCCCCCTCCAGTGTACTCCCAGTTGTTTATATTTTTATATTAAATCTCTGGGAGAGTCAGAAAGAGAGGAAAAGATTCAGCCGGGAGTGCAAGCTTTTAAGAAGGAGGTGCATTTTCTTTGGATGCGTGCTGCACACACCGCAGAGTCAGCACTTCAGCAGAAGTGACAGAAGCTGAGTACCTGCCAATGTCAGGAGCAGAGAAGGCAGGTCTTGCAGGAGCAGGAACCGGGAGTGAAACCAGCAGCTCAGCTGGACTCCTTGGAATTTCCCTCCAGTAGAAAGTGCTCTGTCTTTAGGGTGCTCCTCGCTGTCGCTCCCAGACACCATTTCCCATCACTCCTTTCTTCTTAATCACACCAGGCTTCAACTTAATGACTGCCTGG
Source organism: Phoenicopterus ruber ruber (assembly GCA_009819775.1). Lineage (NCBI taxonomy): Eukaryota > Metazoa > Chordata > Aves > Phoenicopteriformes > Phoenicopteridae > Phoenicopterus > Phoenicopterus ruber. Next base: position 34,520,361 of record CM020216.1, read on the forward strand.
CTCATGTTTCTTTACAAAGGTACCTGAAAACTTCTCGGTTCATGTGGCCATCTTGATCCTCACCTATATTGGACCACGATGGCTCATATTTAGATGCTCAGATTTTTGGAAACTCCCCATCCGAGGGAGGTAACTTTTATCATCTCTCCCTTTGAAACTGCAGGTCAGCACCCCACCTATGTCCCAGTGCAATAGTAGGGGTAAAAGGTAGGGTCCTGACCCTGTCGTTATGTCCTACAACCAGAGGCAAGGGGTGTGACCCCAGCCCTGACCCACAGCTTTGGTCATGTAAGCCAAGGCAGGGAGTGCCTCCCCTCCTACATGACTTGATGAAGGAGCACACTCTTGTCACCCCATTAGTAGTCTTTGCTCTTCCCCTATTCCTTGGCTCACTTGACAAAAATGTTGTCATTTTAATATCATGTTTTGCCATCCCAAAGGTGCTCCTGCCCTAGAAGGGAAGGGTGGCAGGACATGGGCAGAGACCTCTGCAGCAGCAGCTTTGCTGCTCCAGGAACAGAGGGAGAAAACAAAGCTGGTTGAGCGTGACGACCATGCCCTGGGCAGTCACTGCAGTAGGGCTACCCCAAATACTAAGCCCTACCTTGGCAATAGCTGGAATAAGCCTGTCCACAGTCCTCCAAGGGAAGGGCAGAGGGCACGGGATTGTTTTGCTGGATGCAGCAACCTGCTGTTCAAGGCAAGGCTTCTCTGCCTAGGACTCTAAGCAGTTCTGGGGTGGGGCTTTCACCACACTACTGTGTATCTGCGACCGACACTCAGCTAATAAGACTTCATTTCTGTATACCCATTTTCTAGTCAACACTGTGTTCCTTAGATTACAGCAAGAGAAAACCAAATTCTATAAACATCCTGATAATATGCAACCTAATATACCCAGATGCCCCAAGGCTAGCTGCCCTGTTTTTTCCTGTCTAGGCTTTTGCTTGATCTAAACCCATTTATACCTATTCATTCTACGTGTCTGTAACCATACTTGCTATTTATTTACTTTTCATAAAAATGCTGATTCTGAATTTGTGGCTGACTATATTTCAGATGGCGATACTGATTTTTTTGCAGTTCTGTTGAAAGAGATGACCATGGAAGGTTGTGGCTTTACATGTGGTTTTGTTAAAAATAGTATCGGTAGGGTTTCTTGGTCATGTGTTTTCTCTAAGTGACAGAGCAGTTTAAAAGAAGACCTCTCAACGTATTCATTTTCAGGGATACCTCAGACTAATTTCTATTTTAGGTTGGATAGATTGACAGAGATAAGTCATTCCTGCACTTCCACATTTGCGCACACAAATATTTTCAGAAGATCTCATGACCTATTTTTGCTCAGTTCCTGAGGGCAACTAGTTATGGTTTTGTTTGAGGAGAGCAGGCAGAACAGTTGTTCACAAAAATCCTAGGTCAACTACAACTTCTGCTTACCTTCAGCCTTTTGTCTCAATACTCCTTGTTTAAGAATTCATTGCTCTCTGGTTTTTTTTCCTATCAGTTCTGAGGATAACCAAGGTCAATCCTATTAATATTTTCATGAGGTCCATGATTTCTGAAGCACTGTTAAGTAGCTACATCTGAAGTGTATGAGAAGTTCCTGGGTGCCCAAGATTTCTGACTGAATCAGACTTTGGATGATGCAGTTTTGGTTTGGGCCACGGCTGCCATCATGGGCACCTTAAAGGACTGAGCTTGCTTTTGCTGGGTGCAGCCACTGGCTGGCCTGGACACCCCTTGGATGCATTCAGCTACAACTGCACTGGGAAAGGTAGGAAGTCAAGGAAGGTGGTGGGGAAGACAAGTGACAGGACCTGAAATTACTCTGTTCCTATGTTGCTAACGGGTCTGGAAGAGGCTAAGGAGTAGGGCCTCCAACAAAAGCCACTGGATGAGACAAGGCAGCAGAGCAGGCGTCAGAAGTACGTTTCAGAGGAAGGAGCTGGAGGAAGTCCTTGGAAGGCAGCAGGTCTTTCTGCTGGGCAGGTTTTGTTTTCACCCTCACTTAGGGCAAAACTTCCTGCGACACGTATGTATTTTTCCTCTTCAGTAATAATTGGTCCTTTGGGTAATTTTCAGAAAACAATGTGGAAATTATAGTAAAAAATTAACTAGTGAACAGACCGCCAAAAAATGCTTTGAGAGGAAAAACCTTGTAAGGGTAGTAGTACTGAAGGTCGTTGGGGGAGGGAAGAATGGGCAATACATGAAGGATTTTTAACAGTTAATAGACACTAGCATACATTTCGTACTTCAGCAGAATGCAGCAGAGGCACAACAACAGAGGGCTATAAACCCGGCCACAAATCCATGAGAGACTATAAGCAGTAATGTCACTATTGGGAATAGCAAATTTTGAAGTTCTTAAGAGAAAAAAAGTTTCCTACCACAATGAAAAAAAAAAAAAAAGCCAACGCATAAAACTCTGAAGAGAGGTGTGCAAACGCCCACACACACTAAGTATTATGGTACAGACATACAAACCTTAGGATTTATTTAGCTGTGGTTAAATATATCAAACTATATGAAAAAGCAGACTATTGAGAAGCAAGAAAAGTTTTGATAAGTGAACCCCACATATTTTTTCTCTGCACAAAACATAACAGCTTGAAGGAGCATTAGTCCATAGACAATTCACCTATGCTTTGTCATCCAACATAGACCATCTAACTATCCAGCTGAATACACTTGTGGGTCACCAGTTCTCACAACCAGTAGAAATAAGGAAGCAGTTCTCATTAAAACCATCAGAATATACAAAACATTAAGCACCAAAATGTACAAATCACACATCTACATGAAAGGAGTATTCACACCAACCCAAATTAATTCCAGCTCCTCCTAAACAACAAACCTTACAGTAATATTAGGAGAATAACAAATATTTACCTCCCATGCCTCTAGAAGGGTCATCTTCTCTTTAGATACTGATTCTAAAAATCCTCCTCAAAATAATTACTGAGGGCCTAAGCTGGTTTCTGGGGAAGACGACAAATGGCCTTCCACTTGCTCCGGCCGAGGCCCTAATTGCCTGCCTCTACTAATGAACTAATCTCAGGCACCTGGAACTAGCAGGCTCCATGCCGGGCAGGCAGGGCTCAGGTTACCTAAGAAATGCTCCAAATATATTCACACAAATCACTAACCCTGCAGATGTGCAAATACTGCTTTTGTCATATTGCTGGAGAGATGGACATGTGTTTGCAGCGCTGTAGCACATAAAACCTGAAGATGAATTCATTGTGTTGCTTTAATCCCTTCCAGAGGCCAGGTGGGCATTTGGGGAGCCAGATAAGTGTGTTGATTATCCACATTACTCATTGCATTAATCCACTTGTCTGTGTGACACAGAGTACCTCAGATGCTCACAGCATAAATATGTAGGTGGCTGGAAAAAATGCATGTATTTCATGAGTGCCTGTTGTCTGTAAAATGAAACCTAATCAGGAAGTTAGCCTAAAACTTTGGCTAAAACCTAAACAAGTCCAAAATGTGCTGATGCCTAGAGTTTTTAACATTACAGTTAAAGGATCTGGAAGTCACCAGAGGATGTGAGCAAGCTTCAGCATAAGCCCTGTGAGACAAACTACTGCACTTTTATCAAATTTTAAAAGGTTTTCACAGGCAAACAATTTTCTGTGACCTCAGAAATTAAAGCAGGTGTCATGCAGTTTTCCATCCAACCATCCACAAATTTCTTCTCCTTCCCTGGACTGATTATGCTGATAAACATCTGTCAAATTCTAGGTATGTGTCTGGTTTCATTTGAGGAGGGAAGAATGGTATAAACAAAACACACTTTAGCAGGAAAATACAGGAGAGCAAGAACAGGCTCTGTTCTTGGTCTTTGATAAATTGCTGAGATATACGGCTGTCTGGCTCTTAGGTGACGTTCACACAGGTTGATTAGCATTAAAAGAAATTACCTTGATTTGTTCATATGCCAGAAAAATAGTGCTATTATATTGTTTACATAGACACAAACACCTACGCTTTTTATAAGGAAAGGTAGGAACATCTTCTTGAATTATCTACATTTTGTAGTGTTCCAGTCTTTGTTTTTTTTTCTTCTCCAAGACACCATACTCCCTCCCCCCTCAACCCCAAAAATTCACTTAAATTGACTTTTTCAGCTCAGAGAGCTGAATAGATTAGATTTTAGTTATTGATTGAATGGCAAATTACGGCTTCACTGAAAAAGATTGTGCAGGCATTGCACAAGTGAAGTTCGGTTCCGCAAGTAAAAGAGAAGGCAGACAAGGCAGCTCCGAAGGCTCAGAGCACAGAGTTTGCCAGCACTGAGGAAAGTCCAGACAGAGACATTTGTGCACGGTGTGGATCCTCCCTCACAGGTAGTTGAATTTCCAAGATCTCCTTCAGAAGTATATTTAAATAATACTATTTAATGTAGACTGCCAGAATACACTGATGCACCCTTACTAGCTTGAAGAGCGTTCCAATAGGGAACAAAACCTTTTGTCTTCTGTGCTTTAATAATTACCAGAAAAGTGAACTCAATTAATGAATTATCATTAGTTAGTGTGAACATGAAAGACAGTATCAAAAATCCTTTTGATCGAAGAACTACACAGATACCAGCTATTAATTAATGCAATGAATGCAGCCTATGAGGTTGAGGAGAGCAGCAGAAATAACCACCATTCTACTGATTTCATGTATGGCAGAAAAGCTCCGTGTGAAGAAGGGCTCCTGCAGGTAGGAGTCTGGCTTCTTCCAAACTGCTCAGCTAGCGCTCACGCTTTGGAAGAGCGGGCAGGTGGTGGTGAATACACTAGCATCAGACAGACAGTGCTGCTCTCACCACTCGACTCTAGGATGCAGGGAGCAATCGTGCCACAGACAGCAAAACGTCTCCCGTGCCTTCTCTACTGAGCACTATGCCAGCATCGAGGAAAGTGAATGCTAAGTCCTCACCAAGGAATGGATCTACTTCTGTTCTCCATAGGGAAAATATTCAACACAATAGTGTCCATGCGTTCTTTGTTTCTCCTCTCCAATCACACGCACCCCCAACAAAGGTTACAAAAGATGTGTATGTCTAGGAGCACAAAAAATATCTCCCCTGAAAATTTGTCACTATTAAAATCATTAGTGAAACTAAATAAAAACGAGGCACTTAAGCCTTTCAGGAAAGAATTCCTGAATGTTATGTTATGTTCATAAGGAAAGGGCATACATAGACCCGTTCAGATACCTCCAGGATACAACACCATCCTGTCATCATACATTAGAAAAGCAATAGGAAAAGTTGGGGACTATATTTAAAGAAAGGGAAATGGTTCAATGACCCCAAACCAAGACACTTCTTGTAAAACCTCTTTTTGCTTACTCATATTTTCTTTCTTTATTTAGTCACTTATGACAAGGTCCCAGGTGATTTACCCTTCCCGTGACCTTATGCCTTTTCACTGAAATGATGACCCTAGATATTAATGTGGGTTTTGAGGCTGCCTTTTAAAGCATTTGTTCTCATTTCAGCTGTTACTGATGAGCATTTGTTTTCTTAAAGACCTCTTGTTTTACATGCAGGGTAGACATTCTCACTTCCCACGAGCTGGGGACTCATTCTGCAGTGCGTGAGGGACCCAGGGTACTCCCGGGTACTCCCACCTGCCCTCCCACACAGCCTGAACTCTACTTCACCTCCCTGAGCACCCACCAATAGCTCCTTGGCCGGGCCAGGCCTCTGAGCTGCTGTCCCAAACAACAGCATACAGCACTGCTAATTGTCACTGGGTTACAAAAAAATAAAGTCGTATATACCGTACATATAAACCTGTATATATATACTGAGCCCAGGTGAGGAAAAACAGAGTCTGTAGTTCTAAATGGAAGTATGAATGTCAACCAAATTTATATTGCAAAGTGGTTTGGAAATCTCTCTCTTGCATTCCCTTTCTGTTGAGGTTCTAGGACTATATGCACAAAAAAAAGAAAAACAGAAAGAAAAAGTCTTGGGAAACAATCCTACTCTGTGGAGTGAGTGAATTCCAAGGTTTCTACTGACTTCAGCAGGATTTCAGCCTTAGTCATATCAGTAAAAGTCACCATCTGTTGACAAACAAAACAGAGGATGAAATCTGCCTTTCTGCTCTGTCTCAGTCTTTTCACACCTGCCTACCTTTCACTGAAGTGTTTGGCACTGCCTACAGCCGGCAACAGTTACGACAAAAAAAGATGGTCCCTAAGTGGGATCTCATGTAACAATTCCTGAATTGCTAAGTGATTTGTGAAAACCTATGTGCAAATTGTTCCTGTTTTCCAGGGAGCTCTGGGAACTGAGTCCTCTATAGAAACTTGACTCACAGTTGTTCAGCGAATTCGGTACTGAGTAGTAAGGACACCGCTTTTCTCTTTCAGTGCCGTAGGAAGATTTTATTTTTATTTGTGTAGGGTCATAAAGTGCATATGCTAACATCATATTATGTATTCAATATATTAGAAAAACCTTTGTCTTTTATAAGCCTCTGCATGTGAAGCCATCTTTTCCTCTGTCAGGGAGAACTGACAGGTTGCCTGCCATCACCTACTCTCCAGCAAAGTCAGCAGCCCACACTGTCAGTGTGAAAACATCTGTTGAATGGATTTATTGACTAGGTCTTAGGTGCGAGTTGTTGTTTTTTTGTTTTTTGGGGTTTTTTTTCCACACTGTTTATTACAGCCCTGACCTAATGAACTTAATTTGTTGACATGTTTCCCTCAGTGTCTTACTTGATCCCGTCTCACATTTCTTTCTACTGTGCTGTTTTCTTGGAAACAGGAATTCCTGGCGCATCGGCGTGTCCACCAGTTGCAAATCTACCAGGCTCAGATGGCTACAGTTGGCATGGCGGGATTAGATAAACATCGACCGGTGTCCAGGACCCCGTCTTCCCCTGCTGATTCCACATTACCTCACCCAGCCGTGGACCAGCCCAGCCAGCATGTCTACACGACTGGTAGGATTCCCTAAAGACTGCTTTTAATAGGCAGGGCAAATGCGTTTGTTCATGTAGGATCAACAGATTTAAATGCCTCGAATACCTCCTGCAGCAATGCATTCTGTTTTAGCCTTACTGTTCCTCGGTTTTATGACGCTGTACTGGCATCAAGTCAACCAGTGCAGCTGATAAATCACAGGGTTAATATTCACACAGTCATAAATTATTATCATTGACTGGCTCTGGCAATATGGCAACAGGTGCATTTTTGGTGCCTTTAAGTCATTTATAGCTTTTTCTTTCATTTCCCTATCCTCGGGTTCTTTTCTCTGTGTTCTTGTTGCCTGTTGTGTAAAGAGACCACCAATAAGTGGAAGGAAGACCACCAGTAAGTAGGAAAGCTGCAATATAATTCTCCATGTCTTCATTTGACAAGTCAGTCTATGCTACAAGGTTGCTTTCCCTACAGAAAGAGCAAAGCTGTAGCCATGACTAGAAGGTGACGTTGGTTAAAACTTTGGCGTCTTTCAGCAGTTGTGTGGAGCCTCTACAGAGGAAGGTTTTATGGTCAGGCCCTGGGCAGTCCAGATACTCAGGGAGCATCTCCTATTGGTATGGTCTGGGCTGTCCAAAGCAGAGTGATTAGAACCCCCAAAATCTTCAATGAAAGGAAGAAAAATGACCACAGAAACCCCATTTCTTATTTTGAGTAATCTAACCTTGCAAAAGGTTCCATCTTTTTAAGAGCCTGAATCTCAGTGTGACATTACAGCATGGTTAGAAGGGAAGATTCACTTACCCTGTGCACAAGAAAGGGGAAATGAATACTTGGAGATACTGTTTATTCAGGTTTCTGCCAGAAGTTCTAATTCCTTCATATCGGTTGGCAGAACTTGCCATGCCCTGAAAGCTTACAGCTCTTCAGGCGGTGACCATGGATTGATGTAGGATGGAGTCCTTAATGGGCACTATATGTGACTGTGTGAGACAGTGTGCTCTTCCCTCTCTCCAATTCGAATGTGAACTTGGAAAGCAAAAATTTATTCTTTTAAAGAAAAAAAACGCAAAAGAAAAGGCGATGTCCTTAAAGCACTGCAAGTAAGTGGGTAAATGAATGCATTCAAAGATGAAAGACATAATTTCTTCTTCCATAAATACACTGACAATTTAGGAATTTCATTTGTTGGGTAACAAAGATTTGGATTGCCCTGTTCAAAAGTCTGCAGTTCCACTGGAAAAGTTGAATGAAGTTGCAAATATAAAGGCTGCTATTTCGGTCTGATTGCTAAGGTTTACTGACACCTCGCTTTCTAAGTACCCAGAAGTGGGATGAGGGTCAAGGGGGTTACATATATCTGGAGTCTTGTGGCATCAGTGGAACTGATTAGGAAATAAAATGTGAAGTTGAGATGGAAGAATAAGAGAAGGAATGAAATGATGTAGTACAAACACTGAACAGAGATGGTGTCAGAAAATGGGACATACCAGGCATGAAGGGCTCAAGATCTAACACAAAGAAGCCTGACGGGTGCTGCAATGCAAATGCAGACAGTGCATATGCAGAGTCATGGTGTATTAAGATCAGACAGACAGTTTGACCTTACCCCTTTAGTAAGCATTGCTACATGAACAACAGCAGTGGAAAGAAAGAAAGAGAGAAGGAAAGAGAGAAAAAATGCATCTTATTCCAACTGAGATTCTCAATTCTTCACTGAACTCCTTTCTTCAAACCCGAAACATCTTTTTCTTGAATCCTTCTTTCTTCTTTTGTTGAATCAGAGCACACACTCTGCAGTCACAACGAAGCCTTTCCTTTCTGCTTGAAGAAATCCCTTTCCCTGATACGTCTCCAGGCTTACAGACTTCAATGTATAACCTTTATCGCTGCCGTTTCTGAGTACATTGAAAATAGAGCTATATTTTCTATATTATGAGATTAACACCTTTGGAGTGACAATGAGCAAAGACTTTGCAACACCAACAATTCTAATACAGTTTCTGTGAATAACTAGATAGATACGTGTATTGTCAACTTATGGTATGGTATGGTATGGTACGGTACGGTACAGAATGGCTTTGTTTGTGCGTAGTATTTCCTGGGTCTGGATGGTGCCCTAGCATTTGTACATAGGTCAGTGGAAAGAAAGCAAGCTGGACCCAATTTTTATCTGTTCTTATGCAGCCTTTCCAAAATCTTTTGGGATGAAAGCCCTGAGCAACCTGGTCTGATCCCAGTGCTGCCCTGCTCTGTGCAGAGGGTTGGACTACAGACCTCTGGAGGTCCCTAATGATCTGAGCTATCCTGTGGTTGTATGATTTGCTCCCTTAAGAGGCTCCCGTTGTCCACAACAGTTGCAACACTACCACTTTTCAAAGCATGGAAGGAAGGAATGAGTGGGTGGAAAGGGAGAAAATTCTGGTACAGCATGAAATGAGGTCCAATTCAGACCTTAGAAATTAATGTAAAAACACCTCCCTACCTTGAATTATTTCTTATTGTTTTTGTTGGGTTTTTTTTCTCTTTAAAGACAATATATTCTTGGAAGAGAAAAAAGATGATAGAAGGAAAACTCTTGTGGCAGAACAGATCAAAATGAGCCCGTATTTTTGTGAGTTATGAGAGAAAATGTTCTTAGCCAAATATCTGAAGGGAATCAGAATGGTGATGGTTGTGAGAGAGCTATGCAATATATGTGCAGTATATGCCCAAGATAATGAGTTAAAGATAGAAATAAATATAAAATCTACTTGATGTTCATTTAGATGGTTTACAGAATATTTGACATTATTTAGTTCAGATTTTATTTCTGAATAATTTATTACATATTCTTTCCTTGGGTTTTCTTATTGGTACTGGTGTTCTCCAGGACATTTCACCTTCTTCAAAGCATGCTGTTAGCCAACAATTTTTAGGTCTCTTGCTCTCCCCTCTGTTTAAAATATTATTAAAAGAAGCTGACCCAAATAAAGTATTTTGGAAAAGAATGAGTGTTAGGGAGTCCCCAGCAGGAAGACCTTGGTTTTTTCTGACTTAATGCAAATTCGGATTCTTTTGTCCTGTGTCCTCTATCATTATACGGTTCAGTGGTGCCCCCATTCCAGTCTGTCATCAGGGCCACATTCTGACCTCAGCAATATCGGTGTAAATCCAGAAAAAATCCACCAGTCTCAGTGGAGCTGCTCAGATTTACACAAGGAATCTGAGAGCAGAATCTGGCTGTAGGCATTTGTTCTGGAGAGACAGAATAACCATCTTTTATTAATATTTCACAGCAGTCTGCAATTGAAAACAGTTGTCTCCCTCTCTCTCTTTTTTTTGTGGGGGTGGGGAGATTATTGGCTGAATCCTGTTAGGGAAATCCTACAGGCTATTTTTAGCAGTAAGCTGTACTGCTACATTGTGGTATTGTACCACGCACATGTGCTGTATGACCATCAGCCACACATCGGAATTACTTGCACATCCTAAATCAATTTAGATGCTTGCAATAAATGAAAACATATATTTCAGTCTTTTCTTAAGTCAATTAATCCTGCTAGAAATAAATTTTGCACTCATTGGTGTGAATATCTTACTATTTAAAAGTTTGGAGTAGATGTTTCTGTCATGCAATACTGACCTGACCCCTTTAAACTGATTTTTCATTCAGACAAAATAATTCACATCCAATGAAATTACATTTTTAGTTATATTCTATTTAGGGAAAAATACTAGTGCACTAAGAAAGCGATGTTTATATCTATGTCAGCCAGAGGAGGCATCCTAAATACACAGTTTCAGCATTTCACTTCAAACCCACTGTTTAGTTGCAACCCTGATACAGGTCATCAGAAAGTGTCATTATTACATAACATCTTGATTCTGTATAATAATAACATAGTAAAATATATATCTATTACTTTTATTAACTGCAGTTTGACTATGCAAACCTAAGCCTGTAGGGAGCATTGATAATTAGAATAAAACGTTCATCAAAAGGGTGGCAGGCAGGACATACTTTCAACTTTCAGCTACTTTTATTAACATTTAACAAGTGTTTCCATGCAAATCCATTGGATAAACTGCCTGCTCTGCCTAAGTGCTGCTGAAAGTCCTGGTGCATATACGTTTAGCATCTAAATACCTTCTCTGTTGGGCACGGAGATGGGAGGGAAAGTTTTCTTATCTAATGGTATAATGACCACTGGCAAACCACACAGTCTGGGTATGCAACAGTCTGTAGAAGTTAAAACTTTGGGTGCCAAGAAAAGGAAAGCAAGGTATGTGAGCATGCACTTATTTCTGTGCATACTGGCTATTTCAAATAACTTATAAGACCTGATGATAGAGCAGCAAAGCTTATAAACGGCACAGTGCGAATAACTGCAGAGAAAGGAAATTATTAACTGCTTTGACAATGCCAGCAAAGATTTTAAGCTGCATTAGTTTATTAGCTCCAGATTTTCACTGATTCTATTTTTTTTCTTTAAAAGAAAACAAACCAAGAAAGTAAATACAAGAATTTATTGCTAATGACCTATTTTGTTTGTTAGCTAATCATTTAGCATAACCTTAGTCATTCTGCACATAGGTATCATTGTTGCGTTCTCTTTATGCTAAACATAATTGTTGTATTATCATTTTGGCTTAAATAGCAAGATCCCAAAGGATCAGTTCTAAAGTGCATGAGCTAAGAAATATGGCAGCATAAATATTTCTAGAGCAGCATAATTCCTGGCAGGCTTCTAAATGAATTATCTCAGAACCTTAACTTTGCATTGCCCACAATGTATATAGACTCTTATTCAGTACAGTTTTAAACACTTTAATAAAGTTCAATAACCATTCAAGAATTTTGCTGAATATTGAGCATGGTATTGAGCAAGTTGTTGAATCCGGACTTTAATTTTTTATTTTCTTCACTGTCTGACTTTTCAGTAGCAGGCTAACACAATTTTCCCAGAACTGTGTTGGCATCCCCAGTAGTGGTGGCACATAAGAAAGAGGTTTTGAATGCCAAGTTTTGCAGCTTGGAGAAATTGTTAATTTGAGTCTCTTTCAACTGTAAGGGGAAGAAAAATCCAAATGTTTCCCAAATGAAAATAGTTCACAGGGGTAAGGAAAATATTTTTTGTTCCAGACATTTCTGAGGGAAATGCAAACAACAAGTAAATAAATAAAATCATTTTTAAGTGTTTCAGACTTGGTTTGAAAGCCTTGGAAATTGAGTTTAGCTTAAGCCTACTCACTAAAATTTCTCCTTTGCTCCCAACACAGAGCTACAGAGCAATGTGATATTGATAGCTGTTCTGTATAAAGTTGTTCTGTCCTTGGACAAATGAGCGTAGAAAATTCAAAAGGAACCTTGCATTGCAGTCTAAAAACAGGATTTGGTCCTAATTGAGTAGTGGGTGGAACTTTTCGTTTTAATGAAAAAGGACTCTGGCTGCCACTGCTGCAATTCTCCGAAATTTTCATCTGATATGCTTTGAGATCTGGAATTAATATAGCATTAGTTAAGCGGTACAAATACAGAGTGGCATTGTAATTTCAAAATTTATTTTGAAAGGTTTTTCTGAATGATTTTCCTTACACTGCTATGAATATATTGCCTTTTCTTGTTATATATAGCTTGATTAACAGCCTTAACTAACCTTACCCGCTAGAGAAAGAGAAAATAAGTGATTCAGTAATAGGACTGATTTTTTTCTAGCCATAAAAGCTTTAACAAGACATCACTTCCTTTCTTCTTTACAGTTAATTGTGTTTATTAGTATAATTTCTTTAGAATTCATTTTTACCTTATCAGTATCACAAGATGTACCCTTTAACTCAAAATTCAGAGTCTCCCAGAGTAAAGGGGAATTAAGATGCAGAATTTTCATTTTGCTCTTACTGACAAATAAGATCCAGTTGTGCTATAGTATGCGTGACATGGAAGAGTATAACTTGCATTTGTTTCACTTACTGTTTCTTATCGTGCTGTCTTTGTGCTGAAGGTGTTGTGTATGACAGTCTGATGCTGAAGCACCAGTGTATGTGTGGCAACTATGGCAATCACCCTGAACATGCTGGAAGGATCCAAAGCATCTGGTCAAGGCTGCAAGAAACGGGGTTGCTAAACAAGTGCGAGGTAATAAAAAATAAAGACCAGATACTTGACTTGTTAAAGTAAATGGCAAATTTATTAAATCCTAAATTGTCCTACTTGTGTAATAAGAGAGTAACTTGTCTTAGGAATTATTTGGACTTAACTGGCAATACTAAAATGATGCATTTTAGGAAAGCACACTTCCTAATCAGAAAACAAAGATTTTATACAATGAAAGTCATTTATCCACATGCATCAGAATATAAAATCCAGACATGACTGTGTTCCTCACCTTAATGTAGGAAGGTAGACAAGCAGTAGTGAAATGGCAAGTGCAGTCCTTTCAATAGCACAGTTCTCAACTTTTGCAAGCAGCAAAAGATTTTACTTCTGTAGTAGCATAGAACACTTTTCTTTTTAATGTAGTTTGTGTCACTCCATAAGCACGTTGCATCTGGTCTTATTTCAGACTCTAAAGTCTGTTTTCATAGCATTTTCATTTGCCTGGTGTACTATGGGTACCAAGTCAAAACCTGAGACATGCAAGCGCAATCTTCTAGACAATATCAGAGCAAGCGTGGAACTTTCTTCTACTTTGATTTCCCTCACAAAATTGTGTATTAAAACATCATGCTTAATTTAAATATGGGCTCTGAGGTTCATACACGACTTGGGTTACTGAAAAACAGCCTTTTCCTGCCATTCACTGCTTCCCGTGAGTTGTGCAGCACTGTCAACTTCTGCAGAAGCCTGTGGCAATTGAGGGCGCTTACTGCATTGCAGCACAAGTTAACAAAGTTCAACCCAAATTTGCTTATGTCTTGCAGGATCCCAACATTGCCAGGGCTCTTATGCTCTGTTTTCTTTAATTACTTTTCTTTATACACTTAGGTTTTTACAAACCCAAAGGAACTGGTACAATAGGTCCCTTTAACTAGCTATTAGTGACTGTCCATGAAGATTTTCTACAGGGCAATGAGATATTGCGAGCACTATAAATGGATTTGTTGTATACACTCATCTAACTAGATGGCAGCACTCTAACAGGCTAATTCTTTTTTTTAGCTTGGATAATTTTTTCAGTCTTCAAGAAGACTTTCTTTCAACAAGGCCCTTAAGGCCACATATCACATGAGTGGTTTCACTGGTGGGATCACAAACTTAAGGAGTAAGTTAAACACGCAGCTGAATGCTTTACTAAAATAAGGTCTAGTTACCTTCTTGACTCAGGACCCGTATTATAAAGAATAGGCAAAAAAGAGAGAAAATAAGTGAAACGCAATGGACTATTACGTATTGCTTTCTTCAGTAAATAAACAGATATTGCTGAAGAGTAAATTGTGTGGATCTGCAAAAGGTGTAAATAGGAAAAGTGGTAGAGATTACTCTGAGGTGCATGCAGTCCAATAGTTTCCTGGAAGATTTAAAGTTTCCTCTTACAATTCTGCAATTTCAAAACCTGAACTACAGGCTATTAGGTCTTGCAAAATCCAGTGAGTGGGCAGAGAGGAAATAAGTCACTTCACGTCGAATGGCATTCAGTTAATTTTGACTCCCATTGTGTGCTTTGAAATGAGGCTGGAATATGAAATGAGCTGTCAAAACGTAAACTCTGATGACAAAACTTTGAGGAACCTCAGTGTGAAGCTGCTGCATAGATCTGGTGTTTATCTTGATCCTCTTACGTAGCTAAAGATAGGATTATATTTGATGATGCAATCTGTCCTTTGCTTCACTGAATTGTCTAGCACTTGCTTGACATCGAACACGTCCTTAAATCTGCCCACTTTTCAAAATAAGGAAGGCTGTGGTGATTCACTTAATTGGTGCTCTGATTCTTTAGAAGAGTTATTCAGCTGAATATATGACTTGTGTCACTAAAGGAGCGGTTATTGCATTATTCAAGAAATAATAGGCCACCATTAAGCTGTATTCTGGAATACACCACACTGAGGATGCGGAGTCAAAGCACCACGGGCATCTGCACTGTCTCTTTTACTGACTTCTGAATGCTCCCCCATGGACATTAGTATTTCTTGATATATTTTCTCTAAATAATTTCCCATGGTTTCTGTCAGAAGGAGTGGGGAGATCGCTGGTTAGGTTTTGCCACATGCACTGCCTCGTGCACCAAGTCTGAGGGCAGCTTAGGAACAGCAACCTGCAACAGCCGCTTAGGAAATCCTCTGCAGTAACTGTGAACCTTCGTTTTTTCTCTTTTACTAGAACAATAGTCCCACAAGAGGTCTGCAGTCCCACTCTTTGCCTGATGAGGAGTTTCAGGACCAAAGTTGGTTCAGTCAGAGGTAGCTCGGATCTTGTTACCTTGCAATGTGCATATCCTTAGCCATAGGCTTGTGCCAGGGGCCCTCCCTGTTTTCTTAATCTAACAAGAAATCCTTATGAAAATGAACAATCTATATCTATATGATCTTTGTTATCTACAGCAGGGAGAAAAATGTGGTTCCTAAATCACGTGGTGTGGATTGACCCCTCTCACGTAGCTCAGGCCTATGGAGAGACGACTGGCCAAGTGCACAGAGAACCGGCATCTGTAACTGGGCATGGGATGATGGAGGTCATATATACTGGGCTGACACCATGCTCACTGCAGTTAATAGATTAATCTAGGTAGATTAATCTAGACTTAACCTATTACCTATATGTATTGCTATTGTTGCCCCCATATATAGGATTTTTAAAATATAACTTGGTAAAATCATAGCAAGGTTTGACTGGGATACTCAAAGCTGTGTCTTCACTACAAAATAAAATGTGCCTGGGACTGTTCTCCACCACTGCAGCCAACTAGCATGGAAAGGCCCATGTTCATACTACCAGGAATGCTCCCTGGCTCATGCCAGTGACCAAACCATGTCTGGGAGTTGTTTGGGAGAGTGCTAGTTGCTGCTCAGCCAAAACGGTGTGAAGGATGAATTTAATAGTACAGATGATTACGTTCCTCTGCCTGGGAATGTTTCCTGGCACTGCTTAATTTACTGCTGCAGACACAGCCAAAAGGACTTGCTTCTCCAGACTGTATTTTGTCTTTCTAGCCATAGTTATTTGAGCTCTAGAGTTATTCAAACAACAGTTTAGAGGATTTTTGCTAAATTGAGAAACTAGTTCTAGCTTTTGGAATTTTTTTTAATCACATCACTCTTCCACATAGATAGATTACTTCGCCCATCAACTTCCCCAAGACAAAGGAGAAACACATTCAGACCATCGCCAGCCCTGGAGAGCGGGATTTGAGAGACCAGTCCCTGACCAAGTCCAGGGCAAGCGAGTGGAGTAATTTCGCCCCGTAGTGGACTTTTGTATAGTCCTGGTATATATGTATTGCGAAAATAAAATTCAGGCACAATATTTTTGCATTAGTTCAAAAGTTTTGTATATGTTTGCTGAAATACCTATTCTATGCTCGTTAGAGGCTGACAGATGTAGAACAGAGAGTTATCAAACGCAGCACCAGAACAGGGCAGCTAAAAGATGCAAAGATTGGCATAAAAACATCCATTATCTCTTTTTGCAATTTTCAATTGGTAAAGAGCAATGCATAGCTACCCTTGGGACAAAAGAAGGACTGAATTATGTTTTGGTAGTGGTGTCTGCTTTCTACTTGTTCTAGGGAGAGGAAGTATTTACATAACTCCTTTGGGGCCATAATTTATGTACACAACTGATGTTGGGCTACACTGATCAGCGCAGTTTTAGAAAAGAAAAGAATGTAGACACGGTCCCACTTTGTGCCCCCACCTCTACTTCCTGTCAGGACTGTGGTCCAACCACATTTTTCTTTTCAGCCTGGAAATTGATCTGAATTTTGGTAGTTTTCTGGATTAGGGAGATATCGTACACCTCCTGCTGTCCACATCTCATGGACTGAAGGGGAGAGAAGGAAAGAATTTAAAGCTTTAGAAACCTTTGAGTCTGCCAGATCACATACACTGAAATATATGAAAAAATTCCATAATACAGGAAAATTAGTCCATGAAGACACTTTAAGAGCAAAAATTGGACATATTCAGGTTAGGTACTGGAAGACTAAAACACACAAAGAGAGTAAATGCATCTCTGTGGGTGCATGCCTGTCAGAGGTATGCTTGCAGTTCCCACATAATAGAGAGAGAGCAAGCACTGTGAGTGTACTGACTGGCAAAAGATCCATGTTATCTGTGTGCATTTTTAAAAGCAAGAGAGAATTTAACAACTATGAGAAATCCCAGAAAAGCAGGAAAAACTCTGAAGACCTTGTTTACAAACTAGACAGCCTAAGGGAGTTTCACAGACACTATCTCCATACAAATAGTCGTGGGCAAGGCAATGGACACCTTACACTGAGAGACCCAAGTGAGAAATATTCCTTAAGCTACGTCAACAATTCCTGTTAGCTTAGTAGAGAGAAACAGGCAGTATCACCTTTGTCTTTTTGAATCTCTGACTGTGCAAGGGTTTAGTCTGCTGAAAGTCTAATCAAAATCTTCAGGTTAATAGAGGTTATCTGTGTGAAACTTTAATGGTCTACTTTAAACAGAAGACCAGACTAGACAGTCCCCTGTGACGTTAAATTCTGTGAAAGGTGAAAGCATTTTCCCGTTATGGGGAGAATAACTTTCTAGTTCTAGACTGATTTTTCGAAGCACTCAGGTGCAGTATTTTGCTCTCCTGAGATGTATAAATGTCTCTGTTGATGAGGGAACTGCATATGTCAGAGGAGAAAGCCAACACACAAATTGTCATGCACATTAGAAAAGGATGACTTACCTTCTACTAAGGATGTAGTAGATGGAGGGATGTAGTACTCAAATCCCCCTGAATGAAACAAATACTGTTCATAAGGTCTCCTATGCTATTTATCCTTTTTCATTGGCTTTATGCCAATTTTCTGCTTTCTACCACTTTAGGCTTTTGATACTACCCTAGCCGATGAAAATTAAGACAGACACTTTTTAAAATAAAAAAGATGTGGATAAAAGTGTGTGTGTGAAGTTATACAAATGCAGATGTTATGTTGTCTGATAACTCATGCCAGTCAGAGCCATAAACTTTGCATAACTGAAGTTACATGATTCCAGATTCTGGCAACAGACTTGTGACGTGTACTTTTGTAGATCTGTTAAATCCTGACATCATTATGTAAGAAGAAGTGTTCTTAGCAATTATAACAGGTAATTTTTAATATCGATTATTTTTCCTCTGTGTAGAGCCTTAGACAGTTGGAATTTTAACATTATTGAAAATGGCTTGACAGGCAGCGATACTGCAAGGGTGGGATGACAGAAACAGTAAATGAGGAGATGGGAATGTAGAAACAGCACAGACGTGTGCACTGTTTACCCTTCCCTTTCCTTCCGCCATTTACTGTCTAAATGTGCTTGCCGATGCTCAAGGTGAGAGTTGGAGAAGCCATGGAGAAAGAGCATCTCTGGGCTGTGCCTGCCCCGGCAGCTCAGCTGGGGGCTGCCCTCCGAGGACCTCACTGCTGGGAGCAGCCTGGAGTGGGACGTCCTGCTCCCTGCTATTTGGTTTCTGCACCAGACCTGTTTCTGCCCTAAACAAGCTGGCGGGCAATATTGGGTAGTAGGTACCTCCCTGGCAAAATGTTTTGGGGAGGCCACTTGCAGACTCTTTGTTTTGTTAGTGCAAATCACTATATTCCATAGGATATCACGGAGCTCCCTGTTGTAAGAAAAACGGCTAGCTGTGGGTCTTTTTATAGTTAAAGTGATACGGCATTTAACAGCACTTTAAAAAGAGCCAGACAATTAACTCTCTTAAACATCTCTTAAAGAGTTTTTGTATAACTTGTAGAAAATATATGACCAGAGCGTGAGTATTTTACTCGAGGTTCTTTGATGTGACCTTCATAAAATACCTCTTTACTTTTCTTATACATTCGCTTTAGCTGTCCTAAAAGCCAGCCTCCCTTCCCAGTTTTGCTATGGAGAATTGGGTATATAGATTTTAAAGCAGCTTATTAGAAACATAGACCTTAATGAGAATGGATGAACGAATAAATGTTACCAGTCACCTCACTTGTGAAGAAAAACATTTTATCTGACCCAGAAGAACCATTACAGAGTTTACTGACTCCATGAAGTAACATAATGTACTGATTTTGATTGTGCAACTGTGTGTTAAAAGGATGTGAGTGCACTGCTACAAATTCTCATGTGAGACTGGGAGAGGCTTGAAGAAATTAGAGATGAAAAAGGGTTTATTAAGTCATTTAATTCTTGGATCATTCCCTAAAATGTTTTTTCCACTGCTGTGTCCAGTCAAGTTTTAAACACTGCAAGAAATAGGGCTTCCACCATTTCCCTGAGGGGAGCTTGTTCCACAGTCATCTAGATCTAACTCTTAGGACATTTTTCCTGATTAGTCAGAAAAAATTGCCACTGCTTAACTCAAAATAAATTGTGCATGGTTCTTCTGACCCCCCCTAGGCAGCTTCTTTCTTCTGCAGTGCACATTCTCTTTAATATTTATAATATTGCTTTCTTCTCCTAGTGAAGAGGTTGGTGCCTTCTGATGTGCATGAGTAGATGATGGATATAATAAGAAGAATTACAACTTAACCTCTAAGAAAACCAGAATTGAGTGGTATTTCTGTACCAGGTTAATCAGTCTATTAAAAATAGGATGGTCTATTTAGATAACTTCTGTACCTGTTAATCTATAGACCTTGACAGTCAGACGGAGCCACAGTTTAAGTTGTGAGAGGTTTTGCCCCAGGTGTTCCTAAGGACTAGCTCTGAAAATAGAGTCCAAGACCTTAAAAATAGGCTGTTTTCTCTCTATGTTATCCAATATGAACAGGAAAGATGATCTTGGGACCAGAACTTTGTTGACAGTGCTGTTTATTATGCCCAAACCTGAACAAAATCTGCCTCGTGTTGCTGTGTCTGCAAAGGCCGTGCAGCACTAGCACAAGCAGAGAAGTAAGTATTTTTATGATAAGCTGTAACTCCAAGGAGCAGATCTACTGAATAAGAGTGTTAGTTTTAATCTTTTCTTCCTTCTTTCCTGTCTTCCTTCCTTCCTAAACTGATTAAATTTCAATGAGTTTATAGAAAGACATCACAGATTTTTTAACAGATTTAAGTGGGGAGAGTACAGGCTGGAGAAACAGTTAAAGAGACGAATTCCACTTACAAAAATGTAAGGAAGCAAGTGAGTCAGCATGTGTAACAGCAAAAATGATCCTGGGATATTGAACGTACATTAAAAAAATAAAAATATATAGAAATATTTTATTAAAGCATTTAAACTTTAATTTTCTTTTTCTCCTTGGCTCTCCTCACTGTGATCATGTTCTTCCTAGCAGCATAAATCACAAGTACTAGTAGCAATGCAAAAAACATTAATCCTCATTCAGAACACATCTGCAGCTTACAGGTGTGAATAAGTTTTTGCTCTTTAAACTAGAATTTTTCTAGCCAACTTTCTTACATAAGAAATATTTCACTTTTTGTTTTGTATCTCTTAATATAATGTAGAAAAGAGGCAGAATCTTTTCTTTTTCTTGTATGTGAAACCCTGTATTAAGTTAACTCTGCTAAGACTTAAGTGAAGCATTTGTGATAAACCACACACGCATTTGTTTTTCATATAGCATTACTTTAATAAACAAATCAGTGTCACATTCCTGCATGACGCAATTTCAACCCATTATTAATCATACTAAATGTTATTTCGGACCTTTACTTTTTTTTTTTTCCCCTCCCTAAATATTGTCAGTGGAATATTGTAGGCCTCTGCTGTTTTCTTTCAGCGAATTCGAGGTCGAAAAGCCAGTCTGGAGGAAATACAGCTGGTTCACTCTGAACATCATTCACTGCTGTATGGCACCAGCCCCCTGAACAGACAGAAGCTGGACCCCAGGAAACTCCTAGGTCTGTACAGGCCTCTATTCTACTGAGAACAGCACATTCCAGCACTGTCATTAGTCATAGCTGGTGTCAGTTTAAAATACTTGGCAAGCAGTGTGACAAAAATTCACTTTTTCCAAATGCATTGCTATGTGGAAGGAGAATGTTACAATGGAAGCCAAATATAGATTAGCAAAATGCACAGGCTGGAAAGCAGCAATAGAAGTTTCTCCTCATTCACTTCAAAAATTATCAAAGTGTTAACCCTTTGCTGTAATTTGTTCTCCATCGTAGGTCAATGCCAATTTTGAACACGGTTGGTCTTCTATCTCCTTGTGTTCCTTCATTTGAAAACGGGAGTTTAAGATACACTTGCTTGTCAGAATTGCTTGTTTGCTGTTCTCATTTGCTTTATTTCAATTATTTCAGCCACGCTGAGTGCAGATACCATGCCTGAGTCGTGCTAATAAGTGAACGTTATTTTAATGCCTTCCCATTATGCTGGATATGATATCTTTCTGAATAACAGGGAGGGAAAACATATTAAAATATTAAATAGACCTACGGATGTACAGAATAGCATAAAACTGACGGGATTTTCACATCAAATATCTTCATACACAGCCAATGCTCACAGTATGCTTTTTATAATAGGACAGTAGGGTCAAATCGAGCTTTGCCATGACTGTAGCATCAAGCAGATCTACCTGTCAGACCCATTACAGAGAATGTGAAAGGAAACACAAAAAAGTAGCGCATTTTTGGAAATAATCTGTGAGTGAAATTTTGCCTTTTATGTCCCAGCACACTGGATGCAACACTAATTCTCAGCTATTTTTATAACACTTATTCTAAGACATGGAGCTTTTCCTACGTGTAATGAAACCCAACCCAAACAAAACCAATACTAGCCATCAAAAGAAATTGCTGCCACAGTTTTAGTAAGACATAGCAATTATTGTGCTTTGGAAACTAATGCTAAGAGTTTCTTCTGTATGACAGACTGTTGCTTCAGTGAATCATAAGAGTAGACAAGAAAAATATCTTGATCACAGTGTTATCTAGGTTTATACATCTTCTTAGCCAAGGCAACATCAAAACAGAAATACTTACAGTCTGATAGATTCTCAGGAGCTTGACTTTCCAAGGTAGGAAATCCCCCTTTTTAAAGAAAAAAAAAAAAAAGTGTTTCCAAGAAAAAGCTCTAAATTCCTGCAAAATGAAAATTTGGAAACATTTTGATGTGAGTTCATCAACATTGTCAAAATGTTCCATTTTGATAGAGTCAAGCATTTCATTTAAATTTTGTTGGTTTTGATTCATTTCATTTTGATTTTCACATTATTTAATAAAACATACATTGATATAAAATATTGTTCCCATTTTGGATCTCAGTGGTTGACCGCCATATGGGATGCAGTGTGTAGGTGCAGCTATGAGGTGAAAAAAGGAATGGACCCAGGTACCCTTGCTGTGTTTCTGCCTATACAGAGAGAATGCAGAAAGCTTTGCTTACCCAATTGCAGAAAACCATTTCTTTGCCCGCAGTTCTTTACTCGACACTCTTTGCCTTTTTTATTTGACACTTAGTCCAAAACATTTACTCTCTGAGTTTATACCAAGATCACACTCCTAGCATATATTCTGAGTGTATCCTTGGCTTGCTGCCCTTTTCTGTCTCTGTTTCTAGATGTTTTCTTGCTGCATCTCGCATGGCCTTTCACCCAGACAATAGTCAATGAAACACCCTTCCCACATGCTTTTGCATGTGCCTGTCTTTTGGCTGGAAGCTTTAATCATTTGGGCTTCCGTACTCCTGTATAAAGGAACTTAATTGTCTCTTACGTTTTTCCAAAATGCAGTGTGACTGTTCCACCTTTCGTTGTCCCCAGCTCAGTGAGGCTGAACCTAACCAATCCTGACATTAAAATTAACATCTTGGCATAGTATAAAAATTCAAACTGATGTGTAGCAAAGGAGAAAAATCTAAAGGAAATGTTTGTCATCAAAAATGTCATCAATAACAACATTGTCTCATAAAACATTTCTGTTTCAATGAAAGTGCATTTTTTTCTACAGAAATTGTTCCATCAAATGATGGCTTTGCATCCTAATGAAAAAGAGCCTAATGAAAAGGAGGACCTAACCATTCCTTTCCTTACTCCTCTACCCACCCAAGAAGACAGAGGCACTGTTTGTTCGCCACTTGTGCTCCAGAAAAGGTTTTTTTCCCTATCCCTGTTCAGAAAAGTACATCTGCTTTGTCTGAAGCTATGAAGCAGCTTCTGTATCTTTCAAACAGAAAAGAAACACTTGAAGGAGTGAAATTTAAGTATGACTAGAGCTAGAAATGTGCTACTAGAAATGCTTATTTCAGCGTCCCTGTTCAGGAAAAAGACTCTCTTCCAGAAGACTGCAAAGCAAAGTGGCTGTAAACTACTGAAATCAGTGAGAATCGTGCGCACAGTTGTCATTCACATAGTCTTAATGCTTGAACTCTTGGCTTTATTTTCCCTGCATCAGGGCCTACCAATGTAGCTATTGCAAATGATCACTTCAACTTCTACACTCTTGTGTAGTGTAAGCTTTTGACTGATGGTATTTCAGTGTGGTGTGTTAAGCAACACGTTATGTTGCATTACATTGTCTTGACATGAAGGAAACTAATATGCAGACTATGTGTCACATCGCATTACTGTTTCATGTGACAGAATACAACCTTTCAAACCTCTTTGAATAAGCTCAAGGGCAGAACAGTTATCAAACAGGTCTTACGAATGTTTGCTTTTTTCCCTCTCCAACCATAACTAAGGAAGTCTTTCTAAAAAGCAAGCTTCCAATGATTACAAGTTTGTTAAAGTGAGAAATATACTGTTGGCACATCCCTGACAGTGGAGCAGTATTTAGGGTAGAACTGAAAGATGCATTCACAGAACTTCTGTGCAATTGCAATTTCAAGTTAGTGAAAAAATGACCGCTTAGCAGAAATGGCTTCGTTCTTGAGGGATGATACTGAAAACAATCAGGTTCCTCAAAGTGTGCCTTTTCACAAGTGAACACACTCTTTAGTTTGTTTATTTTTTTGAAAGAGAGTTTTTGCCCATCACTTCTCCTACTCATCAGACTCTCGATCCCCAATTGTCAATCTCCAAAGCAGCTTCCTTGACTTCTGAGGGGGCCCTGACCTCAGTCAGTGATGGGTGCCTCAGCACCTAATTTGACTAACTGGCTTCTACTGCCTTTGTGGGTTGAAATTTTAGAATACAAATCTTGGATAATTTTTCTAGCTCTATCAGTAAATTCTTGAGCTGAATCTTCTCTAAAAGATCTTTTTTCTCAAGTGATTTGCTGGTAACCACAAACTCTGTCCTGATACAAAAGCCAAAAAAGTATGATTATTTAAAATTTGTCTTCTATCTTACTTGAAGTATCCCGATACCTTTTTTATTATTATTCTGGAGGTATCTTTGGGTGTGGAAGGGTGTTACTGTAAAATGACTGCTATTTACCGAGTTCTGCTGGGGCGTCAACTCCAAACATCATGGGAAATTCTCACCTCGATTCATTTTCAGGGTTTGCTTTTTGCTACTGATTTTCATTTATGGCAAAGAGTGTTGTGAGCGCTTTTCTTTTTGTGAGGCTAGCTCAGTGATGGTCACACTCTTTCTTAGTAGAACCTTTCCCCAGTGTTCTTTTCATGAAATCTCAATGTTTTTCTTGTTCTGGAAACTCTGTTATCTGCTTTTTTTGACTATTGTGCAGTAAGAAGTGAGTATCCTGGCAAGTTTCTTGATACACTGAAAAGACTTTGTGCTTGTTTCCCTCATTTTAGTACTATATCTGTTGATTGATTTTAGTCTCCTTTCTCACCATCTGCTTTTCTGTTTTTACTTTGTGTTTGTTGTTTTTAATGGTGTTTACCATGCACAATGTGCCCGGCTGCAGGGAGATAAATGAGAATTCATCTGTTCTCTCTATGTCCCCACTCTGCAATGGAATTTAAGAAAAAGGGTCTAGTCATTCAATATTCTAAAAATACCTTCTTTTATCTCAAATTACAGCTTGTGTTTCCATTAACGTCTCCTGGCACTTTAACAGCACTAATTTTTTAGTTATCTGCTCAAGGTTTTTTGATCTTCCCCGCAGTAAAAGGTGAAAAATTGCTGTTCGCATCGGTCCTTGGATCTGCTTAGCAAGAGATTTGCAAACTCCTCCTGTACCTCTACTCTGACAATCTCCTGCAGCCAACATTTCCTTGCATGTCTGGGGCCATTAGGACTCACAGTGTGAGAATACTCTGCATAGCTGCTGCACCTGCATTTCCCCTGGTAGCTCCACAGGAGGTTTTGTTTGGCTTCTCTCGCACACTGTGCAAACTGATCAAAGGCCTCTAGTCGGTTAAAAATGCATCTTGGATTTTACTCAAAGTGTAAAGCACTTTCTTCATCCCAGACCTTGCAGTCTGGTCTCTCGTACTTCAAAGATGATGGCTTATGATTGTCTTTACGCATTTCATTGGCACCTGCTAAACATGAGTAACTGCAGCGTTCGCCCCTTCCATGACAATGGGTGGCTCCTCTAGGTAACTTGAGTGATTCACTATCTAACGTTTCCTCCAGATGGCAAAGTTACAAAGCCAGTTCTGTGATCCGGCAGGGGAAAAGCCTATGTTCCCTTCCACAGCTGCCTTAGGATCAGATTACATACTGGGATAGGAACGGCATAAAATCCTGAGATCCTTACCCGGTTTTCATATTGTCCTTATCAAGACAAGCAGTGAGTTTAGTGGTACAAAAAAAGAAAACATGAATGAATAAAAAGTGAGTATAACTATTAAGATAAACCCTATCACATTATCTAATGTATAGAGCAGAGTAAACTAGAGATTAAATTCTAAAGCTTATTAAGTTTTTGTTCCCTTTAGTAGAATGTATTTACAGAGTAATACTGAAACAAGTAGTATTTCATTTTATGTTTTAAAAATACTAACGTATTCATTGATGGTATGTAAATGAAGAGGAAAGCATTTTTTCATAGATAGGAAGACTAAGACTGTGATTTTCAAAGGAGAAACTTTTTGGAGAGATGAAGTTAAGAAATTAGTCATCAGTTTCATGTAAGCTTAATGAGGTTCCCTCCATTGTCAGTGAAAAGAAACAGGCACTTCTCAAGCATAATTCATCCCGTCAGTCATCTGGGCTGAGAAGAGGTGCCTACCTCACTCCACCGGCTGTAGAAGAAGCTGAGATGACTAGCTTAGACAAGCTGCTTCTCAGCTACAGGTATCGGGATGACTAGTCACCCTTGTTCAGAGTGACTTTCTGTGGAGATTCAATCATTACACTCCTTTGAAACTGCTGCTTACCAATCTTAAGATTTGTCACTGTTGCAAAAGAGTGCCTTAAATGTCCCATGGCTGATTTGCTTTCTAAGTGCTATTAATATTTTTGGTTCTAATATATGGCATGTTCATTGTGTGGTACTGAAATATGTATTACTGTAAAGAGTGATTACTGTTCCAGTATTTAAATGTCTTTTTGATAAATTATGCTTATTGTTTCTTTTTTTTTTTTTCTTTAATATATAGGAAACGTGTCTCAAAAACTCTTTTCCTTGTTGCCTTGTGGGGGACTTGGGGTAAGTAGATGTTTGTTTTTTCACAAGAGGGACAGCACGCAACATATGCATTCGTTCATGAATTCTTTCGCACTATTGCATTATCCGTTCAAAATCTTCAGAAGCTGATAAAAAACGTAGAGATGAAACCTGAGCTGTTATGATATTGTGTTTTCAAAGACACAGAAGACAGTACATTACAATAAGCATATGGAACAGTTAGGTAGGAACATATTTTGTAGTAATGTGTACATTTCTTCATTGTCCCACTTGGAGTTTTTCACAGGAGCTGTTTTTGAGGAAAGTAACATGGGTGCAGTTGTTACAGCAGAATGAGCTTTGGAGAAGCTGTTGCGTGTACTGTTGAAAAGTAACTATAGCTTCACATTTCTCAGAAAGGACAAAAAAATTACCAAAGCTAGCATTTAGCATGAGAAGTGCTCGTTAGCTGCTAGCTAATAACGTGGGTGTTAAACCAATAAATTATTTGAGCATTTTTATGTCTTGTTTTGAAATGGATTCATTCTGAAATACAAGCTTGTGAGTATTAGGACACAGCAGACAAAAATCTGCAGACAGAAATCTGTTGCAATACTAGGTAAAAGAAAAACATGTAGAATGGAGAATTTCTACTGGTGTTGGTATCATGCTCCTATTAAATTCTAGTGAAGATAATATCAGGGAGAAATAATTTTTCATGTACAGAGGCTTTTCACATAGACATATTCTATACTTTTGGTCCAGCTGGGTCCATTATTTACTGATGTCAGCAATATCGAAGTGAAATGATGACATTACTAGGTATTGATGGGCTGGCTGGATGATGCATATATAAAAGTTCCCTTTCACTGTTTCTGAGTATGCAGGAATAAAGCCACAATCTCTGGAGGTCAACTTCCAATGCAACCTTCTAAAGTTTTATTTACTTTTATCCTTCACAAAGGATAAATTCCATACCATACTAGTCTTGTTTATAGTGACTTTTTTATTATGAGATACCTGACAGAAGAAATACTCATTTTGTAAGGTTTCAACACACAAAAAAAAAGAAAAATTCCATTTTAGCTTTCAGTATTTAGTAATTTTTGAGGATTTCTGAACTATGAGTTAAGGAACAAAGAATCAGGAAGTGATAATCATTCCAGATCTTCTCCTGTGGACTTAGCTTGCTGAGGATTATGCCTAAAATTTGGAACTTGGTGACGAACATCTTGCTAATTTTGAAAGTTGGGGGTCATTTCTGTATGTGGATCAGCTAACATTACACATTGACACATAGACACGCATGTCCACATGCACCTCTCTGCACTAGTGTGTGCACATATGTACACACACACGCATATATACACACATTTCTGTATAAAAAAAAAAGGTAATTTTTCACACTGTTGGTGCAGTTATTAAGTTTAGAGAAAACTGAGCAAGAGATTAATAAAGTTGAGAAAGAATGTTGTTCAGGCTTCTGAGTAGAGAGAAGCTGATGTAAAATTTCTTGACAAATCTTTTTGAGGGCTTTGGAAAGTAAAGAGGACTGTGGTATGCTTTGAAAATTAAAGGATAAAATTTTTCTATGAAACAAGTTACTGTGATATTAAAAAATCGTGAATAGAGATTTACTTTGAAATCCTTCTACTAATGAAAGTATGTTGTCCATTCTAAAGCTAACACAAGTCAGAAAAGCTCAGTATAACTTCATTTTTTAAGCACTTAAATTTATCTACATTTTTAAAAGTCTGTTTGCTTTATTTCTTATTTAAGATCATGGCAATTGGATTAAAGAGCATGTTGTAGAAATGGATCTTTTATTTATTTTTTTTCTAGTTGGTTTGCCTTTCTACATATTATTATTGTCAGGCTTGCTGTGGGGCTCTTTTAAAGGAATGGGTTATGACCTTTTTCAAGGTAAATAATCAGATTAGGAGCTCTCTTTCAGCGATATTTAGCTGTCTATTGGTTAAGATGAGCTCTGGGAAAGGCAGCTGCTTCAAACAGTGTGGAAAGCAATTCTTAAGTTTGCTTTCAAAAATGGTGGTGGAAAGAAAGAAGCAGCATTGTTACTTAGTAGCTTTCAACTTAATTGAGGGTTATAAAACACTAATCAATGTAAAGCAGTAAGAGTAGTTCATGCAAAGATTTTAAGGAGGGATGGAAGAATTAATTTTTTAAAATTTTGTTCTCATTTATTTTCTTGCTTGCTTACTTGATTACTTGTTTGCTAAAGAATACAGTGAGAAATTATTAAGAAAAAAAAGACTTCCATTCTTGCAGGAGACTTTATGGCTGCCTCTTGAATGATCGTTTTCAGAGCTCTTTGATCCCGTTGTCTTCTAACCATATGGGGACTTTGCTGGCTGTTATTATGCAGCTCTTCTATTATTAAATAGATTAGTGGTTAGACTACTCACACAGGGAATGGGAAACCTAGGCTCATTTCTCTCCACTGCCAGGCTGGATTTAATATCAGAGCCCCCATCTCTTAGCGGATGTTGCTACCACTGGGGAGATCATAGACTGTTTCTGGTTGGGGACCCTCACACCACGCACTGAAGCTGTGCCACTGTTGGAAAGAGCACTGGGCCAGTAAGGCAGAGTGTAAGTGGGATAAAGCCCATGTATCTAAGGCTGTGATCTACCTATCATACACTTATAAATAATGTGAAGTCCTAGCTCTGAGCCCCTGCTCCACAAACAGGTTATATATTTCGCGTGAAAGAATCACTGGACTAAATGGAAACTGCTCTTGGAGCAAGGACCGGAACCTAGGACTTCACAGGCATTGAAGACATGATCAGCTGATGGGCTGAAAGGACTATATCGGCACGAGTTTGAGATGGCTTGCATTGTTCACAAAGGTCCGACTAACCTCTGTAACCCTGAATTCTACTATATTATTGATTTTGTTGTTATGTCTGTTCTAACAGCACCAATAAGCTGCAGTCAAGATCAGGGATCCTCTTCTCTGGACATTACTTACAGTTACAGTAAAAGAAAGTTTTTCAAGAATTTTGAAAAGCAAACAAGAGGCAGTGTCCATAACTAATATTTTCTGATCCCATCCATCATGGCTCTAAATCTTTTGTACCAGTGCAAAATGCATGTAAAGCTACTGTTTACTGATTTTGTAAACATTTTTCAACCATATGAATTTTCTTTTAAGTAGTGATAGGGACTGTTTATGTCAGGGTCATTGGCAAATTTGGCTTGGTATATGTTAGGCCTTCAGAAGAACTCAAACAATGAACTTTATAGTTTTATAAGAAACTATGTAAGTAATAATTAGGTCTCTTATCTAAGAGCACAAAGCTCTTCCATACTGACAGCCAAACTGAACAGGTCTCACAGAGAGAGAAAAAAAAGTTGTCTGAATCTAACCTCCTCAATTTGCCCATGACAGGTTTGCCTTCAATGACGGTTAATTTTTTATCAGAGGACTATCCAGGGTCAACAGTATAACATCCGCTGAAGTATGGGATTTATTTAATGCTTTTTATTCTTTTTTTGAAGCTTAACGTTGTTCCAGAACCAACTGTTGTTAAAGAATTCTAATACCGGGGGGATGAAATTCCTTGTGTTGGAAAGAGACTAGCAGCTCTACGGCCAGCAGTTTTAATAACAAGAGACGGTTTCTTGCAGCTGGTCAGAGGTTTGGAATGTGAAAAGTTTTCCAGGAGAGGTGGGTAGATTGCAGGTGAAGTGGCCAAATGGGGAGAATAATCACAAATTACTTTTTGGTTCGATGGATTATCAGACCATTCTGCAATTTTTCATCTGTAAACAGCCACTAGAGCTATGACTGATCATTTGATGGGTGCATCCATCTATTACAATTCCTGCCCTTCTGTTGTGCTGTGAAAATGACAAAAAGAGAACTAGAAATCTACTTTTAATGGGAGTAAGTTTCATCTCCTTGCCTCAGTCTATCACTAAAAATAGTGATTGTTTTCCTGCCTGTTTGACCTGCTGCTGTGTGAAGAAATCTTGAAGTCATTTCTCAGCCATATTTTTTTGTCTAGTTGATAGGCAAAAAAACCCACAAAAGCAAAGAAGAGCAGGCTTTTATGATAATGTCATCATCGGCTCCCAGCTTCAAACACTTCTGCGGCTTTTGAATTGTCATTTATAACTTGGAACTGAACCGACCCATAATTCCCTTGATGCATTTAGAGAAATTGATAACAGACTGCTTCTTTTATGGCTCAGAGGAGGCAACTCCAATCACATCACTATTGGCAGTCAATATTATTTTCTGACATGGTTGTAAAAGTATAAAGCGGCTTATGGCATTTGTTTAGATGAGGAATGGGCTCTCAAGCTGTGCTGGGATTTATGGGTCCAGATTACTGAGAAGCAAAGGGAATATGATGTTTGCAAACAGGATATGATTTTATTTAAGTTTGGGTTTCATACGTTGTTCCCTGGGGATTGTCCTGCAGACAGAAGAGAATTTCACTTTTATCATATGAAATTGGGCAGTTATCCAATCCCCCCACCCTCAAAAGACACTGCCTCAAACCTGTAGTGTGTAAAAAGTCAGATCTTTAAATTGCAAGAGGAGGAACTGGGGGAGAACACCACCCTGCAAGAAATCAGACTGTTGCAGAATAAATGTTTAGTGAGCTGAACAGGGTGGTTCATGGGCCAAATAGTGAGCCATCTGAATGGCTAAGAATGGCTTGTACATATTACAGAAAGTCCATTGCATTTCCTCTAATTTTACTGTTATGGCAGTAAAACAGAGATGAGATTTTCTGCTGGGATAAACTGGTCTTGTTTCATTAACTGCTGGTCTTGTTTCATTAACTGAAGCGTAGCTTAAATCTTTCATTTCAGAAAAGAATTTGGCCCATAACTATCAAGAAAAGAAATGTAAAGCTATAAAATCACTCTACATTTTTACAAAACTTACAAAATATTCATATTTTCTGAATGTTGAATTTCTTCCTGGCATTCTTTGCTGTGGTAGCTGGAGAGTACTACTTTTTGTCCTGACCACACAGGAAGAAAAGCAATAAGAAAGGCAAGATTTTGCTAGTGTACAACTTCAGTAAGTCATCCAGGCAACAAATTGTTTTCTGCTGCTTCTCATTCTTCCCTTGATCTTCTCAGTCTGGGCCCAGGAAGAATTTTCAGACTTTACACATTATGACTCTTCATTCCTCTTATTTGTGTAAGATCTAATGGTACCAACCTGGTTCCATTACCATGGTACAATAGTGTAAAAATTAAGAAAGTGTTGGCAATGGCATTGTCTCCTTGTGGTAGATTTTAGGCTCCAGGCTGTTTAGGGGTCTCTCCTTATATCTGCATCCAAATCTGGCTGTAAAGAAATCAGACTGCTTATGGTTTGGGCACTCAAATTAAACATCACCTCCACACAGGTGTTACAATTAACTTGTGTCCTTCCTCTATATCCCAGGCTGCACCAAAATAGGTATAGTCCTTTCACAGTATCAACCAAAAATATGTCTGTTTCTTGGTTTGGGGAAAGCAATCTGTTATTCCTAGAAGCTTAGCTACTCAATACGATGTCTTCCATTGTGAAATCATTAATATACTATGCTGCCAATATATTCACCTATTAATTTAAACTACTTGCCTGAATGGCCTTATTAACCTACTGAAATTTGCCAGTCATAACATTTTGGAGCAGATTGTGGGAGACTTCTGGGATTAAAGGACTTGTTTACCTCCTAAACCTCTCTGGCAGCTACACCATCCCTAAAGAAATTCCAAGATTTAATCAAAACAACCTCACAGTCACATTATACTTTAATTGGTATATTTTGCACAACTGTTTAAGACTTACAGTTACACAGCATTGACTGTGTGATATTTTCTGCAGAAAACATCAAAATACGTGGTCAAAAAGGCCATCCTGGTACCACCCCAAGGCACAACTTAAGGCCAGTGGGGATGGGACCGGAGTGAGTGCTGGAGGTTTGTCATCCCGGAGCATTCAAGGGTCTGCATGCTCAGTCACTTAGTGCAGTTCCAAGTAAACCTATTTAGGGTATCCACAGGATGAGGGAATGAGGGTGTAATGTACTCCCAGCTGCTCTGGTGAATGCACTTTTTGGGTGGTATACCCCATGAGTTCTGGCAATTCATGAGAGCCAGCTGTTTCAGTGGACTATGTTTTGTCGGAACGGACCAATTGACATTACACTTTAGTCAAGTGCTCTTATGCATAGAGAATCGTAGGCTTTCTAGCTGACAAGCTCAAAGGTTCCTTGAGCGGGCAAACTAAAGAAGAAATAGGGAAATGAGAGAAAAACTGCACATTTACTTACTTTCAGTTCAGAACAACAGTTCTCTGAAGACTCGGTGGTCCAGCTTCACATACCTAATCTTAGACAAATTACCGAAACAGCCAAAGCAGAACCCTGACCACCCTTGCCTGTATAACCATTAGAGAACCATGTGCATCACTAGAGCAGGAGTCAGTCCACCTAAGATCAGAACTGACTGGAGGTGCTTGATTCCCTTCATTGACAGGGCCTTGAAACAACTAAGTTCCTAATTTTAGGAACAAGCGTGATAACATGAATCGTGATGATCAGAGCAGGAAGTAGATATTCTTCCTTTACTGAGCCACAGAGACTTCATCTCTGGATCTGGAAAGTGCAACGGTGTCTCATCTCTGGGCAGGGAGGGGACGCCACATTTAGCATATCAATACCATGGCCACAAAAAAAGGAAAAAAATCTCTTCACGCTAAAGGGCAGATATTTTGTCCCATCCTTGTCCTTTCATGGCACTGACGTGGCCCTGTGCCATCCACCACAGAGCTTGATGTTTACACCAGTGAGAGGCAAAGCTGTTCACCTGAGAGTCATAGTTCCTTGGCATCACCGCAGGCAGAACAGAATATTTTAGAGTAGTCCCAGACTGCTTTAACTTGCAGCAGGCAAGGATAGAAAGCTCAGGGGTGGGAATCTGCCAACTCATCAAATACAGAATTTGGTCCCTCAGATAATTTTTTGGCCCTTTTTAACAGAGGACCTTTTTTCCTTGGTACTAAATCAGATTCAAATTGTAAACAAAGATACAGTGCATGGAACACAAAAAATTATTGTGAAGTTAATAAATTACCGTAAAGTCAAACCTTTAAAGGTCTTACATCATTTTGTGCATTTCTTAAAAACTATTGTGCTGCCAAAGGCCAGCATTATGCAAAGAAGCCTTCTTATTTGCCAGAATATGAAACATTTTTTATATATATATATATATATGTTAAATGTAAATAGTGGAATAGTATCATATACAATTTGCTAATGCTATTCACTCTCCCCAGACTTAATCACACACACACATATGGATTTGATGGGAATTCTGTAACTAAAGCAGAATTCACATTTATACTTTAAAAACACATCATGTGTTTATTGACAGAATTTAGCCCCCAAGATGGACAGAAAAGCTCTCTGAAGAGGAACTGTTCATGTGTCGCTTGTCTGAATAAACACCAGGTTCTAGCATAGCTCCGTGGTGGCCTCTAACATAAAGATAATCTACATCCAAGAAGAAAGCTGAAATGCTATGTATTGCTAAAATGTGTTCAGCTGCAAATGATGACTCTCTTAAAAAATAAGGCGTGAATTCTGCACATAAAAGTTGTATTTTCTGTAACTGTATGCATTACAACCAACTACACATTGTTCTATGTATTTGCCTGTGAACTCCTGGAAACTACATGATCAAACATAAGAAGGCGGTTGCACAAGCATTTTCACACACTAATCCATTAAATACTAAAACAAATGTCAAGTTAAATTAATAGAGTACTCAGGGCTAGGTCTGAAAGTGCAGTAACATTTTTACAAGCATCTGGTGATATATGCCACATATCTGAGACTTGAATCTGGGCCTAAGTGTTTTATTTATGAGTTTTTTCTAAAAACATGTTCTAATCCACATCTAATCCATGCTATCCTCCCTCCATTCCCCCTACCAATGATCCACACATCACTGTTTCACTAAGGTTTTGAGATCCTTTAGGGTGTCTAATGTATGCTTTATGAGACCCAGAGATTCTGAATGTCTGTCATAAAAGTTAGTGTAAGAGAGTAACCAAATCAAACTATTTCTTCTGAAGATATCATTCTATTCAGGCTTCAGCTTAACTTAGCCTGATTCTTTTCTGGTTCTCATTTTGAATATAAAGCTATTTATATTTTAATACAGACCTCACATATTTACTTGCTTTTTTACAAACCTTCAGGCGAATTCCGTTTATACTTATACAGAAGGAGGGGTGCTGGGTTTTTATCAGTGGCTGACTACCACCGTCAGTAACTCTGCTAGGCATTCAATTGTTAATTTTTACTTAGAATTTTTTTGCTGTTTTCTGAAAATTGGCTTTGATTTATAACAGCTTTACAAGTTAGATCACTATTGGCAGATAAAACTTGAAAAATGTTAAATATTCTACATACAGTGGGTACATGCACTATCCACATTCCTTGTTCTTGCCCTGAAAGAGGCTTTTGCGGTCAGAATTAATAGCCTCTAAAATTCTTTTTAGAAGTTCATTTCCATGAATATTACTGCTGATAAATTCTCTTACTGGAATTATTCAAACACAACAGAGAAGCCAATGCAAGCCCAAGTGAATTCCATGTTTTTTGTTTAAGCAATGATTTGTGAAGATCCTTTGAACTATTCATCCCACTGGAACCTAAAGATCACATCCCCTTCACAGCTTATTTGTAAACCACACTGGTAGGCAAGAAAGAATGAAAAGCTAATATTCTGGGTACTCTCTATGGCAGACATTTTAGATTAAAGCAGCTGGAAATGCCTTTCACAGAACAAATCTCTGATACAGCTGTAAAATAGCAGTAAAAATGAAGGAAGCTCACTGTACATATATTTCCTAAAGTAGCCTACTTTTACACACTTCCTGTATGTGGGATTTATGGAAGAGACGTCAGCCATCCAAATTTTTTCTCCTTTGTTCCTTAACGAGAGACATGGCTGACAGGCCATTCATTAGAGGTTGCTCCTTGGAGATGATGTGCACACCTTCGCTTCTTTAGTCATGGTGAGATGAAAGAGCAGCTGAGAAGCACGTCGAGGACCTTTTGCTTCTTAGTGGAAATCACGGAGGTGATGAATGACCACCGGGACATCTGTAGGAGTGGGAGGTGAGAGCTATGAGCATGGCACCTGGGAAGCTGAACTGCTCGTGGTCAGGAGCAAGGTATTCCAAACTTGTGTGCTAGCGTTTGCTGGCACCAGCTGTCTCCAAGAATGACACACTCCTTGCTGGAAGTGATAGCAAAATGCCACACACAATTTTTAGAGGTTGCAACATTTCAGAAAAATATTTAATTTCTATTTTCATGCCAGGGAACTAAAAAAGCACAGTGATGGAAACATATTTGCTCTGGCATAAGTGGAAGAGTGTGAGACTCCTAACGCTTTTAAAGCTAAAGCACAGGAATTTGCTCTGCAATACACAAGTTTTATTAAATTGCATTATCACTGAGGAGGTCTGTACTGTCCTACATTATTTCTCATAGATTTCTTACTCTGTTTACTGCATATAACTACCCTGTTGTTAGCTGACTAGATTTTATTTACTTCCCAGTTTTATAACCACTTATATCAAAGGACAGCATTTTTTACGTAGTACTTTTTCCAGATTTGTGTTGAAAAGTATCCATCTGAAATGCATACTGGATTAACTTCCATCTAAGAACAGTTGAGCCCAATCTCTGCTCTTTAAAGAAAAGGCAAAGAATCCTTTTAAACTACTGTAAAGAACTGGTACTTTTTAGCTTGTTGTTCAGGATATTGGACACATAGAATACAATCACTGCTATCAAAGGATCATCACAGGTCAAAATTTCCATGAGCAGGTAGATGACAGATTGGATTTTTGAACTATTCTCAGAGAGTAAGTAGAGCATCTTTGGTAGGGACACGTGGTAACTCTAAGAGGACTGGTTTTGATTTTTATGATGGCAACAGTTGTTGAGAGAATCCAGAGCAGGATGAACAATTCAGTATATTTTTAATTCCTTTTAGGAGTGAAATCAGAATTTCACTGCAGAAGCTGGATTTATGTTAAATCACAAATTGTGTGTATGTGAGAGAGAGAGAAAGAGAGAGGGCAAGCTTTAGGGTGCTTTGTCAGAATCCATCCCAAAGCAGTAGCTTGGGCCCTCTTTTACATTGCCATATAGTTATCAGTGGATGTGTATTTAAGGCAGCTTCAGAGTTTACAATAATTATTTAAGAAAGAGAAATAACTCACACAGATGAACACACCATGCAGGGTGTGAGAAATGGGACGATGTGTCAGACCGTGAGTAGTACCTCTGGTCAGCAGAACTGTGATCCAGTGACCATTAGGCAGATCCCAGGAGGTTTCTGGAGGAAGGACTGAAACGGAGGATGAGGAATGAAGAGGTTCTCTAGCAGGGGAAGGGACAGGTAACACAAAAGGCAGCTATAAATATATTTTTAAAATTCTTTAGAATTATTATTCCTGCCACTTTTTTGCCTCTCTGAGGTAGGTTCCAGATAAATATAAACAGCAGGACAAGTAACTTTTCCAGTTTCAGCAACTGCAGTGATTTCAAAAAGGCCTTAAGTAAACAATCTCGCTCTCAAATGTATATCCATATCCTTCCTCTCCACCTTCACATACATGTGCCACAACCTGAGCACAGTATAAGGAGTTAGTAACTTTCAAACTTCATAGGAAGTCTTCCCTAATACAAAATATTCCAGCCATGAGGGGTTATGGTACAAGTTTTCTATCTGCTGAAATGTCTCCACTGCGAGGCTTCTTTTTTCTTAGCTTGTTTTCAGTACGCTTAAAGTCTTCATTGTGAAAGTCAAGTTAACACATAGATACTTCTTGCAGGAAGCATTCATATCAAGTTCTTTTTGTAGTGCAAAGTAGAGAATTTCTGCACACAGGGCTTGAAACATTAGTTGCATTCAGTCAGGAAAAGTTACCTACATTTCTTTTCAGTTGAGTCATTCCCTTCCTCTTTAATGCCTCCACATCCACTTCAGGGACAGGTAGCTTAATTTCTATCATCTGTAGCTTTACAGAGTATTAGCTTTGCTACACATGCCAATGATTGAGCTATACTAGATGTGCTTGAAAAAGCCTACAACCTACAGTGCTCATTCAGGAAACTCGTAGTGAAGTAAATCCATATGTGTGTTAGAAAGTCAGTGTTCAGATAGGGCTCACGTTTTCTGGCTCTTGGCGCTATCACGCACAGTCCTTCTTTTAAAAGAGCTGCAGCAGTGATAGCATTTTTGATAACGAAATGTGTAGTATGCTCATAGTTTAACACTGACATTTTGATGCTTAAAAAAATGTTCTTTTTCATTTGGTTAGACATTCAGAACTTTTTCCTACCCTGACAATTTTTTTTAAAGGACTCTTAAATGAAAATAATATACATAACTAAGAAGGAAAATAAAGGGCTAAGATTCTGTGTTAAATTAAGCTACAAATGCTGTATTTTCTGTAAATTTTGTTTAACTTTTTTTTAAAAAGATTCCTAATCAAAACAGGTTTTTTACTGAATTCTTTGGCTGCTCCAAAGCACTTGCAGAACAAAAATAACCTCTTATAAAATTCCATCTGACTTTTTCATAGTCTATGATTCAGAAAGCATCACATTTGTCACAAATTCATGCATACTTAGCATCTAGATAGACTGTCAGATATATGTGATATATACATGAACTAGAACCAGAAACCAGTCTCTAGTCCTATTCCCTTTACTTGTATAAAATCCAACCATTTCATCTCACACAAATAAAGAAAAACATATCGAGTAGGATTTTACATAGCTGCATTTCATTTACAGCATGACAACTGGGCCAGCTAGTAGCTGTAATTTTAATGGCTTTGCCATTTATATCACTGTATTTCAACACCAATTTACAAAGTAAACATTGAGTAACACTAAAAGAAAATCTCTGTTTAAACACCTGAAACATTTAAGGCAATACGTAGCACTAATAGAGATATAAAATGGAGTGGGATGGCATTTTCCAGTCATTACAGCTAAAGCATCAGCTGTAGGATGAAAGTTTTTCTAGGTTGTTCTTCATGAGGTGTTCCTCAGAAATTCAGTCTGAATTTTGCATCAATATGAAATAGAATTTGACATCTAAGTTTATAATACTGTGCCTTTTCAGGGTAATTATTCATATGTTTATGTTAGTTTTCTTGTATTATAATAACTGTGCACTAAGGTATGCAACTTCAGTTGGCTACCTCTGCCTTTGAGAATTTACCATTTGTTACAAGTACCACGCCCAAGAGATCAGCCACAATATCCTGAATTTCCAGTGCACGTTTAGCTAGTCTTTTTTGAAAATTCCTCAGGAAATGTTGTTTTGTTTCCTGATTGCCCATTTTTACTTCCAGTCCACATAAAATTAGGTAGCAGTCGTTCAAGCGGTCTGAAGGAAATTTTTCAGTGGAAGGTATTTGGTCTTATTGTCCCGGCTCAGTCTCCTCACACTCAGCTGAAAGCAGAAAATGATAAATGCTGTATCCTGGCCAATACTCAGCGTTCGGCGGCTGGAGAGACTGCCGACTCGTGTGTCAGAGCAGACAACTGCCTTGAAGGGTGGGTACTCTCAAGCTGTGGTTACAATTTTAACTTAATCGGCCTTCCTGGAAATGAATCATAGTCCCTTCGAGGATGCAGGCTCCCGCTCGTGCCCCGGTGTACTGAGCAGCTGCCATTGAATCATTTTCATCAGCCACTCCTTCATGTTAACCTTAATTTGCTAGCCATAAAAATGGTAAGAAAGTACTCCCTCCCAGCCCTCTTGTTGATACTTCTTTATTTAAAGTACTGCTCAGTATTTTTCAAACTTTATTATGGTTTGATTAAATTGATTTAACCAATGACCTCTACTTATTTATCTCCTTATTTGTTTTAAAAATGAAAACTGATTCACAGTTGCTTTAAAGCAATAGCGAGACAACCTGAACGTCTGCCTAATTTTAAATACATCATTTTTGTTATACTACTCGGTTTCTTTCTTATTTCTTGTTGTAATTTTCTTAGTTACCTATTGATTTGTGTGCATCTTTGGGAAATCTACTTAATGTCTTTAAACCTCAAGCTACTAATCTGCAAAACAAATATAATAAATCATCCCGTATCAAGCTGATGATGCTTAATTGTGTTTATACAACATTTTGAGTTTCTCAGATGAAAACAGTGTGCTCTTATTACTGTTATTCTAAACTTTGCAAGCAAAATCCAGTCTTCTCATTCAGGTCTATTGTGAATATGAACTATTTTCATTAGTTCTGCTGCATGCACACAAAACTGATCGAAACGATAAAAACTCAGGTCCAGTACACTGAAAAATAAGATCACTTTAGTAGCTTGAAATATAATATTATTGTAACAGTAATGGCAAAGACATTTGACAGGTGTAGAGAAGATCAAGCTTCTTTCTGTTTCAAATGACTAATCAGAGAAATTCCTCAGAACCTCCAGAGTTGACTAGCAGTTGCATCCATTTTCAATTACTTGATTTCTTTCTTTCTTTCCTTCTTTTTTCCTTTCCTTTTTTTTTTTTTTTTAAAGAAATTAGGAACAGAAGCTTCTGGTTCAAACTGAAAACATGTCTCAGTGTGCTTGGAAGTTATCCAAATAGCATCTGCCACAGTATTTTGTCTATCCCTAAACGTTTCTCTTTTCATGATAAATTTGTACGGTATGATACAATTAAATGCACTTCCCATGGAGCGTCGAGGAAGTCTGACTGTCTCTTTGGATGACTTTTTCAGACTATTTCACACCATCATGTCTGCTTGGCATAATATCATATAAGGGATATACAACATTTCACCTATATTTTTTGGTATGTTTCTGCAACTAAACGGTTACTAAAAATAGATTTCAAACGTAAGATTTTAGCATACCGATTGAAGCTGTAGAGTAGTGCTGCTTAGCCATCCTTATAATATTTCCCTTATAATATTTTATCTTGATAATATTTTATCCTTCTGTTTTATACAATATTCCTGTGATGTTTTACGTGTCACACTTGCTCATTTAGAAGGCGCAAAAGACAATTTTCTCTGCTTTAAATAACCACATTCATCAGTTACAAAGTGCGACCTAAAGCCTTTCAGCCAAAACTTATCAGTTCATCAAGACTGGAGATACAGCAAGGGTCACTATTTTATTTCATTTTATTTGCTGTCTATGGCAATAGCGACTACTGAAATTAATCTAAACAATTAGTCGTTCTGATTTCAGTCACTTAAAAACGACTCCTGCCTGGGTAGAAAAGACGAGTGTTTACTGCTGCTTTTTTCTTTAAAAAAAAGGGGTAACGACCTGAGCCACTGGTGAGTTTTGGTGGCCCGGGCTGGCTGTGGCGGCTGCTGGAGCCAGCGGCGGCTGTCCCTGCCGGACGCTTTGTCCCAGCGCTGGCAGGTCCCCGTCTGTCCCGCCACGGACAGAAGGACGGGGTGCGTGGCGGCTGGCGGCTGGTGAGCAGGCCCGGCCCGGCCGATGTAACGCTGTTTGTAATGAGAAATCTAAACAGGGAATGGCAGCGAGGCATGACAGGAATGTGTTTCCATTGGAGAAGCCCGTGCAGAGAAAAAGCATAAGCAAAGCCATGTCCAGAAGGCCTTTCAGCTGGCCAGGACGGAAGACTGATGTTATTGTACACGGGCTGTCACGCTGCCAGCCCTCCCTCACGGGTTTGTTTTCTCTCATGCTCTCCCTCTCCCTCTCCCTCTCCCTCTCTCCCCTGCCTTCCTCCCGGGGCCGGCTGTTTGCTCAGGTGGACAGTGACACCGTTTGGAACGAGCTGCACTCAGCCGGGGCGGCACGCATGGCGGTGGGCTGTGTCATCGAGCTGGCGGCCCGCGTGGCCTCCCGGGAGCTGAAGGTGAGGTCCGGGCCGCGCCGTGGGTGGGAGAGCCGGGGCGGCGGAGCGGTGGGGGGGGGGGCTGAAGGGAGGCGTTGTTCAACCGCTCTGCTCAGGGGAGGGTGGCGGGAGGAGGGCAGGGAGGACGGCCATGAAGGTGTGGCAGCCCCGGTGGCTCTTCCAGGCCTCGCGGGGGACGGTCTTGCCATCGATACGCTGAAGCAGTGGTGGGTGTTCAGGGCGCAGGGTGCTACGGCCTGAGGTGAAGTTACTCGTAGCGTGCACGATCTCTGGCAAGTGGCTGTGGCACTGCCTTTTGAAGTGAATTTTTAAAATTTTTTTTTTTAGTATGGTTGGTTAGTCACGTGCGTAACCTCAGGATACCACCCAGCGAGAGGGGAGGCAAACGGCGGGCGCGCAGGCTGGGGGAAGAGGGAGGCGGCTGGTGAGGAGAGTGATGACCCAGGAGGTGCCTTT
Source organism: Phoenicopterus ruber ruber (assembly GCA_009819775.1). Classification (NCBI taxonomy): domain Eukaryota; kingdom Metazoa; phylum Chordata; class Aves; order Phoenicopteriformes; family Phoenicopteridae; genus Phoenicopterus; species Phoenicopterus ruber. The sequence continues at coordinate 34,562,238 of CM020216.1, forward strand.
CCGCCAGGCTGACTGCCCCACGTTCTTCTCCCTGGCCCCCTTTCCCTTCCTATCTCTGTGCCGCACGATCTGCAAGGCATGATGTACAAAACCCAAATTATCCCCAGTCTAAACAATTTATAAAAGCTCCAGACCTGACGGACTTTGACATTTTATTTGGTATTTTAACAGCCCTATTTAAAGGTACACCATATGCAGCCGGAGTGCAGGCTTGCCCCAATAAACATTGTTGGAGCTAACATGTCTCCTTAATGAAACTGTTTATTCACTTTCCAGTCCAAATACTAATGGATTCAGTCCTGTTCCCAAAATCAAGATAGAAATAAATATTTTAGAATTAGCATTGTATGATGATTTTTAAAATTCCAAAATGGATTTGAACTTGAGAATTTTCTTCCTGTATATCTCTCTTATTTCAGTCAAAATACATTAGCTACATATTTGGGGAGAGGTACATATGTTTATGTGTATATATACATATAGAATATATAGGTACTTAAACGACAGAGTGCTCAGGTGAAATGCAGTACTATAGCTCTGACCCAGTCGAATGCAATTACTAAACTTTCATACTCAGACACTGAAATCTTTAGCCGGGTACCACACAAAATGTACAAATTTTGAAATCTCAGATCAAGGACAGGGCGCGTCACACGGGATCCTGTTGTGCATCCTTTCTGACAGGTACCTTACCCCCATTAAGCTTTTTGGGCGCAATAGGTTTCAATACACAGCCCACTGTGCGTTATTCCCACCCAACAGGACTAATGAAAGTGAAGAAGAATTTTTTAGCTAGTTTTTACCTTTGGTGACTGTAGGACATACATCGGTCTCTAAGGCAATATAAAAACAAGTTTTGATAAGAATAATGAGATACGTCCTGTATGTAGTTGGCATGAGCAGGATCTGCTGTAGAATCTTTACCACTTACCTCTGTATATTTGTGGTGTCTTTCCACAGTGTGAATGCTCTTGGTTGTTTATGTGTGTATGATGGGCAGCTGAAAAGAATCAAACATCAGCCACTGTGAGACCTTGGTTGTTGCTGACGTTGCAACAGTCTGTAAACAAATATTTTACTTTTAATACTAGTTTGTAGTTTACTGTAAAATTATTGTTGATACTAAATAGATTCTTTGTGTACAGTGCAGAGAATTGAAGCAGTCTCATGCAACCTCCAGTAGAGACATAGGAAAGGTCATTGTTCAATAGACGTGACAAGTAGTTGGTTTATACCAAGTCATCAAGAAAATAGGAATGGAAAGGATTTGCTGTGAAAGAGAATCGGGAATACTCACACCATTCCTGATAGGTGTTTATCTAACCTGCTCCTATACTTCCAGCATGAAGCTCAATGACATACATGCCACCATGCCAACGGTATGAACTAACAATCTGCATGTGGTATTTATAATTTAAGGTTATGGAAAGGTTATTAAGGCCTGACTGACTGAAGAAAAGCATGCTAACAGAAGTTCTGGAAATGCACCAATCCTGACATGAGCTATTTTGGCAGAGTCCTCCTATGTTTGCTTTGTCACTGCATCCATACAAACCTGGCTTTTGCTGGCAAGTTTCTCCCAATACCCTCATATAGTAAATGACATTAGGAGGAATTTTGTAGTGTATTCTAGGGTTTTCTACATGGTGTTCAAGATGAGATTTTAGGAAGCTGTGAGATTTTAGCCCAACAGATCTGTATGTTCCAATCTACCTTTATGAGTTTACATGTTGCTTTTCCATCTTGGTGCCATTTTTCCTCTAGAAACATATGTGTTCCACTGATCAGCTGTTTCTAGAATAGGGAAAATGCCAGTTCTGTAGTATACTTGTGAAGATCTGAGGGGAAGTAAGTGAAGCTGACCACTTCCATGTGCATTCATTGAGCAAATATGCATGTGAAGCAACCATTTGAGGCCTGTACTGTGAGCACTGAGTGGGAGGATTAAGCTCTGATGGGAATCTGGAATGATCTGCTGCAGCTTCAGAATCTTTGGATGACAAAAAAACGCCTTCCAAGAATTGTGTGTAAGCTATAACAGCTCTGCAACATGTAAACAGCAAGATGAGAGCAGTAGAGAAACATGCTGTAATTTTTCCCTGGAAGTTTACCACCGTGGATTACTATCAGATGGTGCACTGTCAGTTTGCTGTCATCTTAAGAAAAAAAAGTAAATTATGAGACAGAGCACACTGATTTGTTCTCATATCCCACAGCTCCCTGAGAAGAGCTGCATGTCCTGAAGTTCACAGTGACAGACTTAAAATACACCGCAAGGACTGCCCATAGGACAGTGCTCCAGATTGCAGCAGAGGAGGCAGTGGATTATCTACCCACTGCACTGGAGAATCACAGATGCCTTTTTCTGAAACAGCCACGGTGACATTAGGATAACCTCAGAGTAAAACTATCTAGCATAGACAAAGTCTGAGACAAGAAACCTCAGGGATGAGAAACTGAAGTCAATCATTTAACAAGTGCTTTTCTGACATGAGAATTATCAAATTTACCAATGTAGTTGGGTATGAGCAGCCCAGATATTCCTTACAAGTTGGTGAATCAATACATGTGTTTTAAAAAAGTCTAACATGGTTTTCCTAAAATTAAAATGAATATAATATTTTATTTTATGGACATGTATTCAATTAATTTGAAAAACAAATGATTTACAATACTGAAGATAAATGTCTTCACTGCCTAGTTAGAGTGTAGAAACTAACAAACATAACCTGCCCTGTATTGGCTGGCATCTGACATTTAAAGTCCATTTCAGGAAGGACAGGATATTTCAATTTCTATGCATATTCCATGGTCTCTACTGGTATCGCTTAGTATTGCATAAAGTGATAGTAATAGGTTTGAACTATAGGTACGTGCTGCTAACAAAAGGGTTGAGACTACAAAGTAAATGATGAAAGTCTGCAGAACAATTGAGGGATTCACTACAGAGCTGGGCAGGAGTCAAACTTGTAGGCAAGGCAAAAGGTTCTTTACTTTATTCTGAATTTCCTGAGACTATCAGTCCCATTTCACACAGGTCTCATCTGAGAACAGCAACATTTTGTTCATCTGATTTGGATAGTGTTCAAAAACTGACCAGGAGTTAAGAGTTCTCTTCACTGTGGTTCAAACCCCTTGTGAGACATCAGGTTTCTTTGATCTCCTTGACTAATGGGGAAAGCATTAATATGACAGTGTTAAGGATGTAAAGCAATAAGGTTTACTGATATTCTGCTGCTGCTGTAATAGTAAATTACTGTGGTGGTGTTTTTTTTTTAAATCAAGACAAATTGTCCCTCCTCTGGGGAGTCTTAATCTCGATGTTTTTTATTTGATTATATCAAATAATCAAAATTAAGGATTTTGGGGGTTTGTTTAATAATATAATGAGCACCCATTGAGATCCATTTGATACACTTTTTGAGATAATATTTAATAGAGAATAAAGAATCACACCACTGAAATATATAGTATGATAAATGTGATGTTATACTGAATCTAATGCTATGCTTTTCCTTTTTTCATGACTTTATTTACATATATGATGAATGTCATCTTGGTACTATTACAATAGGAGACAAGCCTAAAGATTGCATGAAGATCACCCTTTTTCAAGCTTTTTATGATTTAAGAAACCTGCTGATGCATGATGAGGTATTTATGTTATATAGAATCAGTGCCACAGCTCTCCTGTCTAGATGTTTTTCTGTATCTACTTTTGCTCCTTTCTCATTTCCCCAACAGATTTATGTAGATGGTTTTTAATAGTCTGCTGGCTGACCACAGATCTTTAGAAGAGTGGAGTATGCAGAACTGAGTGAATATAATTCCACTGCAGTCATTAGCTATATCCAATAAATAATTTTAACAGATAAGAGAAGTCTTATGATATATTCCTTGGGGCTTGGGGAAGAAATACAGGTAATGCCCTGCATATGATTTCTTGCATGCAGTATAGCTCATGAACTTGGACATCATTGTCTCTAGCCTCTACCTAATGATCATAAATTAAGAAAGAGAGCCCTGAAAGATCTGCATCTGCAGAGAGAGCATTTCTTGCCTGGAAGTGTCTCCTAAGGCTCACCTTCCTCTCTCGCATTGCCACAGGAAAATAGAGATGTACCAGAAGTATACTGCAAAAGGAAATAGTGCGTGTGGAGGCTCAGGCTATACCACGTGTCCTGTAGGACCCGAAGGCAGCTCTGTGACTTACAGTGTCCTAGTCACCGCTCTGCAATAACAAGGAAGATTTCAGGAGCGTGTGGTCTAATGGCTTGGTGGCAATGGGAGGTGCTGTCCTGCCCTGCCTTCCCATTTATCTCCTAGCCCAGCCCGGCTGCTTCCCTTACATCGACTCTGGTGCTCAGCTCAGTTCACCTGCCCTCCCTGCCGGCGCGCTACTTCCCTCACCAGCAGCTAGGCACAAAGAGACTCTCCCCTTGCCTGCACCCGGCTGCCCTGCACAGCCGGCGCTTCCCTCCTGCTGCTGAACTGGACGAGTACAGGGGTCATCCAACTCCACATTAGACAAGTCTTAGAGGAAAATAAAGAACAGTTTCTGCATCTGTGGTCTCTCTTGAGTTTCAGATTTCATTTGTAACTCTTAGAGCTTGCAGAGAATCTCACCTTTAGGATTCAGCTTGCCAAATTATTGGGTTTTTTTCTGAAAGAGTTTAGGTTGCTGATATTTCCATTTTGTTAACCAAATTATTCATGCTGATGCTACCACCTTTTTTGTTGACATATATTAGGTGTTTATTAAATGATTAACACTACTTTTAAGAAGTTGGAATTCAGATAGTTGATTATGTTAGTACGATAATTTTGCAATAATTATACTTTGTTGAATAATATCCTTCAAAATATTATGTGTTCTTGTAATGGTTGTTTTATTGTGTGCTGTTTTGTGAACATTAAGTGTGTATTAACTTCTTTTCTGATAACAAACTGTACATTTCTCTGGCTGTCCCTTTATATCTTCCAATTGACTGGCAGGAAAAAAAATTGTACTAGTGAAAAATATAATTTTAAAAGAGTGTACCTAATAAGAACCTCTTTTTGCAATGGGAGATGACTTTCCATCGTAATGGGCAACTCAGTGCCAGAGCAGACCGTGGAACTACTGAAAATCCAAAGGAACATTTGTGAAATGGTTTTCTTCGGCCTCAGATGACCCCGTTCAGTACTATTATAAGCTGGAATTAATTCTTTTAAGTACAGTACCCATAATAAGGATTACTGTCTAGTTTACTTTGCATATCCTTTAAATATGTCAATGTTGGCGATGGGAGCACTCTTTTCTGTGATAGAAAGACGTAAGCGCCATATATTTTTAATTTGAAACAGAAGAGACCTATGCAATAAACTATCAAGAGCTGGTAGGATTTGTATAGTTATTCCCTATTTTTAAAAAAAAAAGTTTGAATGAATTAAGAAGCATTTTTGCAAAACAACACTCAAGAAAAAAGGCACATAAGTTAAAAGCGTGGTCTGAGACTGTCTTGAACTCCCACTTCAGCTGAATCGAGTGAAGCAGAAGCCCTTTCTCTGCCTCATCATATGTATGTGCATATGCATGTGCACACACACACACACGTGTAGAGCGGCCCTGTTGGTAGTTAGGGGTCATTTAACAGAATGAAAGCAATTGAAATGAGTTTCCTGCGAACCAGAATCTGATATGTTCCTGGGATGGTTCTTTCTGATATGTCAGGTTGAATCAATACCAAAATAAACCTCCCGCATTTGGTCATTGCTACTCTGGTGCCTTTGTATAATCTGTGGATAACTTAAATTGAACTTGAAACTCTCATTCCAAATGAGCTTGGTTATTACTGTTCTCAAGGCCTTTGTCGCACAGGGCTATGGAGGAATCATCATAGAGTAAATTGTACTGATCTAGTGAATAAGCAGAATTAACTTTATCAACCCCCTCCCCTCCCAAGCTCTTAGTTTTCTAGTCTTAAAAGTATTCTGCATAAAAATCACTAAGTCATCTTTCACAGCTCTACTGTTATGTTTTCTTAGAACAAAAACTGAAATGAGGTATCTTTCTAAAGACATAATAAACAAAAAGAGCTGAAAACAAATGTCTCCCTAGTCCCACAGTGTCCTTCCTCCAGTAAAGCTTCAGGCTAGCAAATTTCCACGCCTGCCTGAACACCAAACCCCACGCAGCTCCTCTGATTACCTACAAAAATCTCCTTTCCTGGGAAATGCTCTGTGCCCAGGTGCCTCCTGCAGGCTCTGCCCTACCCTTGTTTCCACCTCCCTGTCTCACTCTCTGCCCTGTAACATTCTCCCTCAAAAAATTTTCTGAGCCATGTGTGACAGCCACAGAAAGAGGCATTTTTTCCACACCCAGGCACAGCATTTTTAACAATGCATAGTGTGTAAGAAACAGTAACAAACAAATGTTTATTTTACTAGTGTTAAAGATATGATTGATAAAAGCCATCAATCAAAGTTACCAATGAAGTCTTTTAGATAGTAGTTTGTGTTCTTTGCTTTTACGAAGTTACAAAATTACAAAATTTTATATGGAACCATCTCTTAGATACTTTATTCCAGCAATTATGGTTGTATTTATAGCTGAATGACTGTTATTATTTCATATAGCAGTATAACTTTAATGATATGTGTGGTACATAGCTTATCTCCATGACCACTCTGTTCTTAAAACTCTTTGTCTGCTTTCTTTCCCAATATAGTTACCACTAGTTGTGGCTAAACAGGCCATCACAGTTGTATATAAGTTAGCCTGCAAGCACCAGCTTTTCATGTATATTTGCTGGTGCTATCCTCTAAGACCCTCTGGAAAGCAGAGAGGGAACTCCGTTTCTATCACAGAGTTAAATGTTTAATGTCCGTTTCTGTGTTCTTGGCCTCTACTAGCTTCCTCTGCAAGACAAAATGATATTCCCTCATGTCCATTACTGTTTTCTTGGCAAATCTACATGCTACTAATACTGCTCTGTTAAATCATGGGTTCTTGTTCACTGCACTCGTAGACCCCCAGGGCCAGATACTGGCTCTTGCTCTGGCAGTATGAATAGCTTATAAAATTGTCCTAAACAGGTGCCTGAGGATTGCCTCAGCCTTACTCCACTCACTCTTATGCTTACCCTCCCTGCCGGATGGCAGAGCCTGGGATCATGTTAGAGAGTAAGTGACACTGGTAAGAATATGGTTCTCTTCCTCAGGGTACCAGCTGCAAGGCGATTGTTGTAGGCACCCGAGGCTTAAAGCAGCCCTGATGTTTGTTATTGTAGGAGTTAACTAAGCCAGAGATAGCAGTGTTAAAGATGGCACTAAGACCACTTCAGGGGTTACACCCTGTCACATACACTGTATGGAGTACCTTTTAAATTTAAAGAAATAGATTTTTTTATAACTTTATAAGGATACAAAAAGTTGTACATATATAAAACATAAGGCATATCAATTCTGACAGGAGGAATGGATACATTTATGTATTACTAAAGAAGTTTTTACAAAGAAATGAAGTGTTAGCTTCAGCGATTTGATTCTCATTCTGACGCCTGTGCACATTGAAGCAAAAATAAAACCTTTCCATTTAAAACAAGTGAAAGTCCAAGAATGCCATGTTCAAGTTAAGGGCTAGATAGGTTAAGGGATTTAGACATGTAGAAAACAGAAACTTTAACACCTGACTTTAGGAGAATGTTGAGCTTCAAGTGTGGAATCCAGATCCTGACTTAGCTACCTGGTCTCCATATGAAATACACAGAGGTTCCTGAGAAAGCTGTCCTTAACAATGTGTGCAGCTGCAATTAGCTAGTGCATGGGATAAAGTTCTGCCATGAAATTTGCTCATCGCTAGGGATTATACCCATTTTCCTGAAAGCCTTTTTTCAAAGGTTATGAACTTCAGAATGGAATCACAGAATCACAAAACAGTTGAGGTTGGCAGTGACCTCAGGAGGTCATCTGATCCAAGCCCCCCCTGCTCAAGCAGGGAGACCTAGAGCTGATTGCCCAGGACTATGTCCAGATGGCTTTTGTATATCTCCAGGGATGGAGACTTCACAACCTCTCTGGGCAACCTGTTCTGTTGCTCGGTCACCCTCACAGTAAAAGAGCATTTTCTTACGTTCAGGGAGAGCCTCTGCTGTTTCAATTTGTGCCTATTGCCTCTTGAATAGTTGAGATAGATGGCATTGCTCTTTCATACAGGGGTGTACAGATTAAAATATAAGCAGAGCTTCCATTTCTTATCTTTTCAACTGGAAGGAATCAATTTTTAAACTCCATATAAAACTGTCTTATCTTAAATTTGAGATTCAGTGGTGGTGTTTTGTCCTCTATTGAAGGACTCCTACTCTGCAGGAAACAATTACAGATTCATAAGTTTGAATAAGAACTGAGGAAGAGCAGACTCTAGACCTACCGTTAGAAAACTCAGACTGAAAAGATGTGTCTCAATATTGACTTTATGGACCTCATAATCTAAATACACAAACAGATATGGGAAGAATATTTACGAATTCATCTCTATATTCAAGAAGGTGTTGAACCTCAGTCTTCTACTGCTTCAGTAAGTGCTCTTGGAGTGCATGCTGGGTTTCATTTCTATTTCTTGTATGGCACTGGCTTTCCTTGGAGTCAACAAAATGCCAGATGATTTTACTAAAGTAGTACCAGGCTGAAGCTAGTATGCACTGCTTCTCAGCCAGGCTTCTCAGCCTGCCTGGAGTGCCAGACTGGCTGGGTCGCTTTCAGTCCACTTGGAATCTAGGCAGAGCAAGCTCCTCACTGTCAAGCGAAGGGAAGAGTGATTCACGCCTTGCCACAGTCACCATATATTGCCTTAGGGAAAAATTGCCTATGTCTAGTTCTACCTCCTTGTATAATAGGAACACCAGTGGAACTCTACTGTAGATGGTCAGTCCCAAGGCCTGGAGTAACCACCTGTGTTATGGTATTGTCTTGAGTGCTTGTCTTGAAAAGGTTCAGGGAGAGATATAGTAGATGCCCAAGCATGATGTAGCCCAACATTCTAATTCAGCACACTACAGAAAGGAATCAACTGTACCACCAAAGACAAGAAGGCCACAGTAGGATGTACACGTCTGTTCTTTGGAAATCAAGCATCCAGCTACTTATTTGGCCATGAAAGAAGAGAATGCTTAGCTTACTGTGGAAAAACACTAATATTTTTTCTTAGTTTTCATTAAAGATCCAACTAAGTGGGTCTATCTGCAATGGATCTTCTTTGTAAACTGAGTTTGGGCAGACTTCTCTGTGTTGTTCAAATATGCACAGATTTTAGAATATCTCTATTCAGGCTTTACTCTTTATCCTCAAATTTAACTAAAGGTAATCATATAATGGCACAGACATGAATCCTTTTTCTAATGTTCATGTCTGTCAGTCAGTTTAATGTTCTGTCTACACATAAAGGTGTCTGTATCCTAGTATAAATAAGGCTCTGTACAAAAATGCTTTGAATTTATGTGTGTTGGCTTCATTTTCAACATATTGCTCTGTGTTAGTCTTTCTGTCTTTAAAGCAGATTTTTGCCTTTCTGTCTACTGTTCTGAGCTTACTGTCTGGTATTTAAATATTGCCTAAATAAATGAATTCACGTTCCGTTGTGCTAATGGACACTGTGTTCATACAAAGTCTGAAAGTAGGAGAACTGAAGTGTTTTATCAATTGAACAAAGGTTGTTAATACTGTATGGTTACTAGTTTTCAGTGTTTGGTAAAATTTGATTGTATTATATGCTTTATCATCAATATAACATATGCACTGTATTTTAAAAAACCCCAAAATTTCCCATGTGAATACTGAACTTCTTGTAGTGTAAAAACACATAAAAAATGGTCGCAACACTGATGTGAATGTCCTGCATGCTCATGGAGAACTGTACTAGTTAACTTAAGCTCTGATAGCAAAAAATTAGCTAGTTATAAAACAAAACAGGGCTTCCAAACAGTCTTGTCAAAATAAGGGAACAGAAAAGAGAAGCCTATACTGTAACCATCATGTTGTCAAAAACAGCAGTGTTGACTTTTTCTGTCTCTATATTGCCCCATGAAATCCTCCCAGAGATAATAATCTTAATTGTATTGATCTTTTGGCAATGCTGATAAAGTTAGATGATAATGAGCTGTGAGCTGAGCAGGGGCAGCTGTAAGCCTTGCACGGACTTTTTCCATATTCTTACAAATATTGAGAGAACAAAATACAGGTAGCATGATGCTCTCTTTCTAGTAATACCCTCTTCTTTGAGTCTTCTTTCACTTTGTTACCTTTACATTCCTCAACATATACATACTTTGTTTTTCATAAATGCTACAAGAGAATTCTTCACAGGATTCTTCTCTAAATCATATTTTGTGCGAAAAGGAAATGTTAGAAAACCTTCAGGTGGGTAAGGAATAGGCTTTTAGCTAAGAGTGTAGAGATAGTTTGGTTCTGAAGATTAGTGAAGTCCACAAGACTTTTTTTTTGATGATGTGTTTGATCTATAGGCAATTTGTATTCCACCTCTAGTAATGTCTGGCTAAACACAAATGTATATATTTGTTCTGTCTTTAGTTTGTTTTGTTTTGTTTTGTTTTGAAAAGTGGACATTTAATGCAAAATAAGGCATGATGTCAAATCCCTCAGATTCTTTAAATAGTGGCCAGAAGAACCACTCCTACAGATGTACTCCGTTTGCATTATAATTTAAGTTTGCTGTAGTCTGATAGAACTTTGGCCACGCTCCACAAAACTTTGCAGCTGGCTGCTTGGATTACGTTTAGCAGCAAATTATATGAGATAACCTGGTATTATTTGTTTATAAATTAATGCCAATGAAACAACATAGGTAGATAATTGCACAGGTACACACAAACACACAGTCATAGGATTGTAAATAAACAGATTTCACAGGCATCAACATAACTCTATTAACTGCCATGTTGTTCCTCCTTATTTACACCAATGTGAGTGAAATTTAGTGATTATCAAGTTTGTTTCAGATGAGTAAAGGCCGAAACATTGACATTTAACTAGCTTAAGTATATCAAACTGGACTACTTTAATGCTGATTATTAAAATATATCTATATTCCATCCTTTTTCTTCCTGTCCCCTCCTCTCTGAAAATACAATGCTTGGGTGGTCTTGCAGCCATACATATACACATGGTATTTGTGTGACGCTGCCTGAAAATACAAGTTTGGCTGATACGCTCATGCACAGATTATAATTTCTTATTTTTATGTCTGTGTTGTCATTAATTTGATGTCAAATATATAGCTGAATAGAAGAGACTAACTGTCTTGAGTAGTTGAAATAAAGAGTGAATTTGGTGAAGTAATGGTGTTACTCCTGAGTCTGACTGTTGTAAGAGAAATTTGATATGATACACACACTCGTGAGACACAGCTTCTTGAATACATAATCTGACTTTCTGAACAGAGCTACCTTGTCAGTACTTCTACATTTTCCCTTTACCTTACCCACACTGGAAGGAGGGAATCTTCATTTTTTTTTTATCTTCAGTGACTCTAGAGGCAAAAAATTCCTTGATCATCACTGATCCTACTGCTGTACTTTATGAAATTTATATACAATTCCAGAAAGTGTGTTAGAAATTGACTTTAGGGAATCTATTAAGCTTGCGAGTGTGGCAGGTTCCCAAGTTTAATTTATGGTTTGCAGAAATATGGGATATTCATTGTTGTCCTTTTTCTACTGTTAGGAATGACACGTGTGTGTGTGTCTCTGAATTTATCATTTAGTCCATACAGAAGGTAGGGTCAACACTGACTAACCATGTAAAATGTATACCTCAAGCTACTTTTATTTTGAAGCATCTCAAGCTGGAGCAATGTAAGATTACGTGAACTTACATCAAGAATGGTTCAATGGTCTCTGCTTCCTTTTAAATGTGAATTCTAGACAGCAGAATAACAACAGCTTTCTCATCCTGCCTTTTTCCTCCTCTTTAGATCATGATGTGTGTGCATGTATGTATGTGCATGTGTGTATTTATATAAGTTTATATGCCACTGTTCTCAAATGTATTATTTCTGGCAGTACTATGAAAGGATGATTGGACAGAAAAAGTGCTCAAGAGCCTCTAATAGATTTCAATCCAGTCTGCCTGCTGCTCTGTTTTGCACTGAGTCAAGTATTTTTTTAAGCTGATAATTGAAAACCTATCTTGTTCTTACAGAATGGCTTTGCTGTTGTAAGGCCCCCAGGCCATCATGCTGAAGAATCAACAGCCATGTAAGTACCAGGGAATATTGCCCATCTTGGAGCGCTAAGGTTACTGGCAATCACCTGCGTTGTGCATGTCTCTGAAGAACTGTAATTGTTAGCAGATGACTGAAAAGGCTTTCTAGGTACTCCCAGGAGCAGATTTATGGCCTCAGAGATCATATAGCATTTTTTAAAATGCTCTCAACATTATTTATAGCTGTTTTCCTGACTGATTTGCTTTCTTATTTCTGTTCTTCTCTATTCCACAGGGGGTTCTGCTTTTTTAATTCGGTTGCAATTACTGCCAAATACTTGAGAGACAAGCTAAATATAGGCAAGATATTGATTGTAGATCTGGTATGTATTCTTGGCAAGCATCGCACTTTCAGTGCATCTAGATAAAAGATAATGAATTTGTATTTATATGTCAGACTTTCCTGCTTTTAATACCTACAAGTAATAAAGGTGTGCATTTCCTCTGATTTTGGGAACTCATTAAAGCCAGGATGGCAGTACTGAAGCCATAAACATCTATGTTTCACTTTAATGGTGTTAACTGCAATTTAATGAGAAGAAGGCACAGATCAGGGCAACTTTTATGGTCCTTAAATGAATTGATACTTCCACCGTTAAAATAACCCTACAGAACCCAAGTTTACTTTTCCCTACAGAATACAAACTTTAAATAGTCAGATGTGCTTTAAAGAATGTTGTTGCTTTGGTAACCAAATTGGCCACTTCCCTCAGCTAGCAATGATTCGACTTGTTGTGTAACTTCGATATTATTAAACAAATCAACAGGTCATTCCCTCTAAGAAGTTTTCAAGTCATGTATGCCAGCTTTTGATGGTTCCCTGAAGGAAAGCTACGTGATTAAAAATCCACTTCATTGGATTAGTCTTGTATTTTAATAGAAGGCATTCTTACACAATACTTAATATGTTTAACAAATGGATTATTTAAATGCAGATGACATTTGGCATGTTGTCTATATTATTTTCATGAATAATGAATTGGAGCTCTGCCTTGCACTTAAAGGATCAGCCCAATGCACAGCCCAAGGAAAGCTGAATGCTGATTTATGAGCACCATTTTTGTTTTCCTACAGTTCATGAGGAGGTGTAATAGGGTGTCTGACAAAGCATAGACAGGAAATGAACCCTGGCATCAAAACCTAACCTGTTACATCTGCACTTAATTAATTTTTGCAGGTGATAAAAGATTTAAAGACAAAATATGTTAAAGAGTTTTTGAAGTGCAGGGCTTAATAGTCTAAATCTTGTTCATATCTGCACTCATAATTAAATCTTATTGTGAAGTCATGGCCTTACCATCTAACACTTTTGTTCAGTTAAACACGCGTACTGGCTGTTGAAGAGAAGCAGGGAAAGGGGGAGTGTGGGAGAAGGCAAGTGAAAAATGAGTGGTAGAATGAGTATATGGGTAGGTTAGATATTCTTAGAATGTTTTCCAAATATTTCTCAGAGCGTTCTACTATCACATAGGAACAAAATTATAAACTGCAAGAAACCAATGTTTTTGAAAAATTCACTTCCACTGTACGTTGTATCTGTTTGCTGACTTGAATCTTACAGTTCATTGAGTTTTACTGCTGTAAATGCTGGCCAAAAATGAACTCTATGTTTATCCTTGTTTTTTTTAATAAGAAAAACCTATTCAAAGTTTGCATTTTGTGAATGCTTTTAAGTCTTTTTGACTGTAAGTGTTACATTCACCTTGTCGGGAAAAGAAATCACTTCCATTTGACCTATTCAGCCAAAAAGCACCTAGGAATTCAGCTTCAGTTTTGCAAGGCAAGGTTAAATGTGCAAATCATTACCTGTGCAACTGATTACCTGTGAAGCTGCCTATCCTTACCCAGGAAAGCAGACAGGGAATGCTCAGCCTCTCTCTGACTCTATCCTATTGGCCAGAATAACTCAGCTGGTGAAAAGGGAGAAATATACGGCTGACACAGATTACTTCATTCCTGGAGCAGTCGCAGTCCAGTTCCTAGTCCTCTCCATGGTCCGTACAAAAATTCATATGGAATATTTCTTATGTATGAAAACTATGAATAAATCACAATCCAAACTGAATGAATGAACAAGTTAATAGTGATGTCTTTATGTCCACCAACCGAGAGTTTTGGGCATCTGAAGGAAAGAATGGAATTACAGATGTTAGACTTGAAATTAACCTTTAAGGCTATACTTTGATAGTGACTAGCACAGCAGGACCCCATGCTGGTTGGCAGCTATGCCTGTTACTATAATGTAAATGTTAAAAAGTAATATTCAGTCCCACAGATTAAACTGTACTGTAGTTACATTCATATATAAATTATTAACTTTTAAAATTTTAATCTTTCCTTCATTTTTTTTTTCTACATGAAAATAAAAGACCTCTCTGTCATCTTTTCTGTCCTCATTCCACTATTTGAATACATCTTAATTTTGAACTGACTTACATACCCTGAATACATTTGATCTACTAAGGGCAGAATATGAACATATTTCCCAAATGGTAACATCCGCAGTATTAAACAACACATTCCTTTGTCTAACAAGAGAAGTTACTGCTCTTCAAAACAGAGTAACCCTTGGTGGAATTAAAGTTTAGACAAGAAAGCTAGCTTTCAGGTTTGAATAATCAAAAAAAAAAAAAAAAAGAGCTCTATATGCCCATTTAATCTTTTTTCTTCTCATTTGAAAACTGTTGCAGCAAGAATAAATCTAAAGCCCCAAATATACATGGAAAAGAAAGACTGATTAAAATCACAAAATGAAGTCCTACTATGGTTTTAGTCATAGTCTCTACAGATATATCTATATGGCCAACATAGCTTCTTAGATTGTTGTTGCAATCCTCATTCCAAGATCATCCATACATACTTGCATGTGTGTTAGCATGATCTGGGTCTGTTTTGGAGTAAACCAATTAATCCTGTCTCAGTTGAAGACTGGATGGGATTCTGGGGTTGGTCTGCATGCCAGATTTCACTTCATTTGCCAGGCAGAGCCCTCTAACACTATGCTAGCTGCCTTCAAATCTTCAACACCCTCACACCAGTGTGTGCTCCCTTGCACCTCCAACATGTGCTACATTTAACCTTGGCATTGAGTCACAGTTGGGCTGTAACTTCATCCTCTTGTTGTTTCAAATACTTTCAACTGAGAAAATAAAAGTAACCATTATAATATTACCCCACAGAGGTCCCAGAGGAGGTCCAGGTCAAGCACAATGCAGGACAAATAACACCCAGTGTAGAGAGTCCTGAACAATGTGGGTGAAAGTCATGGGCTACATCAGCTGGCAAAGAGCACAAGCAACGGGCAGTGCTTGCTGTGCCACTGGCAATGTACACCTAACTTGAACCTTCCTGGAGTCTAGGCGTCCTGAGGAAAATGCGACCACTGTTTCTCTGATACTAAATTCGGTTCAGACCTCATAGCATTTGTAAAATAAATACAGTCTGGGTGATAGTGTTGCCATTCAGAGTACTTTGTCTGTCCTCCTCCTGAATTCTCTCTTTAAATCAGAAATTTCAAAGGGGTGGATTAAAGGAGGAGAATCAATAACGTCTATAATTTTTCAGCTTCTTACAAATGCCAGTGGAGAAACTTACAAAAAAGACTCAGTTTTCTTTCACTGAAAGGCAAGTGGATTTTCCATTTTCACTTGTAAAATTTCTGGTGTGTCTAACCACATAGTACAATAGTAGAACTGTGAAAACAAAACTAAAAAAGAGGAAAAGTCCACATCATCAGCCTTTGTTATATAGATATACTGTCAGCATTTCTTTTTTCAGTATTTTATTTAATGACAGAATTTCTTTTCACTGGCGTTATATAATGTTTGAAATATGGAGACTGGCCAAGGTCACTCCTTGATTGTGGAAGGCACCATCCTATCTGCCAGATGATTTAATAGCTAATGAGATCATATTGCTATGTCTTCAACTGTTGCCGTCATGATTTTGCAAAAATGAAGTATGAAGTCCTTTCCGCATCTGGCATCTCTTTTGATGTGGATCTAACTGCTGAGGGACTGCTAACTGAACTGAATGTTTCAAGAAAGCCAATTTACTCAGCTGGTCACAGAGCCTTTGACCTCAATAGTGGAACTTGGCAAATCAATGAATACACTTATGTTTAGTGTTCTGTCAAGAATTGTGAAAAAGCTCTGTAAACCATAGATCCTTCTGCAAAATACTAGTTTGTAGTTTAAACATTAGTCTTTCTTCAGAGGCCAATGAGGCTAGTTAATTAAGCCTGAGGGGTTATGAACTGTTGGCAGTTAATAAGTCATAAAATTCCTCCATAAAACAGGATGCTAGATTCCATCACTGAGGCAAGGAGTACAAAGAGCCGGTGTATAAATATCTAATTGTACAAAAGGACTGGGATTTCTCAATGACTGCTCATCTGGAGTCTCCAGGGCACGCTCGCTATGGTTTCCTGATTTTTAGAAGCCAGTTTAAAAAATGAGTGCATTAAAGAGTAATTTGCCTGAAAGTTCAGGAAGTATGGGGTGGTGAAGGGAGGGGGAAAGGGAAAGACAAAAGGAGGGCAAGGGAGAGGGAGAGAAACGGGGAGGGGGGGTAAAAGAAAGCAGAACTGAGCTCTCTACACTGAGTTGGACATTATTACATTTGTCATCTGTTTTCTTTCTCCTTTAGGATGTTCACCATGGCAACGGTACACAGCAGGCTTTTTATGCTGACCCCAGCATCCTGTATGTTTCCCTCCATCGCTATGATGAAGGCAACTTCTTCCCCGGCAGTGGAGCCCCAAATGAGGTTAGGTTTATTTCTTTAGAGCCCCATTTTTATTTGTATCTTTCAGGTAATTGCGTTGCATGATTACCCCTAATTTTCTTGTCCTTCTCTGGTTCTTTAAATTACACCAGATTACCAAATTGTCCACTGGGAGCAGGGGACCAGTGGAGAACAAGTGCATAACCCAGAGCAGTCCTTGTCAAACAAGGCTAGGCTGATCTGACATGTTGTTTGATGTTTGTTTCTAAAGCACTCTTGAGAATTTTTTCTGGTGTTTTTTTTTTTCCTTTCCCTCTCTCTTTTCCTCCTCCCTTTTCCTCCTCTTCACTCCTTTTGGCATTTTATTCCTATTTTTCAGGTTGGAAGTGGCCCTGGTGAAGGGTATAATATAAATATTGCTTGGACAGGTGGCTTGGATCCTCCTATGGGCGATGTTGAGTATCTCACAGCATTCAGGTTGGTACCTTTTTCTTTTAAAGTTATGAAAATTGGTTGTAGAACATAAGCACATGAATAAGAGCTAATATAATCTTGAAAGACAGAAGAATGACCCATGGTGAAACTAACTTAATCCTGGTATCCCAGTATACAAAAGCTTAGTAAGTAATAAAAATGGATAATTTAATTGTTGTGATCACCCACTCAGAATCGACCAAAAAAAAAATATCTAATGATTTAATCAGTCACTCATTTTATCATTATTATATCATGCCAGTAAAATGACTTTGAGCTTGCGCACTTCTCTACCTACAAAATTTCAATGTAAGCATTTGTACCAGGCAGAAGAAAATTACTGTTCACGTTCATGTTGATTGCAGTTACATGCAGGTAGAGCAGACAGAAAGCAATATGAAGTACGGTCTGAATCCAGCATTCCTCATTCACTTAAAAGTCTTATCATGAAGCTCACAGATTTGACCAATTGGCTTTTTCTATGAATTGCAGTAAAGTGTTATTTACTTAGAAGTAAATAATTGTGAAATGTCTCAGTAAGAATGATAGGAAATGTTGTATTTCTCTTTGCTTTCAATAGCTCATTCTAAACGAAATTTTATTCTTTCATAGGTGATGCATCATAACCTTTAGTCTTATTTTCATGGGACCAAAGGAGATAAAACCAGTTTAAAACACGCTGTTTTAGACTTTCAGTAGTCCTCTCTTACATACACCATTTCCTTTCATTGTGAAGCAGTCCAGTGGAAGGGTTTAGTGGGCACTCACCTCTCCAGATTGGGCAAATGCTACGTGTTTGAAAAGTGGTTTCATTTAGTGGAAACTGATATGCAAGAAAGCCAATGACACAACGTTTATCTCCAATCACTTTCCAGACTTTTAGTTTGAAGTAGTGCATTTAGCTTATACGGCTTATTTTACTATATTCTATTGAAAATACATCACAAAAAGTATAAAACTATTTTGTTGTTTTGTTTTTTTTTTTCTGGAGCACTCCTATGGAGTCCATGAAATAATATGCAGAGGATCTCGTAAATAACACACCTGAATTCAAAGTCTAAGCCCTAGACACAGAAATTGCCTTACACATTCACAATATCACAGAATTATTATTGTGGAAAAGGTTTTAATTTTATTTACAACATTTGCCTGTATTTAAAAAGAGGCTAAAATAGTAAGGGGCAGGTTCTAAATTTTCTACACCTCAGTATTGCCTCAAGTTCTTTCCAAGATCCATCTTATTCTTTGATGAGATTTTATGGAAGTTAGGGGACTGGATAGTTCGAATCACTGGTATTAGTGTCTGATATCAATATATCTGGTATTATCACCCCAAAATTCTTGGTTTGGATCCAACCTGTCCCATTAATGATATATGTAACTTGACCATCTAACGCGGCAGAGACCAGTGGTCCCAGCTTATTGAACAGAAGACTCACGTAACTGAGACTGCAACCATAATTGGTACCCCTGTTATCCTGGTAACATATACCTGGGCTTAATAATACCTTTTCAAATATGTACGTTGCAGTTCTGGTTTAAGGTACACTAGTAAATACTCTGGAGTGACTAATATTGCTACTGTACCTATTGCTCTCCTTCAGAGTTAGAGGGAATTTCAGTCTCTGCCTGAGCAAAACAGCACTATTCAGGAAAATAAAATTCATGTAAGCTACTACACACTGACTAATCATTTGCAGACATACCACTAAAATAAGTGCTTAATTACATATATTTTTAAATGCAGATAAATTCAAAGTAAAGTTCAGGATCTCCCTTAGAAGAATTGCTGATGGTGTAAAATTTATTGCTGTTATTTTAAATGCATCCATTTAACCTTGCGATTAATGTTGTAATTAATGTGAAAGTTATACATTGTGTTAAATAGCTAATTGTTGTTTGGGGTTTTTAAAAGAAATATAATGCTGTTGACTCATTGCAATAGATACTGCTGTCTTCCTTTTCTCTAAAAGAATAGGAATGACAGGAAATATTTCCCTACACCCTAAGCCTCTTTTTGGCTGGGCACAGTCTTTGTGCCCTCTGTAGCGCTTATTCATATGAACTTGGTATGACTGGAATGACGGTTTTGAGTGGGGATCAATGAAGTAAACTGCATGGAACTTCAAAGGGTGAATACAAAAATCTGTAAATTACGTAGGGTAGATCAGGTAGCTATTTTCTATGGATCTGGTCTGAATGGTAGGTAAATTTACAACTCCCGGTAAAGAGACAAATAATCTGTAGGACCAGAATCTATCCCTGCTATTATCCAAAATGTCACACACGATGTAGCCTGCGTTCTCAGTTTGGCCAGCACAGAATTGTGAGACAGTAGTCAGGAAAGAGAGATCCACAGTTCATTCCTTTAGCTGTAGCAAGGAAGGTACAGTCTTGGAGAAAATCGACAGAAGAGTTGCTAAAAAACCCCAGCAAGTCAGCTGTTGTTCTGGAGTTTTGACCTGCAACAGATCAGTTTTTAAGAAAATAAACAGTGAGCTTTTAGACAGAGAAATGGGCTTGATATTTTTTTCAAATGAATTGATTTTAGAGACAGAGTTACAGAGAAGATCCTAACTAAGGGATGGGGAAAATGTTGGACATCCTCAATTTTAAAAGAAAAATAAGGGACAAAATGGAGATGTTTTCTCTTCATACCTGCTGCTCAGTAGACAGAGAGGTTATGCAGTATTCAATCCCTAGCGAAGGCAGGAGAGGGTGCTGGTGAAGGTCCTCTCCAAAATAACTAAGGTGTGAATAAGTTTGCAGATGGGTGGAGCCTGTTTAGAGAGAAGCCGAGGCTTCCTGCTTTCTGGCTACCTCGAGAGCCTAATCCTATGAGTTCTTAGGAACTGAGAAATTTACATTAAAATCATCTAAAGCTCCCTAGGGGTACACATAACCTTCACTTTCTCACCAGCAGAGCCCTAGTTTCTTCCCAGAATCGCACCAAGCACTTATTTGAAGTGTCAGCAACCATGACGCTGTGTAGCTCATTACTGCTTGATTGACTGTGAAATTTCACAGCAGAGATCATTCTGAATGATAATGTCCACAGAAACAGAGACCAAGGCTTTTTTCTGCCTCTAGAGTTTTGCCCATAATCAGGTATTATATATGATAATGTATTTGATATCAGGTATCTTTTTCTTAGGCCAGAATCTATTTGTAGAACGGTACAAGCATTTACACACACACATATATATACATGCAGGTAGCTGAATATTAGTTTTTTTCCACTGCATAAATCACTAGATAAACCTATTTTAACTAAATCTTGTGGGGACTGAATGAGATTCCACCTCACTCTTCCTCCAAACTCTCTGAGAAAATATTTCTATTTCTTCAGGAAAAAGCAACTTTCATGTGTAGAAAAGCAGAAAAGTTGAAGATGAGTTAGAGGCATAGTACAGAATAATCACACCAAAAGCATGCGGAGTGAGTGGCTCCAGTGGGACTCTAGCGGGAAACAGGAAAAATTATGCTGCTGGTTTGTGTCTGCCATTTTGATTCCAGTGCTACATGAAGAACCTTTATTGTATTTTTAAACTAACTCTTTCTAGTGCAAAATCAAATGTAAATGTCTGTAGCCAGTTTGAGGATGAAGACTGCTTTTTCATGTATAAAAGAATATGTTTTCCCTTCCATTTTTTTCCATTTCTACTAAGAAAATATGTTTGCTCATGTTAACTACAAGGAGGTAGTAGAAAATGTATGAGAGAAGTTTCTGTAGAATGAAAAAGAAGTGTAGTAATCAAATCACAATACCTTTTAATTTTGCCAGAAAAGTTTTGTTTGACGGGTGTTTGTCATAGTTAAGCAACTGATCTAGCTATAAAAATCCTTGAAAGAATGTCTTTTTTCTAAAGGGCAGGCATCTCTTCTTTTCCCCTACGATAAAAAAAAAGCACAGCTCTTTTTCATTATTTTCAAGAGCTGATGTATCTTTGCCTCTAGAGAGTTTTGTTTCATCATTTACTTCCACCTATTCAGATTAAATTTACTTTAATCTCTTTGAAAGCAATAGAAGATGGTGGCTATTTTCTAAGAGGATGATTCTACATTCAAGTTTATGAGGATGTAATCCACTCTCTTCTGCCAACAGTCATAGAAAAAAATAAAAGCGATGGTCAACTACTAATGTTCAAATAATTGTTTTCGTAAGCTCCACATTATACCAGATGTGCTCAGTAGAGGAGGCAGTAGGCAGAGACTCGGGTCTGTGTTGTACATGCACACATGTATATGTATGTACTTGGAGTTTACAGAGAACAGGAGAGATGTGTTTCCGTAGAGCAGAATACAGAAGACGCAGGAGGCAGTGGAAACAAATGTGAGTGTTCAGAAGAGGGAGAGAGAAGCCAGAGACAGAAGGAAACTGCGATGTGCCTTCCAACTGCTTTGCACTGCTTTTATTCAACAAAGGAGCTGTAAATTTAGCTTAACCAGCCAGCATGCTCTGGCTGCGCTGCTCTACTCCAGAGTAGCATAAAACAGCCACAGCATATCAATGAACTTGGCCATAAAAGCTTACATAAAATGAAACGTGTGTGTGTCTGTGTGTTTCTTGGAATGATTAGAAATAGCTCATGATAATATTATCTTTGAGTTCAACCTTTAGCAGTCACATGTATGATTTTAATTTAAGAAGGTGAGCAAATTCAAAAGACATAGGTGACATTAAGGCAGAGTTAAAGATGAACTATATCCACAACTTAATTTAAAATACAGCACAGAATTTATAACTACCCCCAAAATAATAATTTTAAACAAAGAGAATTCAAAATTAAAATCATACTTGACACCACATATGTTAAAGTGTAAAAATGAAAGAAAATGAAGGTGTGCAGAAAATCTTCACTCTGTCTTATAGTTCCCAGTGCTTGTTCTGGGAGAAAATAAATATGTTTAAAACTCTCTATATTCTAAACTCTGATCAAAAATATTAAGAAATATTCATTGTAGTCTTGTGGCCTTACAGGGCATAGTTAAGGTTATTTGAGAGGTTGCACTGATGTATACCAATCATTTTTTTTTGGTCTTATTTTTGTATTTCCTGATCTGATGACATTTAATTTTGACATTTCAAATGAAAAACTTTGTAAATGTTTTTTTGTTATTTTTCAAATATATTCTCCGTGTTAACTCTGTTTCAGCATAAGTACTGACTACGAGTTTTTTTGACTTTTTAAGTTACAATTTCATACATAAACCCTAAAAAGAACACTCCAAGAAAATAATACTATGTTTTCCTTATGCTTTTTTCATATAATTATACATAGATAGTATATATTTGTAAATATTAATTTAATTTTGCTGTAAATTTTATAACTTTTTGTTCACTAAGGAATTGGAGATAACTTTAATAAGTTCTGTGTATCCTGTTGGTATTGAGTTTCATGGTCTTAAGTGTGTGTGTCTGAAAAACAAAAATTCTTTGTTTTATCTCAAATCACTAGCCTTCCACTTTTGTTAAATGTCCATTTGTTCATGTACTACATGTGTAGATGAAGTGCACATTCTTGCCTATCCATATTTATTATTTTAAATACATTTGCATTATCTGTGTCATGTCTTTTCCTATTTTTCTTCTCTCAAAATACAATATTTCTGGTCTTTTCAATCTCTCTTCATTTAGAAATGCATCCAGTTGCCAGATCATTTGAATTGCTCATCTCTGAGGCTCTGCTATTTTCTAGAAATGAGCTAAATACACCACATGAGGGCGAACCATCAATTTATATTATTTTGAATATTATTATGGCTTTCTTTGACATCACTGTTCTGCAATATTGTATAACTCTCTGACTAAGTAGAAACCTTGGTTTCTGATAAACATAACAAAAGAATGCAGGAGACAAAAATCAACATTTTTCCTAGATGTACCTAACTATTTACAATGAGTCAGAGAACAATGGTATATTGTGATAATGTTTAATGAATTCCATCAAGAATAGCTTTTGAGAAAAAAGTTCTTTTAAACAATGATTCTAAATACCCATAACTTAATGCTATTATTTTTTATGGCTGTGAAGTCCAGAGGCTGCTGCTGAGGCTATATTATGCTAGACTGGGTGTAAAAAATATGGTAAGACTCAATTTCTGATTCATATGTGAAGAGATAAAAAGACAAAAGTGTGGGAGAGGAAATAAAAAAGCCAAGTTAGCTGCTCAGCCTCGTGAGTCAATAAAAGAACTAGAAGTAGACAGAACTTACATCTTCAGAACCGTAATCTATTGTGTTATCAGTGAACTCCATTGCCAATAGCCTCAGACTTGCAAAATGCCATGTTTATCTTTACTAATGGAAATAAATGATTTATTTCTCAATATTTTACTTTACAATAACTGGTAAAGATTATCCCAGTTATTGTTATCTCTCTTGTCTATTTGATGACAGCAATGTGTTCAGCATTTCACTGTGTAAAGAGGAAGCCAGAATCTCTGAGTCATATGTATGAGAGGAAGATAATGATTTACCCAAATTTAGATGGACATTATTGAGACTGCTAATTACCCGCAATTGTCAAGGGGATAGTACTACTTTATGAAGAAAAATATACCTGAACAGAATACAGTCATGGAAGCTCTAGGAAATCTATACGATGGTTTCTGTATGGATGTGTACAGTTGGCTTTCAGTCACCCACAGCATTCTGTGGAGTCCTAAGTTATAGGTTCAATCAGTTTTTCATTTCTGATTTTGTCTACTTCTTCCAAGTGTCTTTAAGAGATGAGCATTTCAACCAGAGATGTCTTTCTTTTCCCTCCTGCCATAGAAAATATCTTAGGAGAATTCAAAGAAAGGTACACCAAACAGCTATAAAAAGATGACTTAAGAGTGCCTGAGCAGTTCCTTTTGAAGAATTTTGAAGAAGGTAGAAGCTTCCTTGGAATAATATTTTTTAAATCTGCTTAGAGTATAAGTTTCATATGTAAATATTCAACAGTCCTGAGGATTTGTGGCTTCTGAATATTTTTTTGAGTGTGGTAGTGGTGTTTTTGTAATAATGGTAAATTTTAATGCTTTTTTCTTGTTACTTGACAAATGTTCTGAGCATTCAGATGTTTAGTATCGTGGGGATAAGGACAGAGTCCTTAGGAAATGGAGAAACAGAGTTAAAAGCATTTAAAGCACCGGTATAAAAAGCTTTTCAACATTTTGTTATACTTCAAAGTTCACCATAAAACTGAAACTGGCAACACTGTTTATAACCTGCGACCTCTTGTTCTTCCTACTTATTTACTTTTATTTGGAAAATCTAACTTCTTCTCACCAAACTACCCTAAATTTTCACCTTTACTGTACCAGGATTTTTAAAACTGCATATGACCCTCCTTTCATTCACTGGAACTACAGAAATGAAACCTTTCATTACAGAAATTAATTAGTGTCGGCTTACTTTTCTGCAGATGCACAGTTTCTTTTATTGACATGGCGGTGTAGGGGGTGGAGGAGAAAGGATAATAAAATATGGCATGTGTCAGGTTTATGTGGTTCAGGTTAAAAACTATTTGATTAAAACCCCAAGCCATACATGGTCTGTAGTTTCAAAGTACTGAAAAGTACCTGAGCTCTTTTCCAATATGACCGTTTTCCAATTTTTGTCAAGCCCCAAAGATGAAAGAATAGAGGTGTATGGATAAAGAATTGCCATATCGTCAAATACTTTGATGGAAAGGTGAGAAATATCACCAGAAACATTCTGGGAGAAATTAAACGGCAGCAAGAGTACAGAAGATATTTTTATCCTAAAAATCAAAATATCTGCGGCATTTAGAAGGAGATAAATTTCAGGTCTGAATTAGAAGTCCTGCAGCAACACTGAGTGATTGTATAGATGTCCAGCTCCAATTTAAATTTTGTTGCTTTATAATAACTTTTGAGAACTACACTGTAGCCTGTAAAAAATATCCACATGTTCTCTGCTGGAACCGCTCCAGACTGTAACAGAACCACTAGATTGCACCCTGGTGCTTTATGTATTGTTTAATTGTTTTCCTTTGGTGGATATTTTTATTAAAAGCCCATTATCCAGAATCAGACAGAAGTGTTGTTTCAAGAACAGCAGAAGCAGAGGCCTTTCAGCTACACAGTTCTTATTCATGCTTTCTTTAGCCAGCTTAGCCAGCTCCACTATTCTTCTTTTAATACTTAAAGAAGAAAAAGAAATGGGAGTTTTTATTTCACTCCTTTCAAACACAAGCAGGATTGCAAAGAAGTACTATGAGGTTCTGTATGTGCTCACGCACCTGTGTCTCAGTGTAAGTTTGTGTGGGTACCTCCAGGGCATACCCGTGCTTATAGATGTTCTCATGCTTTTGCACCAATAACTCCTTGGAGATATTTTTTAATCCTAATGATTTTGTGTACCCGTGTTACACTTTGCCCATAAAGTAATTGAATGAAATGAACAAGTCTTTTTCATAGAAAATATATTCTAGCAAATAAAGCTCCAGTAGTTCTGAAGAAAAATAGAAAAATCTGGCAAGAGTCAGATTTTGAAATCCTGAATTATGCTGAATAGCACTGTGCTTAGTGCTACAAGATCTTACGAGGTTTCTTGTTACTGGATGTTGTTGGAGCCCCAACTCTCAGTATTTTATTACTTTTTAAAGTCAGCTTTTAGTCTTGCGGAGAGATGTTTGAAACTATGAAAACACAAATGTCTCAAAAATAGATATCTAATGAAAAAGTTCAGGGAGGTCTATGACTCATGATTATGTGGCGTTAGCAGTACTGCTTGGGCCACCAGTAATCCCATTAAATCAATGCAGCTTCTTGAAGAAGAAGTTGTTAACGAGTGTGAGGGAACCTATCGGACCTCAAACTCCTAGACATTAATTGTTTCTTACAGGCAGTATAAGAAAAATGCTCAATCATAGAGTGACTTACCATGTTTGGCATATTTGTATATTTTTTCATGCAAAGTAGGGTCTTTGGCCTGTGATCACGTATACTAGGGTCAGGATTTAGAAGTAAATCGATCGTTTGTGTCATTAGCTAACACAGGTCTCGGTTCCGCACACCAGCATAATTCATGGCTAAGATGTAGTGTTGTTACTGATAAAAAATAGTAGCTTCTTGCAAAAGTCGTTGTTAAAAGAGTTTGTGAAAGCAGAGGCTCTTCACCAGGTAAATGTGGCAGGACCTGATCTTAGATGCTGTGACTACATTTAACCTAATTAAGCAATCAAATCTTTAAGATTATATACATGACTTGTTATGCCTTGAAACAAAATAAACTTTTGAAGTATTTCATTAGCTGATTCATATGCTTACCTGCCACAAGTGTTCTAGTCATATTTATAGCAGGTGTTAAAATAAAGTTACCAAAATTATTAATGTATAAAAAACTCATGAAAAATGAAACCAAACAAATTACAGCACAGTATAAACCAGGTTGAAAATAGCTATGTCTGGGATGCGTTTCTCCTATGTCATGCATAGGAGTGTATGTGCATA
This sequence comes from Phoenicopterus ruber ruber, assembly GCA_009819775.1. NCBI lineage: Eukaryota > Metazoa > Chordata > Aves > Phoenicopteriformes > Phoenicopteridae > Phoenicopterus > Phoenicopterus ruber. The sequence goes on from CM020216.1 coordinate 34,589,160, forward strand.
TTAGATGATATAAGGTGGAGGGCTGAAGGGAAGGTACAGCGTATTTGGTTCTTTTCCCCCTGTCAGTAAATGGACTGGTCTCTGCTGCTTTCTCCCTCCTGTGCAGGGTGTGCATTACTAAGTAGAGATGACTAAAGACAGCAGTTCCAGTAAGTAGCAACTGTCCGTGGTTTTGACATGTGATTTTCTTCTATGCTGGAACAAAACCAAAACTATTTGAAAGTTTCCAAGAAAACAACTAAGTGTGTGTTTCAAACCCTTTCATGACAATGTTCATCTCTAGCCTCATGGTGAGGACATCACTCTAGGAAGCAAAAATACCTTAAGTGAAAAATCCCATCCCTGAATGATTGAAAACAATTTCTTGTCCCCCATTCTTACAAATCAGGGACTTGAACCTGACCTCATCACTTTTGAAGTTAGTGCCTTTGCCATCAGACTATTTGGAATGGGGTTTTTTTCCCTCTCACTCTTAAAAGAATTCTCCCTCTGAAAAAATGCCAAAGTGATGCACATCTACAAAAATATAATGTTTTAGTAAAAGAGTACATTTCTCGAAAAAGTTACAGTTTAATCCTGCATTATTAGGCTGATGGGAGAGTGGGGGCTAATTACCTCCCTGTCCAAGGCAACCTTCCTACTTCTCCAATCAAGATGTTTACAGATTAAGAAAGTATTTTTGTTAAACCTCTGCAAGTGCTTCAATTCCTGTGTCGCAGCACTTCTCAATCTCCATGCTTTATTAACATCTGCTTCATTGCCTGTGTGATGAACTGTCTATGGAAACTGATTCCCCTTGGATCAGAAAATGGCAATTTATTATCTGCTCATTTACCTCATTTTGTTCTACAAAGAAAAAGCATTCCAAAAGGTTGCCCATTTTTTCAATATAAATCTTGTTAGAAACTGCAAGCAATGCCAGCAAAAGAAATGCAGAGTTCATAACAGCTTAAAGACCCTGTGATTTCCAACTGATCAAGAAGGCAGTGATTTCATTCTCACTCTGTACCATCAGATGGGCCACTGCTAAGAAGTATTAGCTGCTCTTGAGTGTTCTTGAGTTAATTTTGACTTGCTCTGTGTCAAGTTCAGTCATTGGCCCCTATGGAAAAAAAATCACTGAACAAACCCAGAAATTTTTATGTTGTCTTTTGTGGTCTTGCAAAGCAAATTTAGGAACTTCAAAATATTGGAAATACTTTTCCAATAGTACCAAACAGTAGAAATAATTTTCCAATATTGAAAATACTTCCCCCCCCCGCCTTTTCCTTTCACATTTCTCTCTTGGAGTCATAATTTGACTGTGCACCAAATTCTTCACAGCAACCCTAACTCCCCTTTTCTTCCCACATTTCTGTCCTATGCCTCTGATCACAAAGTTGCTCCTCATCTGTTCTTCCTCTTAAAACTCTTTTACTTGGCACCAGGGCCTCATTCTTTTTCATCTTCTGATCTACCTGGGACATAGGCTTTTCTCTTCCCTTATTCATCTATTTAACCTCTCATTCCTCTCACAAGAGGTTCTGGTCCCTTGTCATACAATCATATTTCATTGAAAAGAGAAAGTGTTGTTAAGCTCGCTCTCTATCATCCTCTCTCCTTTCTCCCTCCCCATTCCCAAGACCATTGGATGTACAGATTGCTGTCTGTCCTCTGCTTCAGTTCTAGACCTTCTCCAAAACAGCATCTCAGCCTTCCTTTCCTCTGAAACCATTCTTAGCATAAACCCCTCCTAGCCCAAAGCTCAGAGTCTATATTTCACCCTCATTTTCTTTAGCCTGTGTGTTATCCACTTTCATTGATCCTGATGATCTCTGTCTTGAAAATTCATCCTTCCCTGGCTTCCATGCTCGGTGGTCCCTGGCCTCCACCCACCATTTCAAGTAGCTCCTTTCACTTGTCTTTTGGAAGAATCAACATTTTGCTCCTTGAGCTTTCTTCAGTGATTCCATGGCATTCTGCTTTTGGTCTTGGTCCCTTCTCCTACTTCTTTTTGTCTGTCTAGAGGACAGTTCATCCACAATGCAAATTCAATTATTGTTTGTCAGCCAATTACTTCTCTGTTCTAAGTATGTCTCCTCCGTGCATCATGAAAATTTATAGTAACTTCATGATATACTAATTGAGGAAACCTGCTTTTAGTTCAAGCTCAACCGTACCAAACTTTTACCCCCAAGCCATTCCTACTGCCACTCTCTATAGGCAAAATCATCTTTCTGTCTGTCACTCAGACAAGTTCTTATGTTACCTTTGACCTTCTCTGTTGGAAGTCACAACCCAGCAATGTCTAAATTTTGCAAATTCTTTCTGTAGCATGTCGGTGAAACACAGGATATACTACCATTCCAACTAGCTAAATTGATTTCTAATCTTCTGCAATTTTGTTTTTTATTGCAATAACATTCTCAGAATGCTCCTATGGATTTCATTTTCCAGATCGTTATACTAGGTACAGGTTTTCGGCCTTTTCTAGTGATGATGTTCATACTTGTAGGGTATTCTCATAAATGGTCACAAAACTACTTCAGTAGCCTCCTTGAAATCTTTTATTACATTTCTGTTTTGCTATGTTGCCTGACACAAAACTGGACAGCAGTTAAATTCCTATACTGCTAAGATTGCTACTAAGCAAAGCTGTCTAATTTTCTAGCTTGTACAGCTTTTACCTGTAGCTCCAAAGTACCCATAGGGTGTATAGGCAGGAGCCATCTATTTATTCCTTCTTTGCAGGGTCTTATACAATGAGGATTTTGTTCATGACAGTACCTCCAATGCATTGCACTAATATAAATGTGTTTGTTAATAATAATAGGATATATATTATAATAGTAAGATGTAAGGAGTTAATTTGGGACACGTGTTTGTATGTACTGCCCGCTAAAGCTGCTAAATCGGAAAAAAAAGGGGTGTAAGTTGTTCCTCTCCCCATCATGTTGCATGAGAGGTACACACCCCCAATACTGGTGACGGTGACTGCATGTGAGACACGGGGTCACGCAAGCTGGTGGGGTGGCTGGGACCAAGGCTAGAACCAGGCTAGAAGCAGGTCCTCTGATCTGATGCAAAGAGGGTGTCTTCCCAGGGCTCGAAAGAGGGAGATGGAGGGGTTGAGTCCTCTAGCCCGGATGAAAGACTTGGAGTTCTTTGTCTTTTATGCAAATTTTAATGACCAGAGTTTATTTGGGACATGGTGACATGGACCTGTATTCTGGAGCTGTTCTTTGTCAACTGAGACGTGTGAGTATGCTACTGGTAGCGTTCAGTCCTTCCCCAAACAGGCTTTGGAAGTGTGATCCTCCCTCTGTCCATCTGTCTCAGGAGCACAGATATTGCTCAGTATCACTTCTGCAGCGTCTATGATCTCATTAAGCCCATGGACATACATATCTTGTTGACATCTGAGGAAACATGATGATTATCAACAAAATGTAGGGCCTGTTGTACACTATGGTACTTCAAACACAATAAGGTTATTAAGGCTTAATTACATAAGAAACAGTATACATGTTTTGCAAGCTTGTAGAATGTCACTTGCAGAAGTTAAGCAAGATATAAGAGTTTCCTAAGTTTCTATTATAGTTTTATTTCCAGCAGTATTCTTTGACAAACTAAATAAATTACTGCATGTATTGGACCTCTGAGGCTTGGGGCAAAGAATGGAAAAATTATTTACAAAAGCTTGAAAATATTTAATCACTAGAGGCAGGGGGCAACTGTGTTTTAATTAGCAGTTCCTCAGGCCATTGGCTGGCTGGAGGCTTTCTCAAACAACCACACAAACGCACTGAATAGCTGTTTGCCAGCCTTAGGGTCAGGCCTGAGATGAAACAGATAAGATAATTGGCTCTAATGAAATCCAGAAGGCCTTGGCTTTCTTGTTTGAGCTTGGATTTGAAAAGTGCGTGTGGAAGTGAGGCTTAATTCAAACCAGTCCTGAACTAGGCCCGTTTTTCAGTGACTTTGATATTGTTTGAAGTTCTGAAAGTGTTCGCCACACCACTAGCCTGCTGGGCTGGGCCTCCCCGGTCACCTTAATTACTGAGCTTTATTGCTGACTTTACTACACAGGAAAGGAGCCATTATATGTTCCATCAACATCAGCTCTCCTCAGATTGGAGGAAAGGGCAGGGTGAAAGGCCACTGTAGGAAGGCAAAAACTTCACTTTGAGGTAGTCAGATCATTTACTCGTGTTAAATTTCACTGTGCTATGTGTGTACATTCCTCACAACACAGAAGCCCAATTTCCATTTTTTTTTTTTAGCAAGTGATTACTTTTCAAAACATTTTGTTTGTGTCTGATTAGCAGAAGGGGACATTTATTCTTAGAGGTGGAAAGAAGGCAAATTGTAACAAACGCCTAATTAATCATCACAGGGGAAAGAAATCTAGTTAAAATCTGTAATAAAGAGAAATTGTTCTTAATGCTTCTTTGAAGTGGGCATAAGTGAGGAAACCCCTATGGTGTGTTTGCAGACCTGACACCCTACAGAACCGACTCCTTACCGCCAGCCTGATATCTTGAGGGTAACTTGTAACGTGGTCTCCAAAAACAGAAAGGCTCCTGTGAAATACTGTAAGGGCAGGCAACAATTGAGGTATTTTAGCAATGATAGTTGTGAGCTATTCTCTTCAGGATAATTACTTTCAGAGTTCGGTCCTAATCTCTTTAGCTGCTCCAGCTGGTGGTGCTGCTGGAAAAAAAAGGAGCTGAAGTTGCGTGCATGAATGAGTTTTCGGATCTAGACGCTCTATAGCAGGAGAGATGCCTCTCAGGCTTCAGGATTCAGTGTCTGGGGCCAGCGAGGTCCCTGGGAAGACTGCTGTTGGGAAACCTGGGACAGATCCTGCAAATGCTTAGACATATGGCTGAATATATTTACATGTTAATTCGTTATTAAGTCAATCAGGCTACTAGCCTGAGTAAAGTTACACATGTGCGTTTATGTTTGCAGGATTGGGGCTCCCGAGACTAATGAAAGTGTATAATATTGGCCAATTTGGGCCAGATCCCATATTACCAACACTAGCACATAATAAAAGAAATATTGATTAATATTACTTTCTAGTAGTACCCAAACTGTGAAGTTCAGATCAAGATACACAAACATTTTTTTCCATGAACTCGGAGGAAAATTAAAAAAGACTGAAAAATCAGTTCTGTTGCTGTCTACTCTGTGAGCATTTTATTTTGTTTTTTATTTCCTTTGTGGTTTTTTTTTTCATGCAGCTAATATTTCTGTTTTTCTTAAAAGCTTGAAAAAGTCTTGGATTCCTTCATAAAAATTAGAAATGTCACAAAGATACATTCTGCAGAGTATTCAACCCTTTCCTTAAGGCAACATTGTTTCACAAAGAAGGCTTCTGTAATTCGAGATAGTTCCACCTTACGTTATTTTATAAATAATATATATGCTATAATGCAAATTTTATGTATGCATATCTGAAGATTTTTTAACACAAAGGACTCCTATTTAAGAAGCCTGAAGGCTTCTTGTTTTTCTTCCCTTTCATATGGCCTGTCATTTTAACGTGTTTTATGTTAGTAGAATGGCAAATTGGTTATACGCTTTAAAGAGAAGCAGCAGGTTTTAATATTTTTATCAACATTTTGTGAAATTTTAACCTGTTAAACTCATAGCCAGCATCACAGGGAGCTGGTTGTATCTTGATGCATATTTTATTAGCACTAATGAATCTCTCTCTGAGCTGAGAAAATATCTTTTGAAATCATCATAATTCATTACAATTATCAGAAAACAGTGATTTCCCTTCTAATACAAAAGGTTGTTTTGTGAGAAAATAATAGTGTAGGTGTCATAGCGTGAGAGTGTCAGAGTTCCTATAAGCAATATTTCCAGATGGGCAGATGTTCTGCTCTTTATTAAACAGAACATTTTGTTTGTTCTCATTTTTTATAACTAAATAACAAGACACAAACTTCCTTTTCGATACTATGCTTCCTAAGGGCTAGTTTGGGCTATTAATGTTGTAAATCATAATCCTTGTCTGACTGTATTTTCAGCTACATTCACATTTTCTGGAGGCTAATGTGATTTAGAGGAGCGTATACGATGATATAATAATATTATAGTCTATTGGAAAAGATTTATTGACTAGGAGAAGTGAGATTGTATAATCTATTAGTGATTTAATTCATACCTTGCACATATGCCTAATGATCTCTTCAATAGAAGGAGTAGGATTATAAAATCTACTGGTGATTTACTTTGACCTTTGCACATCTGTTTACAAACTTTATAGAGTAAAGTTAAGCTTAGGTGGGTAGTGTAAGTCAGTCAAGCAGGGGATAGTGACTGAAGAAGCATTTTATTGCAGGAAAAAATTCCCTGGGTGGGGGGGAATTGTTTCCGAGGTTTCCAACAATGTTTTTAAGGTAGTATAATGCTCATTACTAAAAGGGGTCTTTTTTTTATGTGGGGAGTTGAGGGCTACACAGTTTCATAATTTCCACCTTACTTACAATTGCTTGTAAATCTGCAATTTAATAAAGGGAAGTCTGACAAAAATATTCATAAAGTAGCCATTATCTGATGTAATGGTGTGTATTTTCAAAACACTATAGAGACCACACAGCAAATCACTGCCTGGGCCAAGAATAAATGTTGGGCTTCATTACTTTCACTAATTCTGTGAAATTCCTGCATCTTTAAAATGACAGATCTAAAAAAAGAGACCATTAGATGTCATCTTTCTATGTATCCGTCTGCTCTCCTGTTAAAATTTTCAGGTAGAAAATCCATCTACTCTCCTGTTAAAATTTGAAGGTAGATTTTGATTCTGCTTTTCATTATTCTTCCTTTCTGTCATTTTAGAATATGTAAAGAAGAGGTAAATTGAACCACTTGGGTTCAGTAAGTCACCTTTAGATGCAGTGACGACGACATACGCTTTGGCGGTACTGCATTCTGTTGTTCATTACATGTTTTTTTTACACTCTTTGATAACAAGAGGGTAACTAGAAGATAAATGCCATAAAGAACATTTAATTGGATGCTGGATGCTTTACCTGTTTATATAATTATAGATTGCTTTCAGGCATCCTTTACTCTGGTAAAGAATAGTGAAAGAGTTAATAAGGACATTACCTGCCTGAGTTACATACATGTGGCTTTTTAGCTGTGACTTTTCACTGCTGTGCTCGGTAACAACAGTGGAAATAATTCACTTCAGAGAACTTTCACAAAGGATGCCATAGGTACGTAATTCTTTTGACTGAGGAATTCAACTGGGATACATTTCTCATATCATGGCATATGCTATATTCTTATAGATTACTTTAGTGTGATGTGGGAGATCAAAGAATTGTACTTTTATTTCCGTGACTACAATATACTTGAAAAGAATAAAAGGGAATAATGGTGAATATCACATAAAACAAATGGGAGCTAATACGATTTAGAGAAAAGAACAATTAGAGGAAAAATGAGGATAGCATTCTTTATTGTTCTTGGTTGCAGTGTGAAGTCTTGCACCTGCTTGTTAACAAGGTCAGATTTAGGATTAAGAAAAAACAGGGAGTGCTTTTAGTTGCATATTTTCTACTAATAGCTCTGTTTCCTTAATTTAATTCATGTGTACAGTATTCCAAAATAACTGCAGTGATTGACAGTGCTGTAATAAAACACAGAAAAATACACACAAATTCTGTGCTTCTTTAAAAAGTTAGAAGACTTCCCATTGCATTCTATTTATTATTGTGCTTAAAACATTTTCAGCAGAGGTGAAATTCTATTCTAACTGTAACATGAAGCATTACTTTGTGGAATTAACGAAGTGCTAAGTCCTGTATTGCCCACGCTGCTTATGAATACTAGTATTCTTAGTGAAGTCCAGATAATTATCATTGTAAATTATTATAACAGTATTAGCTGCCCAGATCAGACTATGATTTTTGCACTGGAAAAGCAGCAATGTACAAGCCATTGAGAGGAAGCAGAAGGTTCAGCCTGCTGTGTAGAAACCATTTATATTAGTACTCTGAAGGAGAATGTGGAAAGTAGCCGTACGTTTTGAGATCTTAGTTGAAAAATTTGATTATACAGATGTGATTCACTTCCTTATGTCCTTTCTGCTTTGAGCACAAAGAGAGATGATTTTATATTTGGAAAAAGAAGCTTTGAGTTCCTCTCCTCTCTGCCCAGGAGACCTTCTCTGCCCCAGTACCTTAAGATGGGATGGACAATAGCATTAATGGAAGGCTTCTTAGAACGGTTTCTCTGCTGGAGCTTTTAGCTTGATTTACTCAGTAATATTGAAGAAGTTGTGATTTTTGTCTTCTTATTTCACGCTAGGTTATGGCTGAAAACTAGCATATAAATAGAGATGAATTCAGGGTCAAATTCAGAAATCCAGCCGTGTCCCCGCAATGTAGGTGTCTGCATGTGAGCAAGGCGTCTCGGTTCCCACTGTGGAGCTCTGGGTGACACAGTCAGCCAAATTGGGAGAGCCGAGTGACTCGCCCTTGAGCAGGGATATACATTGGTTGTTTCAGTAACTTTCTAGACTTCACTGCCTCTATCAAATAGGACCTTGATTCAGTTCTCAGAAATGTACAAGTCCAGTGCTGCATGAGATGCACTGGAGGAGCTGAGGTTTACTGCGGTGGCTGACAGCTATAGCACAGGATCTCTGGGAGATGGTGCCCTTTTGGAGAGTCAGCAGGTGGCCAGGACAGGTGCCCCTGCATCCCAAAAGCCGTTGGATATCTTCACATAGGTAACTGGACTGAATCCTCTGTCTCCACAGAATATAATGAGAGTTTAGACCCTCAGCTCATGTATAGAGTCCTACAGTACATGGTTAGGTGTCTGCATCTGGATTTGGATGCCATTCCTGGTTAAATTCATCTCTATACTAGGTAATGGTTGTTTACTTACTTCTGGGAAAATTCAGTTAACCGTGATTTCATCCATATCTGGTTAGGGATATTGTCCTAAGCCAGTGTCTCAGAGTATGCCTATACTTCTATACCTGCAAAGAAAGTGTAGACATGTTCAATCCAACTTTAAGCTACCTGTGAAATTCCCGAAGAATTCCCATGAACCACCTGTGCTAATTGGTTTTGTCTTTACTGCACAGTGTCAAAACGTAAACGCACACACTGTAAGTAGTTTATGTCTGTCTCCAAGCTAATCTTTCAGACTGGAAGAAGCTTTAAAGGGGCTAACATACTGCGCTGAGATAAATTACTTTTCTTAGCAATATGAAATAGTCTGTACAAAAACAGGTCTCTCTGGCAAAAGTTTTTCAGTATCCACACTGGCTCATTTTAAAGCTAGCACAGACATCTCTGCACCTTGCTGCAATGTGCACTGTAGTCGTATCCCTAGGCAAGGTATACACTTCAGTTTATTGATGAAGTAAGGGGGAGGTTTGCCACTTCAGTTGTACACTTTTTGTTATATCCTTGTACTGCACCTTCCGTAGCCAGTGTTGTTGGCTGCACTTAGACCAAAATACATGAGAACAATAACCTGGGGTGAGGTTGTACTTTATTCAGGTTATACTATATACTCCTGAAGGGACTACCTCTCAACAGTGACCCTTTCCAGAAATTTAGAGCTGATAATATTTACGAGAGTTCAGAGCAGCTGAAACATTGGCTAGAGATCTTTTAAATGGCTAAATTTCAACACATTCCCTAAGGAGCTGAGATGGAGATCATTTCAGACCTGTCAGAGGAAGATCATGCCTTAATTGTACTTCATTGTACTATAAAAAATGAGACTTCTCCGCTAGATTTAAGAGGCTGTGGTATTGTGATCTGTGTGAAGTCTTAGGGGAACTCATCTGGGATCTTACAGTGTGTATGAAATAAGCTTGTGTCACTAAGAAAGGTAGAAATAGTCACATAAAAGTGATGGTTTCTGTAATTGATCTTTTCTAAAAGTATCTCCAGCTTGACAGGGAGCATCTTTTCAGTGTGATTTATTCTGTAATACAGTACACTCCAGTGGCTGCCTTCCAAAAATGCTGTCTTGAATATCTGCTTATAAATAGAGCAGCTCCAAATCACTCAGGTTCATGACTCCAGCATTTTATTGAAAGATAAATACTGCTTTGGCTGTGGCACAGATGCCAACTTTCAGAATAGAACCTCTCTGAAAGCGTGAAGGACTGGTTACCTCTTTCAGTAGCAACCCTTACTCTGACAGGGCTCCACATTAGCACCTCAGCTTTAAAAATGTTCATAGTCTTTAAACAAGAATACGATATGTCATGGAGTGTGGAATGACATGGAATAACACTGTAACTTTTAGTTGATAAAATCCAAATCAGCCAACTTCTTCTGTAACTTGTCTTTTTGCCATTCAGTGGAGAACGGTGCCGTCAACAGAGGGACGATCCTTTCTCCAGTCTCTGTTTCAACTCTTTCACAGTTTTCACAATCATAGAAAAGAGATAGAGACTCTGTAATTCAGGTGATGTACAAGCTACCTCTCTGAACCACATTTGTAACCTCTGGAAAGTTGTAGAAGTCTCTGGAGTTTCCAGAAGTTTCCTCCACAGCAGGCCACTAATTTGTAGTGATTTTCCTCCTCCACTGACACTGGGAAGAGCAAGAACTTTACTATGTGTCCCTCCAGTGCTTGAAAATATCCCCTTGGACAGCACAAGGAGAAGGGCAGGACTTGAGGAATGAAAGCTTTGACCAATACAGATCTCTGCTGGCACAAGGGCAGAGGTGGTAAGTCTCAGAAGCTAAATAGGGCTTTCCTACTTCAGGGTGTTTACTTGGAGGAGATGCCTTTTACTGTAAATAGGAGCTATCCCACGGAAACGGGACACATAGCACAGCTGGACTTCATTGAAGCTGGTAGTTCAGTTAAGTGTCCAGCCAGTGTTCCCAAGCCCGAAACATAGAAATATGTAGGTAGTTCTGTGAATTATGCACCAATGCACCCTTTAAATGATGGACCTGATGCTGAGGTGATAACCTTGTCTAAGTCCCTTTGGCATTGCATCTCTGGAGTTCTGTCACAGGGGACCGCACGGGAGGGATCACAAGGTAAAGTGCACAAACGTGAGAAACCTGTGAAGCCCTGGGGGTGAGACCATGTGCACACTTCTGGAAGGCCGGTGCTTTACTGTACAGTTTTGAACATTTGTGAAGAGTTGTTCTTTATTAAGAAAGAAAACAAATAGCTTTAAGCTGAAAGGTGCTGACTTAATTCAGTTTAAGGATTAATGATTACCTCTAGTCATTAATGACTAGATTACAGCTTTAGAACAGGGAGTTATGACATCCATGGTGTCACAAAAGTAGCTGTTGAGCATTGAGCCTGCCGTGTTAAGCCATTTTTAGTGATAGAATAATGTATCTATTTGGGTCCTGATCCTAAAAGGTTTTAAGTGCACGTCTATTTTTTTTTTTCTTAATTTGAGATACTCAAATTTTTGCCTGTATCACAGCATCATTACTAAATTAATTGTATTAACATTAAAATGAACACATTCCTGAATGCTCTTCAGCAGATAGAATAATGTGCAACAATAACACATTTACAGCTTCTCTTCAGAGATTAGTAGAGTACATACCATGATATTGTGCTAACCTGTGTGCAGGTAGGACACTAGGGAGTTACATTTTTCTATGAAAAGTATAAATGGGTCCTGCAGAAATTAATGTTTCCAGGAATAAGAACACAATGGAGCTTAGACAACATTTGGAAAAGTAACATGCTTAGGTCAGTGAAGACATTCAGGTCTGACTTAAAAAATAAATAAAAATAAGAAGTTAAAGTTTGCAGGTCAAAAAAAGAAGTTAAAGTGGTCAGCACCTCTCCGAATGGAGCTCTCGGATCTCATGCATTCTCCAGCTCTGTGAAATAATTGGGAAGGAAAGGGGAAAACAGAGGGCTGGACTAATAGTAACGAGCAAGCAGATGAGAGAAAACAGAGTAGAAAGAGAATGTAGATGAGACAGAGAAGAGGAAAAGATGAGAGAAAACAGATGGAAGCCAAAAAGCCAATGAAGTGAGAGAGACAAGACTGTAATGATTTACACAAGACATAGTGGGACTAGCCTGGCTAAAATAAAAAAAAGAAACTTGTACTCTCAGTCCAACTTCAGAATAAAACAAATCTTTAACAGGATTTTAAAAAGGTTAAGGCAAAACTTTGTGAATCTTTTCATCCTGGAATTAGAAACAGAGATTCTATAACAGGATATTCTGATAGTATTGGTGACCTTGCATAGATAAGATTGAAATAAACATCAAAACATTTACGTGTTTATATGAACCAAACTTCAAACCCCTTGAGGTCTATTCTTTGCTAATATATACTTCCTTTTAAAGCTGTGCAGAGCCTAAAATTGAATGCATGGATAATAAGATAAACAAACCCCATGGTTTTTTACATATGCCCTAGAACATCATTTTTTCTCATATTACCCTGGTCTAATAATAATCTTTGTTCCCTTAATAATAAATCATTATTTACATTTATATGAGACTGTGAATTAAAAAAAATCTAATTGAATTTTTTAGTTTATGGAAGGAGAATGTAGGAACTGTTAAAGAGGACACAAGTCTGAAGGAACTGCATATCAGGATTTGGCTTCACTTGCAATTAGAAATAGAGCCAAATTGGAAGATGCATGTGTACCCTGTAGCTGTTGAAACAACATATGCCTTTTTCAATTTTAAATGCTTTTTATCTGTATGGTATCTGCATGAATTATAGAAATACTTAGCATTCTAGAACTGCAGCAGCTTCTTTAAGCCATTCTTGAGCTGTATTCACCAATAGTTAGCAAGCCCACTAAAAGTTCTTCTTAGATTACAAGCTAGACTACTTCTCATTTGTTGGTTTAGTCACTGATTTTATTTTTTTTTTTTTGATTTTTTTTTTTCCCATGATCAGGTCAGAGTTTTCCTTTGGTGATTCAATGGAATTTAAAAAGAATGGAGTAGAGCCAGAGGGAAGATGAAAATATCAGCCTTGGCAGGATCAGCTTATTTTTAAGTACTCTTTGCTCTTTGATACTCCTCATCTCTATCGTTGCTTTTTTGGTGAAGAAAGCAGTGCAACGAGGTGGTGGGAAAGCTGGCTTGCTTTGTATAAGACTTTGTGTAAGAGTTTACCAGTTCTCATTCCACAGTCAAGTCTCTTCAAAGATAAATATTTCCTTCCTGACTGTGGATTTCCACTTGGACTGACAGGTTGCCAGGATTCCCACTGTCGGGGTACCAATTGCTGTTTGAGATTGGAATCAAACTTAAAGATTTACAATTTAAAAGCTCAGATTCTTACTGGAATTCAAGGTATAAAATAAAATGAAGAATTGGTTAACTATTTAAGGGCTATGACATCAAATTTAAAATTATATTTGTGATACTGCGATATCTTTTTAAAGCTACACTGAGTAAATAATATAAAAATTTAAATAATTTATTTGGCACTAGATAAGAAAACTTGTTGCAAACTACTCGATTAGCAATGTCTGTCAAGTTTGTAGAGTTGAATAAAAAAGAAGACATGAGCTGCCCAATAAATGAGAAGAAAAAAATCAAATTTTAAATATTATTTGATTAATTTGTTATGAATTAACAAAAGTCAGAAAGTGTTGAAATTAGGACTGCAAAATCAAAATCAGCTTAGATGACTACGTAGACAGCCCTTCTGTAGTTATCCTTAACATTATACTAATTTAGGGTTCTGGTTTTTCTTCCAAAGACTGAACTATCTTTCAGAAAAACAACACAAAGGTTACAGATTTTAATAAGTAATTTTTTCCTTAGCTGTTCATGCTGAAGGGCTGACAAATTCTTTTTGCTTAGGTGCCAAGAGTCTCCTAACCTTTCTTGAAGGGGCCACAACTTAAAAATCTATTGGATCACCTCCCATGTATTAGCAATGATAAAAACTTCCTCCTATTCACGGTAGTTGCACAACTCCTTATGACAGGTTTGGCAATTTTATGTTGGAAGAGTAATTTTAATGAAGACTAGATGGGAAGACTGTGCCAAATTTCTCAGCTGGTGTAAAATTCCTTGGTTTTATAGGTTGGCAACTGGAATTGAAGAACTCACAGCAAAAAGATCTTTGCAGAGTTACTGGGACTGTTGGTAATCCAAAGATAACAGCATGAAAAGAGCTGCTTTTCAATTAGTCCTTTGCACAGTTTACAAGCTCTGTTGGCAATTCTAAGTATGGAATTTAAAATGACAAAAGGATTTCATAAATAAATGGTAACTTATTTGCAGTAAGCACACTAAAGCTGATTAAAGTCAAATCCTTAGGAGATAAATGATTATGAACTCCTGAAGGGGGCTGTGACATACTTGGAAAATGAATGTTTTATCAAACATATTTTGGCTTCAATAAAAGTCCAAGATTTTGGACAGAGTGAAGAATTTGAATTACGTGATACCTAGATATTGTGTCATCCAGATATCAAGTCTGGAAGAACAACTTTTTTTTTTTAAATGAAGTAGATTTGAATGTACATTTGACTTACATTTATTACAATGTTTTCTGAAACTTCACATTTATTTTACTGATGTATCCAATCTAAGTTATTATATTATTTTGACTGTCACTCTGAGAGATAAGTGCAACAAAAATAAAGCTAGAAGTGGAAATCATGCTTAGGGATGTTTTTGTCGCTAGTTTCAACATTGTAAATTGAGACAGACATTGAAAAAGGAACTATGTGATTTAGTTCATTCTTACATTTTCTTGAAATTATAATCAATCTCAGTTTCCAGGGCAACTGACTACATGAGGATGGACCAGCCAATAATGGAAAACAGCTTTCTCTTTTATTACTGTAACATATGGTAGAAAAAGTCTTTTTTGTTTCATGCTGTTGAGGAGGCTATCCAATTTATCACTCCAAATAGGATCCAAAAATGATTAAAAGAGGTGTGAGCAGTTCAGTTTTGTAACAGAAATGCAGAGCCATAAGTTCATGGGGGAAAGGCAAATTCATGTAATTTTTAGATGCTCTTCAGTTAAATCCCAAACTTCACCTTGATTTTTCCTCTGACCTTCTTCAGGGGTCCTGGCAACATGAAGAGTTGGTGCAAGTGATTGTATTGGCAAATGGATTAGCATTGTATCAGTATGACTCTCTTGGGGTGAGTGGAATTGCCTTTCTGCTGTAAAATGCCTGGCACAAATAAAAGGCTTCTTCCATGTGCACCACTGAAAGAGTTATGATTGATCTAGAACCACAAGACTTTCTACATTTCTTTTGCAGACGTCAGATAAAATCCATTAGGAGAAATGTTGGCTCCATGAAGTCAACGGAAGCTTAAGTAAAATATTAAATCACATCACAGTACATGTGCATTCTCATGTTTTGTTTCTTGGGCTGAGATTTCCGGTGCTTTGCTGTTCACTATTCCTTCCTTGTTAAGGAAAAAAAAAAAAAAAAAGCTGTGAAACATTTATGCAGGAGTCGTGTTATTCCTGAATTCTGTGGTGTTGTCTTCAATCCTTATTTTTCAGAGCTCTTTGTTTTTCCATTTTTTCTTCTTCTTCCAGATGTGCTTAAGAAAAACTTTCTGTTTCCCTCATTGTGTCTGTGAATGGGAATATATACCCTGTTTTTAAAATTATTTAAGTTTCTCTGAAGCTGATACAATATCTCCTGACCATCTTGGGTTTTGTTTCAGATGTGGTGTTAATGCAGATTCCTTTGCTACTTTCATATTTTATGAAACTTCCTATTTATGACACTGATTCCTTAATATTTAAAGTTCTTTCCTATATGAAAATGCTTTCCTTTGAATTTCAGGTATAAAGAACTATTCTTTTCATACTACTGAAATCAGAAACAAAATTCCAATTGTCCTCAACCTGTCGTATTTGGCTTCATATTTCCCTAAGCCTTAGTTCCCTCCAGTTCTTTCTTTGACTTCACTCTTTAAGTTGCAGGTGTAACTCTTTTGCAGGAGAGTATTTCATATTTTAAAACATTAGCCTACTTGATGTTACTCCCTGAACAAGGACTGGTACTTTTCTTTGTGAGTTGAGTCATTCTAGTCATATTCAATCCAGTTAATTTGTAAGCATTGACATCCAATTTTCTCTGTCTTTGGACTCTATCATATTTCCTCTATTTTGTTGAGCAAAATGAGTGTAAGGGAAAAGCGGGGATAGGATAATATAAAAGAGACAAGATTCCTCTAAACTACCCAGAGCCAACATCAGATCACATATCTAACCAAAGAGTAGCTGAAACTGCAACAGAAAATGTAGTTTCTAACACTATGTGGTACCTAGGGATTAGTGCTTTAGTGTGAGTGTTCCTCCTGCTCCCACAAATATCTTCTGTTTCTCTCTGAGAATTTTGTGGGGAGGGTGGGAGGAGCAGGAATTGAAAAGTGCTTTTCTGGATTACCTTACATTATGTGTAAATATTCCCTCTAACCCCCCACTGAAATTATACCAGTGTGGGTTCCATTAAGTGGCATTCAATTTAGGTAAAGTGAGAAGACTTGATGTTTCTGTACTGTATAAAACCTTGTTATATGCTTGACTAACTTGATCTCCTTCTATGACAAGGTGACCCGCTTAGTTGATGCGGGAAGGCTGTGGATGTTGTCTACCTAGATTCAGTAAAGCCTTTGACACTGTTTCCCACAGCATTCTCCTGGGTAAATAACTGGCTGGATGGCCGGGCCCAAAGAGTTGTGGTGAATGGAGTTAAATCCAGTTGGCGGCCGGTCACAAGTGGTGTTCCCCAGGGCTCAGTACTGGGGCCAGTTCTGTTTAACATCTTTATCAATGATCTAGATGAGGGGATTGAATGCACCCTCAGTAAGTTTGCATATGACACCAAGTTGGGTGGGAGTGTTGATCTGCTCGAGGGTAGGAAGGCGCTACATTGGGATCTGGACGGGCTGGATTGATGGGCTGCAGCCAATTGTATGAGGTTCAACAAGGCCAAGTGCCAGGTCCTGCATTTGAGTCACACCAACCCCAGGCAACGCTACAGGCTTGGGGAAGAGTGGCTGGAAAGCTGCCTGGTGGAAAAGGACCTGGGGGTGTTGGTCAACAGTTGGCTGAATATGAGCTGGCTGTGTGCCCACGTGGTCAAGAAGGCCAACGGCATCCTGGCTTGTATCAGAAGTAGTGTGGACAGCAGGACTAGAGAAGTGATCGTCCCCCTGTACTCGGCCCTGGTGAGGCTGCACCTCGAATACTGCGTTCAGTTTTGGGCCCCTCACTACAAGACAGACACTGAGGTGCTGGAGCGTGTCCAGAGAAGGGCAACAAAGCTGCTGAAGGGTTTAGAGCACAAGTCCTATGAGGGGTGGCTGAGGGAACTGAGATTGTTTAGCCTGAAGAAAAGGAAGCTGAGGGGAGACCTTATTGCTCTCTACAACTACCTGAAAGGAGATTGTAGAGGGGTGGGTGTCGATTTCTTCTCGCAGTAACAAATGATAGGACAAGAGCAAACGGCCTCAAGTTGCACCAGGGGAGGTTTAGACTGGATATTAGGAAAAAATTTCTTCACTGAAAGGGTTATCAGGCACTGGAACAGGCTGCCCAGGGAAGTGGTGGAGTCACCATCCCTGGAGGTTTTTAAAAGACATGTAGATGTGGCGCTTAGGGACATGGTTTAGCAGTGGACTTGGCAGTGCTAGGTTAATGGTTGGACTCGATGATCTTAAAGGTCTTTTCCAACCAACAGTTCTATGACTCTATGATTCTATGAGGGATGCTGTATTTTTGGCTATCAGAATGAAGCCCAGCTGGTCTGTTTAAATACCCGCTAGAGTAATGAGATGGTCTAAAGTGGCCTCAATTCCAATGAGAAAGTTCAGCCAAGCATGAGACAAACAAATAGGCCTGTATTTACTAATACAGAAGCGTTGGATGCTGTTGCTGCCTGTAGCATCAATATTTTCCTGCTTTAGGTCAGAGGCACTTCCTGTTGGTTAATTTGGGTTTGGTGTAAGAAAGTGTCCATATGTTTTGTTCTCTACCAGTTTATGTTGTTCCTCAGCAAAAAACAAGAAAGGAAGTGACATATGTCTGTATCTTCCCTCTGAAAGAATACCTCGTAAGAGCTGAAAAATAAGATTAGCCATATGAGCAATTTTCTGAATAGCATTACTTCAAAGAGGTAGTGACAACATAATACACAATAAAATAATAGTGGCTATCTAGAAAGTTGTGAAATTTCTATTTAATTATAAGACAGAAAACCACACACACAGAAAATACATTTAAAAGTAATTATGAGTATATGGAAGGCAATACAAGACAAAGCAAGAAAACATGTGCAAGAGAGAATATGTAGAGACCTCTGAGAAAAAAATTAAGACAACTTCATGTACTTTGTATTCAGAACCATGTTGATGAATACAGCATGTGAAAAATTATGCTTTTGCAAATGGCCATGACCTTGATGAAAAATTTGATTTCTAGAAAATGTTTGTTTTCTTTTCATTTAAAAGGAAAGAAAAAAAAATCCTCTTCTGGGCAAAATGCACTTTTCAGAAATTTAGCAAATTTTGTGGTAAAAGTATTTTTTCCAAGGGATTTCTATATCTTTTATCCACTCAACCTATTGCTCCCATGAAAAATGCAACCCCTCCGATTCATCTCCCCAGGCATTTTTAAATAAGATTTACCCTTCCTTCTTCCCTACATCTCACTTTTGTAAGAACTGAAAACTACTTTAAACTTCTCTGGCAATCACTTCAGTGGTAACATAAGCAGAATGTTAACATTGCAAACTGAGCTGTTGTACAACCAATAGCAGCAAATTTCAGGTAGCATATTTTCCTCATTCCTGCTGTTTGTCAAACTGGACCCTATATGCCCAAACTGCAAAGCTTTTCTAAAGTTTTTTCATAAAAGAAGAGGGTAGATTTTGGACCTAGAGACAAACTTAATACTCCAGAGCCCTCTTATCTTTTTAGTTTATTTACACCACCGCCATTTCCTTCTTTTCCCCAATGCCACCGTTCCTGTGGAGTGTAAGTACAATAGGTACCACCCTCTCCTTTCTCTTATACTGTTCTTAGATTGCTAAGTAATTTTAAAAGTGTCAAGTACTCTAAAAAGACACTGAAAGGTAAAATATACTCAAAATAACATGCTTTTTCATAGACATACCAAATTTCTCAGAGAGGATACCGTGCTATCATTCATTTTATGAACTCTATAAATGCAACACATTGTGGCAAGTTTTTACCTCTGGATTTAACTATTTCTGATATTATAACACTTACTTTTGTCTTCTTAGGAGCAATCTTATTACAGTGTAATAGGATTTACCTGGAGCAGTGACCTGGTTTAGTACTATTATTAGTTTATTGTGTTAATATTTTAGGCCAAGTCCACTGACTTTTATGATAAAATACTGTTGAAAGAAATTACTTAGTAGAAAGGAAAAACTGATAGTTATTTTGTTGCAGAAAATACTGTAGTGTACTCAGGCTTGATAGAACCATAATATGTTTTCTAAGCAAATTTTAAAACAGAAAACTTAAAATACCCCCAAATGTCAATATTATATTTATGACAGAAAAGCTTCTAAAGATTTACTTTTTTTTCCATAAAATAAAGTAATAATAACAAATGATCACCAAATTGATTTTTCTGATAGGAGCATGTTACATCATGAAAACTAAATGCTATCTTAAATAATACTTGAGGGTAAACTTTAGGAGTGTATGTGCATGTGTTAGTACCATTTCCCATACATTTTAGAATGCCTTTGATTTGATAGAAAAATAATTGACTTAAAATGGTGGGATTCCATATTTATTGCATTTTACTTTCTCAGTGTTGGTGATACTATTTTAAGTCATGCTGCGTTTCATTTTAAGCCCCATCTTTGCAAATTAAACCTCTGTTTCCTCCTTCTCATATATCATCTTCAGTTGTATAGCTGTTGGAAGCCACATCAGCCCTTTAGCTACCAGCTGGAACTTAGTAAATAAGTTTTATTTATTTATTTATGCAGTTCCATGCACAAGATGGCGTGGAACTGACCAGCTTTATTTGAGATGTGGTAAATAAATAAAAGGTAAAAAGATAGTACATTTTTCTTCCATCATACCAGTGCTTCCACAAATGACTCTAAAAAGACAGAGGAACATTTAATAGAAAATGCAGATTTTTTTACTCAATCACTTTTCAGAGTAAAAGTGTTCTGGAAGGAGACATCCTGCTATTGCATGTGCTATCTTGGCCTCTGTTCTCATAGAAGGCTTTATATTTGCATACTGGACAGCTGGAAGTCTTTGATCCTTCCAAGGTAACCTCTTCTTTCAACATATAATCATTTGAGAGATACTTAGACCCATAGCCTTTGAGCAAACTTACTTAACATAATTTTTAGCCAATCTCTTTACCTAATACCACTGAACTTTGAATTTTACTCAGTTCTGAATATGGATGTGAATGTGCATTTTGTGTGTGTATCTGCATTTTTGCTCATGTCTCTAGAAGTTGGATAATTTTGACAATGCTATTTATTTTTAAGTGAATTCTGAAAACCACAAAGTAATATTTTTCTCATATTTTTCCTGTTTGACAACTTTTTCTTACTTTGATTCTTTTTGCATGAGTTCAGAGAATCTGACTGAGGCGTACTGTAGATCAAATGTAAAAGAGTCCTTATAATTACATTGAAACCACCTTTCTGAATAATAATAAAAATGGAAGGATCAGCAGATATTGTAGTCAATATTCCTTATGCTTTTTGATTGCTTAAGATGTTGCAATTCCAGTTGTAATAGAATTCAGGAAACTTGCATGCAGGATGCCAAAATAATTATTCATTTAAAAAGGAACCCACAAATAATAGCCTTAGGCTCTGAAAATGTCTTCAAAAGCCGAAAAAAAAAAACCCAAACCAAAAAGCAAACCCAAAGCTGCTGGTGCTTCTAAAACTTTTCATTCAGTGGCACTTAGATACTCCTACAATTATAACGTCTGAAATTACTAACTTGGGTGCATCCATGGAAGACCTTGACTCTTTAAACACTTTGGCATGTACTTAAATTTAATACCATGTGTAAATCCCAGTGAAATGACCATGATTTACAGTAGTGAGGATTTTGTATTGATGTGGTGCCTTTTGCCCCTTGAAGAATAAAAAGAAAAATATATTTTGTATCTCCAGAAAGCAAATAAGGTAACTATACAATAAAAGTAAGGACAAGAATATTGACAGTGTTTATAAAACATAGAGAAGAAATAAAATTATAAAAAAGATCTAAAAAGAAAACCTATAAGGATAAAAGAAAATATATAAAAATAAAGGCTACAAAGATAAAACTTCTATAAAAGATATAACTTTGAAACTAATACAGATAAAATCTGCAGAATTTAGGCATACCTTGGAGGATAAGTCCAGGACAAAGCGGATGGTCAGATGACAGTCAGCGAGGAGTTTTTGGGGGAAAGTTCTCAGGTTTGGCCTTGGTGAACTTGGACTGACAGTAGAACTGGCATAAAGAAATATCATGAAGGTAAACCAAAATTTTAGTGAGGGACACTAGTATAAACTCAATTAATATGGAGACAAAAAAAATGTATCCAATAGTTGTACAGAAATGCTATGTAGCTTTCTGTGAGGGTAGACATTACTTGATATTGTGTTACATTAAAACATATGTGCAAACAACACATAAAAATAATAGATACCATAAGTTCCACATACCTATCAGGGCAATCTTTTAAATACTTTCTGATCTATTCATATCAGGGTGCATTCAACAACATACTTAAACTTGTGTAATTTTAAGGTAGGACAACACAGTGATTGTTTGGAACAATATTTTATATGCAGGATGTGAAACTGAGAAACTGTAGGTAGACCTACGTTCTTTCAAAAAAGAGACTGGGTCTCCATTTGGTGGCAAAACCCTCACTCTAACAACGCTAATGCACTATATGTATTTCTCGCAAAAGACACGTCTGGTATAACTGAATAAATAACAGTGCTTTTATAGTGTTTTCTACTAGTTGAAGTAGTGGACTTAGAGTCTTCTGCATTTTCTTTCAAGGTTTTTCCAGGGACAACTAAGTAATTTATTCAAGTCCTTTACCAGCTTTTAGTTTTAGCTGATTCATCTGTGAAGTGGGTACAAGAAATGCTTGCTTTAGAGGACTATGCAATCAGAAACAGCTATACTGATTTATACCAGCTGAAGATATGAGCCTTTCCATTTATTAATGTTCTGAAAGTACTTTGAGATCACTGGATGAAAACACTGGAGGATTTTAGGGAAAGAGCAAATAATTTATGTTACTAAGCCATTCCAATCTGCAGTTTTAGAACAGTGTGGATTTTTTTTTCTCGGTTACATAAATTACTGTCCTGGGCTGGTTTTCCTGCTCATTTACTTTCTAAATTACCAAGACAGCAAAAGAATTGTAGCTATTTGCATCGGCTTAACTTTCTTTGGAGATTTCCAGCTCTATGTGGTGGTACTTGCAGAGTCATTTCTACATTGGGTATGTCTCTGAAATCTCTTCTGGGAGAACAAATGTTTGGGAGCATCCTAACCGTGTGCTTTAAATGTACAAAAATAGAATGGAAGAATAAAGGAACAGAGTCCCTTGGTAGAACCTCTTTAATGTCTTGCATCTGACGTTCAGATTGGTGGGGAGGGGAGGATCACATGCCTGATGTTTTCTCTAGGACTACACCCAACTGGAAGCCATCCCTTGGCTTCTCTGCAGACAGCAGCATACCCAAATGGAACATATTAATTCTTTGGGGAAATCTCCATAGTGGGACAAAAAGGAATCTTTTCAGCTTCCCAGACACATGCTCTGTTCCCAGTACCATCAGCCTTAAAGGAGGATCTGCACTACCTTGGGATGGAGGACACAGTTTCATTGTAACTGCGAGGTTTAGCATGGATAAATAACTCCTGTGATCCAGCTGCTCAGGCTTTCAGGCTTTGACATGTTTATTAATGAAAATGTGAGAGAAAAGAAAGAAACAGTCAGCCAGGCAAGATGCCCCTGTAACTCTGCTGTCATCATTAGGTGAATACGGTATACCAAATATTTATGCTTCTATACGATTCAGGATCACAGAAAATAAATATCTCTTTTATGTGCTTTATTTTCTTTGGAGAAGGGAGTAGAGGAGAGTGTGAGTCATACTGGAAGAATAAAATTCCCTTCTCTTCTGACAAAAACTACTCATTTTGTTGGAGAAGGATCCTAGCGTTAACTTCTGTGTGCTGATAACCCCTGCAGCTCAGCTGCCTTCAAGCAGGAAGCTGCTGGCCTGCCAGTCCCCAGTCCATACCTGTCTGGTGACCTACGGCCAGAAGCCAAATCATATTTCTTACTCCTGCTGCGAGCAAGACGATAACTGTTGCTACCTCGGTCTGAGTGCAGGCTGCCCAGGCACCCTTGCAAAGGATTTCTGCTGAGCAGAGGTTTGACCCTTCGCACCGTAACAAATCCTGCCAGCTGCAGTATGACTTCTGAGCATAGGGTTGGTCTGAGGAATTTGGGAAGGTTAACATGAGTATCTATTAGTGTATGACCAATGCCAGTTGCATGCTTTTTCGAAAAAGCGTGTTTTCTGCTATGATCTGATTCAGAGGATTCTGTTCTTAGGCAATTCAGAAGGGAAGTGCTAGGGTTATGGAGCTCCTGAGGACGAAGTTGATGGATGATTTCTCTTTCTCACACCTTGCTGTGTCCTCCAGAGTGTAGATGAGATGGGAAAGGAGCAAGATACAGGGTCTGATGATTCTCCCAAGAGACAGTGAAGGGTCAGGAGCTATCCTTGCCTGTCCAACCATTCGTACTCTCCTGAGACAGGAGAAGCTTGTTTATGAGGAAGAAGTGAGCTTCACCTTGATTTTGAGTGAAAAAAGGGGGTGGAATCTAGTGCTTTGTGTAGGCTTTCTTTACAGCTTGCAACCTCAAAACATTTTTCTAAAGACAGTTATTCAGGGATAATGAAGACGCTGAAGCCTGAGAAGTGGCAAATGCCAAAAGGTTTTATTTATGTCCTGGTGAAATTTAGTCCGAGTTTAAAAATCTCTGTACGTGATTCCTTATAGCACTTCGCAAGATAGGAAAGTATCTGTCGCTTTTGTAAAGGAATTTACATGTGTGCTTTGTGCCACAAAAGAGTTCCTGCCAAGGCAAGACAAAGGTTAGAGAGGTCCTACCTACACAAAGTCCAAACCAAAATACTATGATGTTTTCCAGACATTAAGCTGCTCTTCTCTGAGCAGAGATCTCATAGTAGTTTTTCAAAAGAGGAGCAACCTTAAATGTCTGTTGGTTAATGTAGAGGAAGACTGGATTAGAGATTTAGGAACTAGATGTCTATATGGTCCTCTCTGCAATTGAGAGACTTGCAGCTGTCATCTTTTTGAAAGATCAAATAGTAGTCTTGGCTGCTGTAACAAGGACCACAGACACCCCGAGATGTTTTAGAGAAGAGTCAAGCTTGATACCTAGTAAACAAATTACATTTTCCATAATGTCGTTTTTAAAGAAAAGTCCTTAGAATTTCTGTTCAGTATTAAATCAAGAACAGTGTAAGACAGATGAGCTCTGGCATTCCAAGTCCCTCAATATTATGGAGGATGAAAGAGAAATGAACAGTGACACAGGTCTTGTGGACACATAGGTTAGCTCTTCTGGTATGTAGTATGCAGAGGAGCAGCAGCAAAGTTCTGTCATGATTGGTGAGACAGTATTCCAGCAAAAGTAGAGTGCTATTCTTCTGCTGAAATTTAACAGATACTGAGTACACTTTTAAAAGAAAAAATTCTTTCTTACA
Source organism: Phoenicopterus ruber ruber (assembly GCA_009819775.1). Classification (NCBI taxonomy): domain Eukaryota; kingdom Metazoa; phylum Chordata; class Aves; order Phoenicopteriformes; family Phoenicopteridae; genus Phoenicopterus; species Phoenicopterus ruber. The sequence continues at coordinate 34,613,927 of CM020216.1, forward strand.
TAAGAACCCTCTTAGGTCTTATTTTAGTCATGTGAATTCAGGTAATATCAAAAGCAGTAACAGAACACTGAATTCTAAATGCCACCTCCGGTTATTATGCTTATAGCCTTCTCCTTCCTTTAGCTGAGATTCCTATATATCATTTCTGTATAGATTTATGAATATGCTACTATTTCCTGTTCAGTACTATTAAAAATGGTGTTAAAAGCTATTCCTGGTGCTTTGTGTTGAAAGACCTTGCTTTCAGTATTTAATAATTTTACTAATGTTACCCAGTGTGGCTGACAGTTTTTATGTCAGACATATTTATTTGACAAAAATTTTGAAGAAACTGTGGCTAAACAATTTTTACTGCTTCTATGAATGAGATTAAGGGTCAAATGCATTGTTTTGCCCAAGTTATAAAAAAATGTGCTGACATCTTTATGCTTTTGAGCAAGGTCTTGAAATGTGCTAGAAGTGTGGTACATTTTCCCAATGTTCCAAATTATAAGACTCAAAAATCTCATTCTGTGTCAGCCTGGTTAGGTTTGTTAGTGCTCAGCAACTTGAGTTTCCAGAGCTTCTGTCTGCGCTGAACACACTCCATCCTCTGACTCCCGAGCACGGCCTATGCTGTACGCCGTGGTGCTGCCACTGTGTTTGACATGAAGAAATAAAAACCAGAGCCTGACTTGAATTTGAGGAAATGTGAATGGAGAGGAGGAGGGCAAAAGCTCAAGTGGCTGCAGATAGGGAGGGTTCTCCATAGGATCCCTCCTTCTTTCAGTGCATAAGATATGTGGTGCTATGGGGGCAGATCAAGATTGCGTATGAGCCACAGTCCTCATTACTAATCAGGATCCGTGCCACATGTGTTGCAGACGTGAGGAAGTTTGGGAATTATGTGTTGCTTCAGACAATGAACATATAATTAGAGTATCAGAAGGTATGTACATAAGAAAGATAAGATATGGTTGCATAGGAGATCTTTATTCCTGATATTGTTCCCTAACTTTGGGGAGATTAACCTGCAAAAATGTTCAGTCATTGTAGTGTCTGATGTGATTATTCATATGTGTACTCTGTGTGTTATATTAGTTATACATCATGGAACTGTAGGAAAAAGACCTAGAAAAGAAGTAATCTGACCTCCTGCCTCAAGGCCATGTCAGCTTGAACCTGTGGCAAGCTTGACGGATATTTGTTTTACCTATTATAAAAAACTCAAAGAGATGGAGACTCCTCAATTTTCTTAAACATTTTATATAAATGATTATCTATCCTTACTATTAAACATTTTTTTCCAATGTTTGAACTCCAGCTTTCCTGTTACAACTACTTCGTGTCCTATCCACAGTGGAAATGCAGGACAGGTTATTTCTTTCCTCTTGCAGCAACCACTTACATATTCATGGACTTTTGTCATATTTACTCTCATGTTATGTGAATCAAATAATTATAATTCTATCATTTTATCCACTTAGGTCACATTTTTTAGAATTTGTTTCTTTTCTTCTCTGAAGTTGATCTAGGTCCTTCTTGAAGTGCAGTGCTCAGTACTGGAATCCATACTTCAGCAGAGGCCTACTAATGACATGTAAAAAAAGGAATATTTCACAAATTGTACCACTTAGCCTGCAGACATTCTTGGTGCAATTTCAGTGAAACCACCAGGAAAATGAAGTTGTCTCTACCCTTTTTTTTTAAAAATGTAAAATGATATTCATTGAAATGCTGTATGTCCTGACAAAGACTTTTTACTTAGTCTGAACTCTCCTTTTCTCTGACTAACAAGTAAAAGGAACACTTTCCTAATATTGAAATTACCTTTGAGGAAATCAGAACAAAATAAAGTTTATAAAACACAGATCAAAAACTAAACTAAAGAAAAAACGAAATAGTTTTTAAAATATTATTAATATGCTTTTTTTTCCCCACAGAAAACCTTAATCTTTCAACAAAACCATGATCTCTTTGGCCTAAGTTGATTAAATAATAAATAAATAAATATTGAACTAAGACAAATAGTATTACACATGTGCAAAATTGATCTTCAGATTTTGACCAGTGTAGACTGATTGTGATTTCCTTGAGTTAATATATTTGGAACAGAACATTCATTTGTGTATTTACCTTTAAATGTTAGTGATGTCCCCCCGAATTAACGCGGTCATAACAGGCTCAGCGTTTGTTGGAGCAGTGTAAAAGCCACCCTGACGCCTTCCCTTCGGAGAGTCAGCCTGAAAGAAGGCACCTGTGAGTGCAGAATGCAGGGTCCTGTCTCCTCCTTCAGCACATCCTTAATGCTTTGAGTTTGGAGAAGAGCGAAAACAAAGCGACAAAATATCCCTATGGAAGTTTGTCAAGGAAGGGGTTAAAAAAGTGGAATCTTTGTGACTGTGAAGGGCTGAATTATCTTCCTGACACCAGCAGGGGTTGCTGTCACTAGTTTGTGGTTGTCACATTCCTGTTATGCTTGACCTTGGAAAGGCTTGACAACATAGTCTGGATTTGATTAAGGGAATTTCATGTTTTTCCTTTGCTAGAGTCACCCCCCACCTCGACAAACATTTAAAAATGTTAAGAAGAAAAAAAAAAACTTTGGAAAGCAAACATTTTCCCAAAAGAAATTTATAGTTCAAATTTACACCAAGTTCGCACTAACTGGAGCAGTCCGGGTTTCCACTCAGGCTTTGAGTGCTCTCTGTAAACCATTAGTCACTTCCCTGGAAGAGGCAGCTTTTTATAGGCAGCAGGATAAAACAGGCACAGATGTGCGTGTAATATTAGAGACTCACATGTACCTGCATTTTTTTTTTTTTTGCTAAACCCTAGAAAAGGAAAAAAGAGTGATTATAGAAAGAAATTAATTGAAGCCTTGGACTTTGTTTGGGTTTGGACAGCTATGATAAAGACTAGTTTAATTTAAAGAAAATAGATTTTTGATGTACAAAATCTTATGTTGTGGATTTTTGAGATTGTGGCAATTTATATTATGAAGATAGAAGTTCTTTTAATTTTTAACAGGTTGGGTTTTTTCACTCTACAGGACTGTGATTATGCCAGCTGCCAATGAGTTTGATCCAGAGATTGTCCTGGTGTCAGCGGGATTCGATGCTGTGGAAGGCCACGACCCTCCACTGGGCGGGTACAAAGTCACAGCTAAATGTAGGTATCGTCATAAGTTTCTGAGTTGGTATTTTTTCTAGTTAGGAACCTTATTTTAAGTCCATCTTATGTCCATATTTTTATTTTGTGAGATGACACCCGTGTCACCGAGGGCAGGGACCGTCCGTCAGTTAATACCCAAGAGAGGCCCGTGGAGCTGCAGGTCCTGCCCAGCTCGTGGACAGGGTGGAAATGAACATGTTAGCGTTTCTGGCTCACTCCTTTCTGTTCCTTTTGGCATTTTTGCTTTGGCTTTTTAAAGTATTACTTTTCTGGCATTCAAATAACATTTTAGAGGTTTCATGCATTTCAATAGGCCCCATTTTCCAAATGCTGGAGTAAGTTATTTCTCTTTAAATATATATTGGAGAATTTAGACTTTGGAGACCTAAGTCCAATCTCATATTGCTCTTTTGTTACTGTAATCTTTTCAGCTCGATGGCATTAATCCTGAATTACATCAGTGTTCATGAAGGCCAAAGTTTTCTAAAAGACTACTCTGTTGGGTCGCAAGGTTTGGATGTCCATTTCAGTCCTCCAAAATGTGTGTTCATGGCAGAGATCTAATACTTTCTGAAAGACAGGTTTGTCTGAGGTCTGTCGTGTGTAGCGCTCCAAAGTCACTAGCTCTTACTGGATATTGTGGCCAAACTGATTCTGAGCCTGGGATGTTAAGCAAGGCTGGGCAATGTAGTAAGGCTCCGTATAGTAATGTGCACTGTAACATTGCTATATATAAATCACTTTCCATGAGACAATACAAAATGGTTTCCTAATGAAATACTGTGAATAACGTTCTTCAGTATACATACTTTTCTTCAGTATATCTCAAGAAATACCATAATAACATTTAAATAGTTATTAAATATGGATCTCTGCTGCTAATGACAAATGCCTTGGGAAAAGACTGGAGAAGTCAATGAGGCCTAATGGCGTTTAACATGCTGCACAAATGGAGTCCAGCTCAGAGGATTTTAACCTTCTGAGCTCTGCCTTTTGCTACAGGTCAGTAGAACGAAGTTGGTGTTTACCTCAGGAGGAGCAGGGAAGAGATATATATTTGCATTCTAACTGCATGCTGCACAGGCTCCCCTGAATATCAAAGACAAAAGAACAGATGGAGAGCTAGACTGACTGTCCATAATGGCACGTTGCGGAAAGCAAGAGTGCAGAGAGCAGTACAAGGGCCTGCCCAAAGACACACACACAGGTGCTAATGCGCAAGTGGATTGGAAAGGGAACATCCCTGTGGCTGCAAGTAAGACATACTGAGTTTTAGCACAGCTTTTCAAGTTCATGCAGTGGTTGCGCTAGAGAGGAAAGAAACGTAGCGGCCTGTATGCATGTTTGAGTATCACTTATCTGTGTATTATGACTTTTGGTAAAACTTTGCACATGAAAAAAGCCCTTAGTAAGAGGTTTGCTCACTGTTGTTTTCCATAAGTGTGGTTCCTGGTCAGAGGCACCATTTCATGAGCTTATGTGGTAGGGAGATGAGCTTCCAAGTGATACAAAATAGATATTTTGTTGAGAAGCATTGTATAATTACCTGTATTTAGCAGCTGAGAACACATGTTAAATGTCCGTTAAGCGTGCATAACGCTCCAGTATGATGTTCTGGCATACATGATGCGCTGGCATAGCAGCTTCAACAGTTTACCTAGAAACTGCAATAGCATTCGTATTTTCCTTTCAAGATGATAGACTGAATTTCACCCTGACAGCAAAGAAAAAGTGTTTGATATTGCAGTCAATGTTTATTTTCATTCACTCATGAATGAACTCTTCGTAATTTTTTTTAGAAACTGAAATCATAATACAATTTTAATAGAAGAGGCTGCAAATCTACAAGTTGCACATGTTTGTAAGCAAAAAACCCCGTGATTTACAGTAGGTGGCTCTTGTTTAAATTAAGGGAATAGCCAAGATAGACCCAAATAATGATCATGCACCTGAGGGATGAATAAAGCCTTTTGTACAGAGCCAAAGGAATTTATTATTTCCCCGAAACAAAATTCTCCACATACTACCATACCATTTTAGAACATAGCATACTATATGTGGTATGTAGAAAAATGAGCAGTCTATATAAAAAAAAAATAAAGTCCAAAGAGAAACATTCATATTCATAGAATCATAGAATGGTTTGGGTTGGAAGGGACCTTAAAGATCATCTAGTTCCAACCCCCCTGCCATGGGCAGGGACACCTTCTGCTAGACCAGGTTGCTCAAAGCCCCACCCAACCTGGCCTTGAACACTTCCAGGGATGGGGCATCCACAACTTCTCTGGGCAACCTGTTCCAGTGCCTCACCACCCTCAGAGTGAAGAGAGATTAAAGACTAAAAATAGATATTCATGCAAATTCTTAATATGATTGGTTTGTAATAATTAGAAATTATGCCCCAAACAAGTAAATGCAAAGTAACCTTTGACCTGTAAATATTGTTTCTTTATAAATCTTTAGCACTTTGTGTACACTTAATACTGATTTCTATGACCCAATACAAAATTTATACATCTAAATTAAGGAGACATTGACATCAAAGGATGAGTCCTTAGCTACTAACCTTGCTGTTAAAGAGAGTTAGGGAGACACTAGATTCTTGATAAGGAATTATTTATGTCTTTCCTTCAGAGTACAGTCAAAGAGAAAAAATTAAAATGTATTAACTAATCAGCATTCCCAAGTCATAAAGTAAAAACCATCGTATGAAGATAACAGATTGGGCTAATTACAGCCTTGGACTAACCATATAACAGGCAATTACATACAGAAAAAATTAGTCTACTAAATCTACACAGTTTGAGAGGTGTAAATTATAACCTGCTTTAACCCAGTATTTTAATTTTTTGCTATATCAACGTACAATCTGATTTACTGAGGAGTTGCTGTTTCTGACTAGTAAACAAACACATCAGCAACAAAATAGTCATATATATTTTTGCAGCTGATTTTAAACGCATGGGTCTGATGTGCATTTCAAGATTGCTCACAGTGAGATGACCCTCAGCTCCTCTAGAGGGGTGTAGGATGGAAAAAGGCCAACTGAGATCAGTGATGACAGCAGAGCTAGGAGATATCTCACTTGCCTAATTTATTTCCATTCCCATTAAGTAACGAAATCATTGACGGTCTTTTTCCATTGAAAAAAGAGATAGTATTTTAAAAAGATTGGAAGGGAAGTTTGAATCTTTCCTTTCTTATTGCACTTTTCAAATCACTTTCCCTAACTAAATCTTTTTCTCCAGCTGCCTTGCAATTCATCCTTGTCTGTTGATTTTTTGAGGAGAAAAGTTTTCACTAAACTAATGAATATTTAACTAACTTTTACCTGACCCCAAACTAGATTTTGTTTGGTGCAATGCAGAAATGAAAATGAGCATTAACTGAAACATTTGTTTCAACCCCAACTTCAAGGATTTCACAGGCATATTGTCTTTGTGTTGACTTTTTTTATCCTTTGTTCCAATCCTCTCACTCAGTGAAATGCTACCATTTCAAAAGGTGCTTGTATATACCTAGGTACACAGACACGTCTTGAAATGTATACTCAACCCATGTGCATAAACTTTTGTGATGGATTTTATATTCTGTTAAGAAAAAAAATGGACTTCAAAGACTTGAGATGACTGGTGGCATATGGCAGAACGTTCTGCTGCCGGGAAGCTCTTAGGCCTTTGGTACCAACTATGTGCCTAATATCTTAGTAAGAAAAGGCAAGCTTTATTGACACCGTTTATAAGACCACCTAGCATAACTGGAAACAGTAGGTATACTTTTGAATGCACAGCCATTTTGTCAGGAAGAAGGTCTTCCCCAAAAAAGGGGTTGTGTCTGAAAAGGATTTTCTTTTTCCAAATACACCTTTTTTTTTCTGATAAAGATATTATCTCCACTCACAAACTCTGCCTTGCCTGTGTCCTTATGCTATAACTACATCAAGTTCAACATGAAAAAGCAAAGAAAAGAAAGTGAGGCACATTGCACATTAAACCTTTCTGGCAGTCCTCTTGGCCCAAGGTATTGCACCAGTTATAGGTGCCAATTCCTGCTCAGGAGCTTCTCTAACTTCTGGTAGGATCTGGCTCAGATTGTCAGGGATATTCAAGCAACTTATCTCAGATTTTACTTTCTATGGCCCCTCTCTTATGACTCAAGCTTAATATTTTTTGTATTGTCAAGTCCACCTGTAGTATTGGCGTAGCTCTGTCCACGTTGCTTGGTTGACCTGGTTCCCCACGCTGTGTGGTGAAGGTGGATGCAGCAGTGGCACCTCTGTCATGCACAACTCTCCTATGCAGAGTAACCATTGATGTCATCAGGATCCCTTTGTTTAGATCAGGGACTATAAAGGTGCTTTAATTTTACTGTAAAACTATAATCAGATAAGAGGAAAACATGCTTCAGTTCCTGACTAGCATGACATTTCATTTTTATTACTAGAAATGTATTATTTTTTCAATAAAGTAACAGATAAAAATATCAGCACAATATATTACTTATTATAAAAACATAGTTGTATCAAATCCACGTTTTGTACCGGAGTAGTAAAAATTGTATTGACATAAAGTATAAGAAAATATGGGGGAAGAAATAAAGGGGATAAAGGAGTTCTATATTTAGATAGTAAGGAGATGCCTAAAGAATATGAATCTACTCTCCATCTTGTCCTGATGGTGCTTAGTGGAACTACTGAAGATAGATCTGATATATTCTGTGCTTTATTTTATAGTTAATTTTACAACTTCTGCTAAAAGTTATTGTATTATCACACCATTTGTATTCTGTGCAGTGAACAGGTCTGAAAAGAGCTGCCAGATCTGATCATAAATTTGCAAGCTGTTAGATCTTGTAAGAGCACCGTTTTTAAATTTAGCTCTGCTGACTGAAGTTCTCCCTGTAACATTATCTGAGGTGAAGTACTTTCTCCTTGTTTTATAGAGCAGCCCTTAGAATAATGCTTGCATTAAAGTCACTGAGATCACTTTACTGTTCAGTAAATATTGTACATAATAGCTCATTAAATGGTGACCATTCCATAAAAAGTACAAAGTAATAGAGAAGTGTCAAGCAAGAATGAAGATTTTTTTCAGGGTACTTATCTTCCTGAAGCACTCCATTGTTAAGAGCTATGATGATTTACTAGAGTTTTCCTGTTGTTTACTCTCTTATTCCAAAGATGTTATTTGACACCAGAGTGCAAAATAATATCACAATTAGCAGCAGGAAAAGATACCACTGCAGGCATTTAAAGAGTAAATTATATTTTGTCAGTTTGGATACCTGTCTACTGTTATGCCAAATTTGTGATGCAAAGTTGATCCAGTGTCTAGAATATAACTGACTCTAACTAAGCTGATTTGCAACTTTTGAAGTTTTATTTGAGAAAATGGCAATAACTCCCTTTTAACTTACCAAAAAGCTGCATTATGTTGTGATATTAACTTATCAAAAGCTGCATTATGCTGTGATACACTCTGTTCATGTGGGACCAATGAAAAAAGTGCTAAAGCTATGAACAGTTTCCCTCCTCACGAGCCTTGGCAGGTAGGGCTTAGTGACTTCACTGTAACAGTGCACAATCTGTCTGATTATCACAACAGAGGAAACAATTAATGTTCTAAACTGTTTATTTCTGAAGGATATGTCAGCCTAAGTGGTAGAAATTAATGTGTAAAAAGGGCTGCTGACTTACATGTAGCCTGCAGATCTTCTATCACGGAATCTCTTCGCCTGGTTGGAACCGGCACTTCTCAAGAGCAGCCAGGTTGAACTTGGGTGTCTGTCCTGTTGGTTTCTGCTTTGCCCTTCACATTTCAGTTCCAACTTCCTACAGGGAGTAATGATTTTTCATAACAAGGTCTCTGAATGTAGCATACAATGCTATAAAAAGATAAAGTACCTAGCATCGGAGGACAAGCAAATTCAGAAGTAATGTGCACAGTTTTAATAATGAGATGACTGATCACTGAAACAAATGATTTAGCATGGTGTATTTGCCATCACTGGAAGGCTTTAAATGAGACTTATAAATAGATGGCTTACAACATCCTTACAAATAGGTATGCCATGGCACACTCAGACATTAGAGGCTTCATGCAAAAATCACTTAATGAAATTTCTCTTCAACGACCAGTGTTTTCTTGAGTCTTCACAATTGTCCTACTGTATTCTTTTCAGTCGGAATTCTTTTCAGTTTCCCACTACATGTCATGAATAGTATATATTAGAAAACAGACCAAGACCAAAACCAGACTACACATCACTGAATTTAAACATAGAACCAATCTGGGTCTAAGCCTGGTACTTCAGATATGTTTCAGAGAAAAGGTTTCCTATGTGCCAGCCTCACTATTTCTAAAATATTCTGTGTGACTATTCTGAGTATATCAAGTACTGTAAATGATATATATTTGTTGTGGTTTTTTTTCCTGGAAGCATTAATTTCTAAAGGAGTCCCCAAATAATATTGTAACTATCTACTGGACAGTACCTTGGACTGACAGTGAGTTGTTTAGGGTAGAGTGATTGTAATGTCTTTGGGGAGGGACTACACTTTCTTGTGATTGTCTGAAAGACTTCCCTGACACTTGACTCTGAAAAAGAGTCCTGACTGGGACTACTGGGACTAATGTAATAGGTAAACATTAAAGGAAGGCTGGCAAAAAGAGTCCTTGCAAACTGACAGCTGACTGAAGAGAATAGTAGTTTTGACTTGGAAGCTGTTTAAACACAATTCAAGTCTCTAAAAATAGCATTGCAGGCTTTTATGATGCCGTGCCTAATTTCTCCTTTTCACAAGCAAGAAAGTATTTTTGAGTCAACTATCAGCACAAGAAGTTATGATCTTGGAAAGTCTGGCACTAACTGCTTCAGAGTGCAGTTCCAGTAGATGGTATGAGCTGCTCCAACAGCTCGTTGCCACAGAAAAGGGTGGTTGCATGCCCCGTCCCCTTCTGAATTGTCCATTACTTACCTTGCACTGGCTCTGGTTCTTGTCAGATTTCTCTGTGAACACATGCAGCGTTAACTCATCAACCCATGAGAAAACTTAACCAAGAAAGTGGAGAGATTTCTTTTGGGCTACAAAGCTGAATCAGATTATGGAGGGACCAATGTGTGCCACAGCTAGTGGAAGGGGGGAAGGGGCAGTAGAGAAAGGGGGAGATGGAGTAGGATACCTTTTGGTAGCAGAAAGCTGTTAAATTAACTCAGTTGCCACAGCTGCCTTCTTGTCCGAATTCTTGAGTTCAGAGATTTGATTTTGGTTAACATAATTTGGTTATCTTTGCAGTACTAGAGGTGATAAGATGCTTATCCAGCGGAATAGATCTTGAGCTTTTGACGCAAGCAATGATCATGCATATAGTTTTTCACAGGGGAGTCTCCTGATTCACATCGGAAATTTTCCTTTTCCTCCTTTTGTCTCTTGGAAACTATAGGGTACCCAGTGACTGGCAGTAAGAAAACATAGCATCAAGACTTTTCTTCCAGTTGTTCACTTTGGAAAGCGAAGTTTGGGTTTTCTCTAGGGTGATTTCTTGAATAGTAATCGAATGGTTGCTTGGTACGATACAAAAGGCATCAAAATAGATGACAAGTTCATTGGTGACCTACCCTCAGACACAAGTATTTTCATAGGATTTATTGAGAGAAGGAAAGCATTTTGATTTCTTTTTCCTCCTAGCCCACAGCAGTGGTTGCCATAGTATCTCCTACGGCTTGGGCATGGCCATTGCATGGCCCAGCCTCGCCAGTCAGATTATGCTTCATTTACTCCTGCATTTGTACTCCTTAAATTCACTCTTGCACTGCAAATATCAGTGAATTATTTGCCAGTGACTCCAGGATCCAGTATGTTACTGACATTTACACTACATTTACATTTACAAATATGAAGTGTAGAAAATTCCAGAAATCCTGTTCTGGGAGGAAGTCTATTGGCTTCTGTGGAAATTGAGCAGAGATTGGAATTCACTGTATAAAATTATCATCCTCTCTAGGACATGGCATAGAAAAAGGCGAAGGTGAAGGTGTAAGAGGATACCCACCCCCCCCCCCCTTTTTTTTTTTTAGATTTCCATTTAAAGAAGGGATTAATGCTCAGAGAAATACAGAAAAAATATGAATGGACAATTCTAACGTTGGGTTGAGGAATCTGCCTTCACATGCTGTCAAGTAAGCACGTGTCAATGGCTTGGACTATGGATTTGAACCAAGAGAAACAGAATTAGATCGGTGAAAAACTCACCTCATTTACTGAGGCCAGGGAAATCCTCGTCTTCAGACTTTGGGGCACTCATGTCTAACTGACTGCGTATTTAAAACACATCTGAAGGATTCTGAACCTTAGCACTGATTTTGTTATTGCCCAGTGTTTTCAATGACTGTCTGGCTGTCTGGTGTGCCTTCCAGAGGGGATCTACCTAAGCGGGAAGTGAGAGCAATTAGAAATATTAATAAATAAGCGCTTATTTGACCTGCTCTTTCACTTAGCCTTTCTTTCTGTAAATCAAGCAGGAGAGATTTCCATTTTCCACTCCCGCGCCTGCCCCACAAACAGAAGATGTGTCTGCTGGCTTGTTAACTAACTCATGCAAGTGAAAAACCACCTGTATACTGTTCCAGATATACAGTGCCGATCCGTCTGCAGAACACATCAGGTGCCAGTTCCTTGATTTAGGGCAGTTGCTGGGGACAGGGCGGATAGATTACAATGGAAAAAAACGAGGATCTACAGAACCATTAAGAATTATTTTCCCTTTTCGGTCATCTTCCCTTATCTCTTCACCTACCTCTTGTTATTTTTTCTTTCATGCTACAGTAGTGACATTGCCTAATGACAATAACTGATGTGAGGGATGCAAAAAAGGTAAAATCGGTGGCATCTTTGCTCAGTTTTGAAATCTGAACTTATGAAATCTTTTCCCTTATTGAAACCAAAAGATTTTCATTTAGTAGAAGAAAGAAAAGGAAAAAGATTTTTTTTGCTTAGGCAGTATTAAACTTGTCAGATTACAATTTAAATACAGCAAATTAAATATAAGCTTTTAGGCCCATTTTGAAACTAATGGAGCTTGACACAGTGTTCAGCAACTTGCATGTGCCTTTCACAGGATTGGGTCCTGAGAGAAAATTGTTGAAAGACATCTCCAAATGTGGATTTCTCCATAACAAAGTGTCTGATCTTTTATAGCATCGTTGCATTGGGAATTAGACTTGTCTTTGGGAATTTGTAAAGCCTTTAGTAGAAGAGCATGATTTATGTCTTAGAATTTAACTATTCTCTGTAATAAATAGAAATGTGCCACAAGTATTCACTTGGTTGCGCCATGGGAAAATTTTTAACATATTGTTCACAGCTTCAGAACGCTATAAAAGAAGACATGTAATTTGCAGACCGACTATCCTTTGTGATTTCTAACCAATATATTTGATTAATATCTTTCAAAAGAGACCCAGCCAAATGTTTACATCTCAGGCAGAGAAGAAGGGAGCACACACAATTTTGATTATGAGCTTGGATGGTTCATTTCTTTGGCTTCACATCCCTACTACTTAAGGCAGACTGTAACTTTAAGATGTTATCTCTTGCCTGCGCAAATAAACAGCCAGTTATGCTTTTTATGGGGGTAGTTCTCAAACCAACAGGGGATTAGAAGATATTAGCTGGAGTTTGTGGTTCCCTGCTGAACTATCACGGGGTCCATATTCCTGTCCTGATATTTCACAGAGCAAACACCTCTTATCTGGGGTGATATTCTCACACTGGCCTCTTGGCCATGGACTTCAAAAGCCGATCACAGGGAGGGCTAGAGAGGCAATAACCCTTAATATAACAGTCTCTCCTGATAGGGACAGACAGGGTAAAGGTAAGGCGTCTCTGAAGTTTGCTCTTGTGTGTTTAGCCCCATGGGGTGATAAGGGGCCATCTGTTTTTTTGGTCTGCAAACTCATCTTTTTCACACTATCCCAGTATCAAGTACACTTCAGGTCTGACTGGTATAAACACCAGCAATTCTTCACTGATCTGAAGAGATTTTCTTGGTATTTTTAGCTTTGATCCCAGGCAATTGTCTTAGTTGCTGTTGTGTTGGGTTTTTTTACCCAGGCAAACATATAATTTTTTTAAAATGAAGTTCATGGTACTACTGGCTGAAAGAAAAGAAATTATTAAAATAGGACTTATAACAAGTATCTTCATTATTTGTGGGTAAAGGGAAATGAGTGCTTACTCACGTGATTAAACTCAAAACATCAGTTCTTGGCAATAGTTTCAGAAAGTCACATATTAGGCAGCACCACACAGGATGCTTGCACTGAAGAGCGAGGTTCCATTGCAATCTCCTGGTTGTAACAACTTCGATGCAAACACTTAATACCATGAAATCTGCAATAAAGCGGTGCAAGTTGCCAACGCTGGCACATTAAAAAAAAATCCCTACTTTTTTTCAGCATTTTAATTACCTTTGTTTGTTGTTTTGGGGGTGGGTTGGTGGCAGTAGTGGTTTTTTTAAGGAAATTGTTCTTGCTTATACCAACTAATTGCCATAAAATTGCTGGAAATGCAAGAATGTAGGTCCTAATCCCACAAGCTTTTACTCACTTTGAGCAGTCCTGTTGATTGAGACCACTCCACCAACCTGATTAAGATTTACTAAAATAAGTAATTTTTACAGGGACAGACCCTGCATTGTAACTATTTAATATGGTACAAAACACACGCTAAAAGCTCTTCAAAAGCATGCTCACGTAAGAAGCTGTTATTTAAAATTTCCTGAAGTTTTATGGAATTAACTTGGAAGAAAAAGAGAGCAGCTCTGCTGTAAAATAAATCCATTTGAAATGCATTTAGTAGTAATATATTTACTTCAGATTCCTTCTTTTCTCCACATTGATTATGATTCATATACACTAAAATGGACCAAGGGACAGATCTTGGAAGATCTTCTTCTTTAGAGGAAGAAACTGAAAACAAGTATGTATCCAGAACAACAAAATATTGCTAGTTAATCAAAATTCAGTTACTTCCTAGTTTCTGTTTATGACAGTAAAGGTTAGCATGAATTAAATACTTGTTTCCTTTGATCCATAGTCTTGGCCCTTTTCCTTAGATTCCTCTCTGTAAAAAAGACTGTTTCTCTAGCTATATGGTGACCAAAATCTTTTCGGTGTCTGGCATTGCATCCATTTAGGTGCAGTTTGGTTGTGAGGGCTGGTTTCTAAATCTGTTTTTTACTTAAGATGGATTAGCGATCTCTAAAAGCAAAACAAAACAAAGTTGTTTCATTTAATAATGGATGTATCCTTCCATAAATGCCTAGGTTTTAAATTTGCTAGCTTCAAATTATTTTCCTAATGTAATTACTTAACATCGGATATGAATTCAGTGATTGTGTGCATGGAAAGGTGATCATTCACATGTATTGTCACATAATTTATGTTTTCATTTATGATTGCAGTTTAGGCACATTGTATATGTTCTTCTGCATCTCTTTCTTCTTATTAAACAATGTTCAAGGTTTGCAAAGAATAACTTACAATTTTTTTGCATAGTATTTTTATGCTGCCGAAAGAAATTATCATTTAAAAATTGATATATAGAAATGTCAATTTTAAAATTTATATATTTCACAAATATTTTTTATTTTGAAAATTTTCATATAATTTATTTATTTTTTAAATTAAAGACAGGGCATTATACTTCTTTCTGTTAAAAATGTGTCATTTCTACAAAACAATGGAAAAAATGAACAAGAATGTCTTTTTTTTTTTTAGAAAAAGGTATTACTAGTAACAAATCAAATCCAATTGTTATTATTGTATCTATTTTACTTCTATTTAAAAAGCCAGTATCTGTAGTCTCAGATATGATATTGCAGAGAAATCCTTTATTTTCAGCTGAAAGTTATAGTTCTTCAAGTACAGGAAGCGCCTTTTATAGTTCCTACATTGGAGGAACAGCTCGCAGTAAAATTATGTTTGAATATGACTGCTCTGCATACTAATTTACTGGGAATTTCAAGAAATTTTGTGTAATCAGCTTTAAAATAGTTGCATATTATGTCCAATATTTCAAGCTTCTTGGCACATAAGTAAAAGTGGTAAGTGGAATCTAGTATTGTTGAAACTTCAGAAGCCAACATAAACAGTTAAAAGTAATTTTTCGTTCACCTAAACACTGGAGTAGCAACCTTCTTAATCTTCATCAAGCCCTGGAAAAACAGTAAGGAAAATCTATTGATCAAGTGATAAGATGTTATTTCAAAACTTGTAATTAATTAGTAATAGCTACATCAAAGGAGTTATCCAAAAAATTGTGATGTTTATATGACCTTGTGAAAAAAAACTTTATTTCTAGTGATGTCAACTGCATCAGCTGTAGCTTTGTAGAATATACAAGAAGATAGCGCATATGTACTGACCCATGTAATTTTTTTCTTTTGACCCTTTTTGGGTGTATGCATTCCCACACACAGTGCGCACCTCTGGAATTTCCCAGCATGCCTTTTGAGGAAAAATATCGAGGTCACAAGAGTTGAACAGACTTACTATCCAAGATATTTAAGGGATATAGAAAAAAAGTAGTAGATCTGAAATGTTTGCGTCCACCAGGAGTTTCAGTCCTTCCACTTCATTGAGAATCACCGGGGTTTTTTTTCCAAATCACATTACAAATTTGAAAATTATCTAAACTGGCACTGGTATTATAATGGTTTAGGTTACTGATAGGAATAAAGAAGATATTACTTTAAAAAACCTGAAGGGGTCTGTGCAGTTTTAGTAGCTTGAGTGAAACAAAACACCAAACAGGATGTTTGTCCCCTTTGAACTTGAGGCATCACATGGACATGAAGCTACTGAATTCTCTATTAGTTATGTGGTGCTGGACTCCCAGTGGCACTTAATGAAGATAAGTTTTTACGTAGTGCTTTCAAAAAGAACGGGAAATTGAATCTGCCTGATCACATTTAGCACTTTATCACAGACATAGTAAGTTGGGAAAGGGGCAAGCAAGGCAAGGCAAGGCAAGGCAAGAAAAGAAGAAAGAAAAGAAGAAAGAAAAGAAAAGAAGAAAGAAAGAGAAAAGAGAAGAGAGAGAAAAAGAGAAGAAGAAGAGAAAGAAAGAGAAGAGAAAGAGAAAAGAAGAGAGAGAAGAGAAAAAAGAAAGAAAGAAAAAAAAAAAGAAAAGAAAAAAAGGAAAAAGAAAAGAAAAGAAAAGAAAAGAAAGAAAAAAAAGAAAAGAAAGAAAAGAAAAGAAAAAAAGAAAAAAAAAAGAAAAAAAAGAAAAAGAAAAAAGAAAAAGGAAAAGGAAAAAAGAAAAGAAAAGAAAAAAAAGAAAAAGAAAAAAAGAAAAGAAAGAAAAAAAAGAAAGAGAGAAAAAAAAAAGACAAAAAAAAACAGAGAAGGAGAAAAAAAGAAAAGAAGAAAAAAAGAAAAAAAAGAAAAGAAAAAAGAAAAAAAAAAAAAAAAAAAAAAGAAAAGAAAAAGAGAAAGAAAGAAAAAAAGAAAAAAAAAGAAAAAAAGAAAAAAAAAAGAAACGAAAGAAAAGAAAAAAAAGAAAAGAGAGAGAAGAGAAGAGAAGAGAAGAGAGAGAAGAAAAGAAAAGAAAAGAAAAGAAAAGAAAAGAAAAGAAAAGAAAAGAAAAGAAAAGAAAAGAAAAAGAAAAAAGAAAAGAATTTAGAACCTAAAATAAGAGGAGCATCTTCCTTTCAGATGAAATAAGAGTTTCCTTATTGCAATCTACATTTCATGATTAAACAAAGAAAGGAAAAGAAAGAAAGCTATTGCTAATTTTCTTTTTTTTTGCATAAAATTTTCAAAAAGACTTATAGATGATTGGCCTGATTTTTTAATTATGTTTCATTACATTCAAAGAAGATTTTTGTAATTGATTTTAATGGAACTGACCATCTTAAAACATAACAAGGGTAGCTATAGCATAACCACTTTACTCATACGGCCACCTCTAGCACGGTATACACTGACCATCAGAACTTGTCACACCTAAACCCAGTATTTTTAAGAAAGTGAAAAATATCTTCTGTTCCAAAGTAGGACATATATTTAAGCAGAATCTGAGAGGATATATTTAATTGAGTAAATAGTCAGAACTGTTCTAGATATATTTCATCTGAAAGACAATAGCGGCCTTTTGGCTTTTGGCTGACTACTAAAAATTACAGTATCATAAACCAAATGTCAAACGTTATGTCTTGAGTAACTTGCTGCTTTCTTCAAAATCTGCCCATCCTTCTTGTCATCATGACTCAAGTACCTAATTTAGTCCATTGGAAACACTGTCCTTGCTTGGTACTTGTTTTTATTTTTTATTTTATTAAAACTCTAGTGAAAGACAGTGCATCTAGGAAATAATATTGGTTTGCTCTGAATGTTTCCTTAACTTTTAAGAAAACTGATGGACAATTTGTAGACTCTGCTTCAGAAGAGCATCAAAAATAAGCATACAATAAAAAAGTTCAGAGAAAAGGCCTCTCACTACCAATGGAATATTCCCTAGTCTATTTTATTATAATTATATCACTATGAACTGTACCTTCTGTGTTAGTTTCAGATCAATGACTTGTACCACTTACTACTTTTGGGAGATTGATCTGTGCAGATTCAGTTTTCATTTGCTTCAATTTATCTCTCTAAAGTAAGCAATCATTCCCCTCTTTCAAATGTCTCCTTTTTGTAGCGATATAGATATTTATGGTGGCACTGTTTAGAGATATGTCAACTGCTAACCTGAAAGAAAGGGCTTGCGAGCAGCAAATTAATTCATGATGGAAGAGGACATTTTCCTGTGTTTCAGCCTGGGAAATCCCAGGTGTGAGGATGGCGAGGCTGAACACCAGACGTCGGAGCTGGAGCCATTCTTTTGACCGGGTGGCTTAACTTCTAAACCACATGGACAAATGGTCAAATTCCTTTTTTTTTCTGGGATATCTAAAAGCCTCCCTGGTAAACGCATATCACTTACCAAGTTTTTGTCATGTTATTAGCAGAGAAGTGCCAGTATATTCAAGGGAAAAGGAGAGTGGAATAAAAATGCCTTAGGGGAGATAGAGCTAAGTACTGAGCGGAGATTAAAAGAGCTGATGATGTATGTCTTAGCCAAAGAAAGCAAGGTGCGAAGTGGGTTGATAGGATAACAAATATTTTGAGTCAGAAGAAGTGTAGTCTGAGGAATTATTACTGGGAGTAATGGAATAAATTTGACATAGAAATCCTCTGTCTGCATATAATTATTTCCAAAGTTTATAAATCTGGAAATATTCTACAAGGTATTCATAGATGAATAAACTTTAAAGCTAAGAAGATTGTTATAACAACATGCTAATATGACTTCTTCCATGTTACAAGTAGAACCGTAATTTCTACATCATTTCCATGACCCCTGTATAAAAATACCACTGCTAGCTTGAGATTTGAATGATTATTATAAATATATTAGATAGTACTACTATATAGAAAATATTTTTATAAATCTTTTTCTAGTAACTATATAATTAATATACTAATACTGTATGATTACATTAGTATTGTAACTTGTTTAAATAAAAAAAATAATTTGAAAGAAGAGCTCTGTAACCTACAAAATCTCTAGCAAGAGTAATTTTTATTAAGGTATTAACAGAGGCATAGTCTACTTAATCTAAATGCATTCATCTCTAATTTCATGTTTACCTGAGAAGCTTCTCACTGAGCGTACTGTGCACACAATGCCAAAGCATGACCTTAGTAGATGAAAGCAAATTTTACCTGCCTTGATGTAAATAGTCTTTCAGAGCCATAGATGAGCTTCCCCTCTCTAAGTTTGGCTTTCTGAACATTATACATCTCAGTAAGTCCAGATATGTCCATGAAAGTCAATATAGAAAGGTGTTTAATCCCAAAGAGACCTTCATCCTTTCTGAAAATTGGTGCAACAGACCTTCCTGGGGAGATTCCTCTCTCCCCACTGAGTAGTAACTAGCCTAGAGGAGTAAGCAGAGGCAAGACAGCTAACTTTTCCTTGGTTAAAGGTAGGGGAGAAGAATCCTGATGAATGTTAAAATCAAAGGGCTTTTTCCCATCCAGCACTATTTGCTTCAAGATGTAGAAAGATCATGGATCAAATATGAAATTAAATGAAATCATAAGCAAGTTTTCTATTAACACAGAGTTGCTAAAATTGATAGTTAAATTCCATAACAATAAAATAAACTGCAGAACCCTTTATGTTCAGTTAAAATTTTACACAAGTTCTTCATATGGATTTTAAGAGAGGCATTGTGGAACTCGGAGGTGTCTTTTCAATAAGCTTACCAGTACATTTCACTGGGAAAACCTATTTTGACATAAATCCAGGTGTCAATGTTGGTGATAGGAGATTCTATTGATTCTTTTATTTTGCACTAAGTCGTGAATGAGCTGGAACACGAAAAGAACTTTCTCCTCAGATGCAGCTGTCATTATTTCACTGTTAAGAGTAAGCAGTATTTTAGAAGGGTGCAGAGATGAAGCTTACGGATATGAGAGGGTGAAGGTAAGGAAAGAGACACAGTGAGTGAGGAGGTCCCCAGGAAACTCCTGATACGCAGCTGTTAACCTTCCTGCAATGCCTCGGACAAAGTCCAGCTCCCTCGTCAGCCCCTGCTTCTCCAACCGCCTCAGCTGTCATAAATGCCCTGCACATACACGCCGGTACTGTACACATATATATTTGGGCTGACAATTAAGAATTCTGTTTTTTTTTTAATGTTCTGCTTCAAACATCTGGACACTTTCAGGACTTTTAGTCTGTCTAGAAATTACTTTCAATATGTTTTGAAGGTAGACGGCAATTAAAACCAGTCTTAGCGGCACATGGTGTTGGTACCTTTGGATGACCCTAGTACGCACTAAAATTTTCCAGGGAATGGAAGACCCTAAGGAGGAGAAAAACTATAAAGCCAGTTGTGGTGGTTTTGTTGTTGCTTCAACAATTTAGTCCTTGAGCTGAAAGGGAGAGAGAATAAAAGGAAAAAGCTGGGCACGGAACAAATAAATATGGCATTGGCTCGTATTCATCAGAGCGCATTGGACAAAAATGAACAACGGCAACTATCAGCTTTCATGCACTTCCTTGGAAAATGCCAGTGTTGTGTAACTTGCCCAAAAGGACCACGTATACTGCTGCACATGCGCAACCCAGAAGGGGAGGCCAGCAAGCACTAGAAGAAAAAAGCTATTTCATGTGAAGTTCCTGTTTACTTGGAATATTTATTGCTTTCATCCAAAAATATCAGTTTAGTGTACCACTGCACATTTTCTACTCTTTCAATTTTCAGAAGAATTCCAATAAACTCATTTTGCTACTGAATGGGAATGATATTAGAAAGCACTGTTCAGAGACTTGGGGGGATAGGAAGGAGAAAAGAAAGGTCAATGCAGAAGAAAAGGCTTAGATGAATAAAGGTATGTCAGAGCAAAGCTCCCCATGAAAGATTATTGAGAATAAAGCTTTTTTTTTTAAACAAACATAAAAAACAATATATAAATCAAGAGCACAAAAGCCCTGTTTTATGATTTTTTTGGTGCTGTTTAATTTCTTTATATCTTTTTTTGCCATTGTGAAAAAACAGCCAAAACTTCAAAGGCAAGCTGCATGTGTTCTAAATCAGGACTTCAGTGCTGATGTATGACAGCACAAAAATTAAAACTAAATAAATGTGCTGTCTAAACTCCCATATTTCTCAAAAAAAAATGCTTTAAAGACTTTAAAAAATTAGAATTATTGCTTGATCTTACTTTACCAACCATAATGTTTTCACCAGAGTAAATGACAAAATATTATATTAAAAAGAGAGAAAGAAAAAAGAGTGTTGTCTGAATATATCCGAACACCTGTATTTGGCTGTCTTGCAGTTTTGTCAGACATGCAAGGGGGAAAATGAAACTTTGCAGTGATTTGTCTGATAGTGAATATGAACCGCATAAATTCTCAGCTTATCCGCTGTTTTCGGGAAGGCTCCTTGACAGTCAGGGTAAATCGATGAAAACAAGGCAGTATGTCTATGAAGGAAAGAATAACATTCCTGGTTTATCACATAAAGATGGTTGAAGAATGGACAGATTCTCATGAAAAATTGTTTGTGTAAGTTTTCTACTATTTTCTTTTCAAAATATGAACTTTGTAGCAGGTCAAGTTATTATTCCATTTTATTTTACTGTCTTTGGACATGATCTTGCTGTTTTCTCTCCTTAAGTGAAATGGCATGTCTGACTCCAAAGGTGTCTCGCCAGAGTACGCCAGTTAAATCTGCTTGCAAAGAAAATTGTGGGACTGGGGCCTTTGCAGCTTCCCTTTTCCTCTGGCATTTACTTTTACAATGGCCATTTGCTGTTCTTCTACGAAGTCGTCTTGATTTGTATTGACTCATTTGTTTTATCAGGTTGCAAAAGAGGCAAGTGGCCCAGGCAAAGAGGAATGCATATGCTGTTCTTTTTAGTAAACATTTCTTTGACTTTTAAAACTCACTCGTTCCATCCCTGCTCGTGTTCCTTTTTCATTTCCTATTAAGAAATAGTCACAGGCTCTAATTTATGTTCTCATTGAAGTCTGAGGAGTGGCATTTCTTTGCAAAGATTCCTGGATATTTGTGTGACCAAGAGAACTGGTTATTTACTAGTTATCACTTTATCTTAATTAATTCCTATTCTGTTGTATATAAAGTTTCACTTACACATTAAGACAGCAGATACCGCAGGATGTAATTTTATGAGCACCAACAAGAAATGGATAGTTAAGGTTAGGGAGTCAAAGTCAGCAGTGTGCGGAGAGCCTTTAAGCTGAACATACCATTTGGCAAATACTAACATATGTTTACAAGCAGTACTATGAACATGAAGCAGGGCTACACTATCATCTGAATTATTTATTTGTAATTAATACTTCAATCAGTTCTAATAATGTATAAAAGATGGGCCATACTTACATACAATGTAAGGACAGAGATAACCTCCTAGTGAGTTTGAGATGTTCTGGGCTGCCCTGACTTTAACCACCCAACTTTGGTGTCTGAATTGAAAGCCCAGATCCCTTAGATGGCCAGTGGAGCCTTCAGAGGCAGACGCAGAGTACCAGAGCTCTCCAGAAGTGGCTGACCCAAAAAGCCTGGCAGCCTAAGAGACATTTGAAGAATCTCTCAGGGTTAATTGCAGATTTTTTGATATTTACTAAGTGCTAAAGTTGCCTCTCCCACATATGGACTTCAGAGTTTGCCAAGATTCATCTTGGAGCCAGTTACTTCGAGATTTTTAATGGGCACTACTGATATAGATAACACATTTTCATTTTTGGTAAATTTTCTAATAAAGGTTTTACAATGTTTAATCAAGCAAAGGGATTTGTCACTGTTTCCATATAGATATCACTTAGAACACATGTATGGAAGAAGTGATATGTGTGCTTTGCATATTGAACTTATTAAAATGTGGTCTGAAATCTTGTTGGTAGAAAAAAGAAATATCAAGACACTGGATAATTACAGTGAGAACACATAGAAATTACATTTATGTTGCCTATGTTTTCTCTTCTGCCTTTTTCTTGGAGAAGTCCTCAGAATTTTTTGTTTGTCCCAGTCCTTTGATAACTAACAAGGGAATACTCTTGGGCTGGCAAAGTGTCATTACTTTTTCCTATTATATTCTTTGCTGTCCAATGAACCGCTAAAACTTATCTTTTCTGTTCTCCTCCTTTCATTCCTAATTAAGATATCAGCAGCATGTGAAAATAAACAAATGAAAAATTTGAGTCTGGATCCACTGAAAGTAGCATCAATAGAGACTCTTTCCAGAACAAGTTTTCCAGTTTGGCGCAAACTTTCATCCAGCTGTAGGATGAATGAGTTGCTCAATTTAGGCTCAGCTGAAATTGTTTACACACTCTTTCTTTGAAACAGTAAATCTAGAAATTGTATATAAAAACTGTGCACAAAGCAATATTATTTGCGTTGTAAGGTCAATTGCTCTGAAGTCAGGCCAAGTGAGATTTATGATTGCTTGCAGAATGGACCCCTTTTGCATGTGCTTTAAGACAGAGTTGTTAATTAAATGAAGATCTACTATTCTGGACCTTTACTTTTCTCACGATAGAGAGGGCCAGGTTCAGATTGTAACTATAAACCAGCAATAAACGCCAGCTTCAAAGTTGCTGCCTAAATCCAAATAATAGAGGGAATAAATGTTCCTCTACCTTTTTTCTATATATCAGTTTTTTCTGTTACCCTCTTTTCTGTAATGAAAATCAATCTTAAACACCACGAGCTTTGTTGTTAAAAGTGATTGATACAAAAGTGGCACTGTGGAGCTCTAGATTTCATTTCTTGAATCTTAATTTCAGATTAAATAAAAATGTTTTTATTTTTCTAATTGTCCAATTTGTAACATCAACCAGCAGATCATTTATGCATTGCAACTGGCCATGAAAAGCCACAGCCAGAAATTCGGACAGAGCTCTGACCCGAATATTAATTTCTGTGCACTATATAGTAGTCACATAGAGTAGATACTAGTCATGTTGAAACGAATTTGTCTTGAGCATTTCCAGACACAGTGAGGATGCAGGAAGACCCAGTACAGCATGTACAAGAAGTAAAAACATCCCAGTCTGAAGGAGTCACCAGGACTGTTCCTGCCTGTTTCTTGGGTAACCGAAACAGCGTAAGATGAAAAAAAGCGGTTTTTCACATCCGTCTCTGCCTGCCACCACACATCTGCTCACTCACACCTGTATCTTCCCTGCCGGATGCACATGTTGGATTTCACACCTCTTGAACGGGGAACATTCAGGTCTTACTCTGATCTATATAGATTTTAGCATTGAAGAAATGTGTTTTATTAATAGCTACCACCATCAAAAGTCATCTTAAGTTTGGAAATGAGTTTTTTCTTTAGCTACCTGCAAGCACTTGTCCTCAGACATGTTTTCTACTCAGATCTGAGCACTAAGTCCTCGCAAATGTTATAATAAATACATAGATTTACTGTTTGAGTTGACAATGGGTATGAGGAAAAGAAAATGAAAGCTTTTTTTTTGTGATCTTTGTTAAAAAAAGTTTCCAGGCCATCTTTGAGCTGTTCCAGGTTGGGCTAGGTATATGCCAGGGCTTATCGGCTTGAGATGGAGTCACACATCACCCGGGAAGGAGACAGAAGTCACCCGTTCCACTGCCACTAAGGATTTGTAAATATGGAAAGGCAGTTGAGTTTATTTGTGATGACACACTAGAATAAAGCATAGTCTGATAAGATATACAAATAGCTTAAAGTTTAGAAGGAGCAACTGCTGTTGACTCCTTGACTCCAGATGAGTTCAGGAAACCATTGTGCATTCAGCATAAAATCTCTGTTCTGGTTGATAAAACATGGATCTCCAAATATGCGTTTGAACTTTAATGTGGATTTCATTCACAATTTCTAAACTTATTTTACTATGGTCAAAAGAAGAGAAATGTTTGCACTTACTTGGCCAAATTTTGCTCACAGCTCCAGAGGCATAAATCCATTGCAGCCATGGGATTACTTCAGATTTTGTCTCCGTGACAATATGGTAGTGTGTCTGAATAAATGGCAAGTGACGTGGTTGTTCCCAGGGAGACCGCCTTATTGTCAAGTACCTGCTTATTTAAATATATTATTTACTTTGAGTCTTATCACTAACATTTTTACCTACACATACAAACCTGTCACCTGAAACACATTGTATTTTCATTTCAGTGCCAGCTGCCTATGTTTAGACCTTGTTTGAGTTAGTGACCGGGCACTGAGGAATCTAGAGTTCACTGCAGACAAAATCTGTATCATTTTCATGTCAATATAGCTGTGGGACTGCCTCACCTTTCTCTGAATATAAAGGATACAAAAGTATATCCCTGGAGAAGAATTCAGAAATGTTCTGCATCCCTTTGCAGAAAAAAGGTCATAAGCCTTCTCTGCTCTCTTTACTTTCTGACCATTCCTGATGGTTATAAGAAAATCTAATTCCTTGGCATTGTTTAGTTTCATACTCACATTCATTTTTGATCTTGCTCATCCACTCAGTCATCCAGTAATTTCACTTACATGCCTTCATTGTCTTTTAGTCACAAATGTATTTGTCATCTTATTAAATAACACTCTCTTATTAACACAACATACACTTTTATCCTTTTCCTGATTCTCTCACATCTCATTTTTCATTTTATTTCATCTTTCTCTCTCATGTGTAATTAATGTTAATTAACTAATTCCCTCTGACACAGTGTCCAGCTGTAAAATTCAGTTAAAAACAGTGGGAAGATGCTAGAATTTTGGTCTGTGGCCATTTCTTTTCTTTTATGAAATCAGCCCTTTGGCCAAAACTGAGAATAACTAAAAAGTGCATCCTTCTCTGCTGGAGTGACCATCGTATCCTCTGATGAGTGGAGTTGTTCTGAATTTTATATTTTTCCTTGTTGAGCTTCTCTGTTTATCTGTAGTGAGACAGTCAAACATTTTTGTTGTCAAGGGTTTCTAAGTGGCTTTGCTACAAAGTTTGAAGAATTTTTGCCCAAACTTTCAGCTGCTGTGGCTCTTCAGCTTTGTCAGAAGGAAGAATAAATGCAATCCTGATGTTGCAGTTTGGTATATGTTGTTTGCTAAGTTTCTGGAGCCGCTAGGGAGCTTTGAGCTCTGACAGCAGGTTATTTTACTTCTAGTTGTTAAAACTCTAGAGGGAGAAACAGTAGCTGTTCCGGTAGGAGATTTTCAGCATCTCCATTTAGAAAAGCCAATATAGAGTTTTCCCTTGAAAAAGAAATTACCAATGTTGCTCAAGAAACAGTATCTAAACACTGAATGAATGATTTTTGCCCTGCTATGAACTTCCCACTTTTAAGGAGAATGACTAAGATGACTGTGGTAATGCAGCTGCAACAACATCTGGAGTCCTCAAATTACCTTGACACTAGTTCGCTGGATTTAGGTCTGAGTGTAGCACAGAAATGTCATTGTTTGTCTTGATGTTGCTATTGTTCGATGAAGACCAATTATTTTAGGTCTGCCAGCTTCCCTTAATACTGCTGTCATGCTACGGTAACAGGAGAGATAGTGGTCATTTGCTTGTCTACGGACCTTGCAGCATCAGGTCATTCCTGAGTGACTCTGCTCCTCACTCTGAGAAAATCCAGAAAGTAGTACTCCATGACTGCTCGGCCACCTGAAGGCGTTTTTCACCCAGGCCTTATTACGATGCACCTCCATGTTTATTTCATTGTTTTAAGTTTCTCTAAGAAAAGGCGGAAAACTACGGGGTGAAGAATTCCATGAGAGTTTCTGGAGCACTAGTTCTCACGCGGTAATTAGTGGGACACTGCTTGGCTGCAGAATCTCACAGAAGGGCTCTTTCTGAGAACTGTATGTCAGAAGACTGGAAAGACAGGGGTGAGGTATTCAATATTCGGTAAGAAAAGATTTTATTCTCATACGTTTCTGGGAGGAAGAATTTCTGGGAAAACAAAGAGGCCACTCCTATTCCAATTATCTTGTTCCAGATCACAAGTTGTATTGTCCATGAAGCCCTCTCATTCACCCAGCAGCCAAACCTGGCCCTAATCTCTACAAAAAGAAAAAAAAAAGGAACATCTTTACTCTCATTCTTTAAAAATTTTACATATCTGTGATGAGGATGAGTCATGTATTTCATTCTGTGGAACAGCCAATAAAAATATCTTGTACGTATTTCCACCTCCTGTGCATCAGGACAAAGTGGTGTCGGTCCTGCCTTCACCTGAGGCCCATGCAATTCCCTGTCAGCTTTTCTTGTGCTCCCAGCAGGTTAAGGCTCTTGCAAACTCTGCTGTGTAATACCATGAGTGACAAGGTTCTGACATGACTTCTCCATTTGAGAAGAAAGCTGGATAGAGCCACCTATGTCATTCAAATGGTAGCTACAGTTTCTTTTACTCTGCAGGGTTTTACCTGCCATTTCAAGGCATCTCTGTGTCCTTTTAACAGTATGAAAAGGGACAAAGGGGCTGTTGTATGGCTTGAAATCACATCCTTAATTTTTACATGTTTTTGTAATAGAACAGCATAATAGAAAGTTGCTCAATGTATTTCACTTGGAAATAGCAATTAATCAGAAGACTGTAAGGAGTCAGACCCCAAACTAGTTTCAATACCATTTCCTTTAGTGAGTTTTACACATTACCTTTTCAATAAGTGGTGACAGGCAGTGCATTTCTGGGTGATTATAGCATATGTCAGGTGGGGTTAACGGGCACAAGGCCAGAGGGAAAGTGAGTAACTACTCGAGATGTACAGTAATCCCTTAGAAATGCACTGCCTTATTCCCTCCTGATATTATAAAATGATGTTTATTAAACAACGTGATCCAAATCCTGAGGGGCACTAGACCTCTGATACTGAGTTCACCAGGAGACTTGATGCCAAATTGGTCAGGAAATAGAGTATTTACCTCAAGTCTCTCCACCTACAAGAACCCATCACCAATATGCTTATTGTATCTATGTCCCTCGTCTTGGAATGATGAACAATCCACATCTGGAGGCCAGGTCTTTAGATAATGGTATATGCTGATTAACACTGGCTAAGGAACTAGCCCTTAATTTAATGTGATATGTTGATGTGGCAGGGTCAATAAATGACTGCAAATAAAGTGAGAGCCTTAATTTGTAGACTCTGAGAAACTGTGTATGTTGGAAAGATCATTTAGTCCATGCTGCTTTTCTTGGCAGAATTTTGTAGACCATCTTCAGAAAATGGCAGTCAGTTCTCATCTTCTGAGTGATGGGCTTTAAATCAGATCCTTTGTGTTAGTCTCTTGGGTCAATTCAAAATTAACTGACTTGGCTTTTCATCAGTTAAAAAAAGAAATAAGGCTAGATCTTCCCATCAGATTGTTTTCAGTCATAACTCAGTGCCCACGTTTCAACTATATTCATTTATAACAGCAGAAACTTTGCCCTACATATTTTAAAAATGTGTCAAGTTGATTTTATAGGCAGTAGCATTATAATAAACTTTTCCAAACTTAATCAAGCTTACTGATTTATTTGGATAGTCAATAGTAGTATCTGATTTTCATTCCACCGTGGATTAGAAACAAATTCCTCATACTTTGAATTATTTTTTTTTATCAGAGGTCTTGTTTTCTAGCCAACCCCTTACTGAGTTTGGACTCAGATTTGGAGATATAATCATCTGTAATTTGTAACATCAGATGCATATATTGTATATCAGTTCAAATCAGGCAACTTGATCAGATTTGGAAGAAGTTGTCATGATAACAGTACTACTACTTGCACTATCAGCTTGGCATATTTCACAATATGTGGGACAGATTTTCAGTAGATAATTATCAGTCTGATTAGGCTATCCCCATAGAATACCTTTAGAGGGATTTTTAATCTCCAGGGAAAAAAAAAAAAAAAAAAAAGAAAGAAAAAACAGCCTCCCAAACCCCATGGAGAATCCCCTCACCACCCAGATGAAGCAATAGCCTTTTTCAGAGAGATCTGAATCTGAGTTTCCGAAATGCCACCTTGCTGTTTGCAGTTCTACATTTCCTCTCTTGGCTTCTGCTTTCTGATGCAGAACAGCTACATGCTCCTGAAAAAAAAACATTGAAGAACTCTGTGGGACAGATAATCTCACTTCCTGGCCAGCTTTACTTAGTAGAGGATTTACTAAATAGGAAGCAGAATAAAAAAAAAAAAGAGAGGATGGCAGGACAGTGGAGAAATTATTACTTGGGCCAGGTGTGAGATGGGGTAGAGATGAAGAGAATGTGAGGAAACCAAGAAGAAAGGAAGGCACGGAGCAAACAGCTAGTAAGAACAGGGCTAAAAACATCCAGCCAGTTTTGGGAATACCCAAAGGTTCCTGCTTTGACTCTGGCAACTGAAATCTGTGGTTGAATATTTTCCCTCTGAATCCACATGACAGTCTTATAACAGCTCTAAAAACATCATCATTATTTTGTACATTGCTATGACCTTTCCTGGAGGATGCAGAATCCCTACTGCTTGATAATACAGCGTACAAAAGAAATCCTTTCCTTTTTTTAGTATGAATAAGCTGGGAGAAGAGCTTGGGGGAGTCTTCTTCCTCCACGTGTTTTCTCTCAGGAGCATTTTGTCAGGTGGTCAGTGCTGCCATTGTGGGGTGGAGGAGGTACAAGCAAATACAATGGACTATATGACCTGCTTGAATACATACATATCTCAAGAGAGTTGAAGATGCCCAGACCATCCTACTGAGCGTTGTCAAGGTGGCCTTTTCCTGTAGTGAGACAGGTATGCATTATTTGGCTTTCAAAGAGGTATCCTATGTATCCTTGAGTGTGTACTTAATGGAGATTTAATAAGTTATGTTCAGTGTAGCAGCTAAAAAGCAGCTAATTATGAAAAACATATTACTGTAGAACTAACAGGCATGCAATAAAAACATCTATTACATAAATTGTTAATCCATAAAAAATGTGTTCCTGGTATTTATTTAACATACAATTACTGTCTAATTTAATCTAAATGAAATGCCTGCTTGAGACATGTAATTTGAAGTGTTACTGAGCTTCCTTCTCTCGTATTAAAAGCAAGAAATCAGTAGCTAATGCCTAGAGGCCTGATCTCTACCATTTAAACTCAGGTACCTCAACACTAACATTCATAATTTCAGCCATTCGGAAAATGTTTTTCGTAAGAATGTATTTGGCATTAAAATCTCCCTTTCCCCCCCCTCGCTCAGGGCCACATCCTGCCAACTGAGTCAAACCTCTGACTCAATCCAAATGAAGTTTTGATTGAATAAAACGTCCTGAATTAAGACCTGAGAAGAAAATGTGTTTTATCATAGAACACAAGGTTTGCAAAATGTTCTAGCTCCTGCCAGTGCTGGAAGGGTAAATTATCATTTGACTCCTGTATGGATAAATTTATTTAGGACACGTAGCCTGATGACTCAGGATGTTATGTAAAATCTGACCCAGTTAATTTTAGATGCTATTGTTGGAAGAATATCAATGAAAATTAATCAAATTGTCACGAAGGAACCACAGGGAAGGAGCACAGAACACTGGTGGGTAGACTTTTGGCAGCAATCATCGCAACAGTTTTAATGAGAGGAAAACACATTCTCAAGTAAATTAGAGAGTAATGACATGATTAAATGGTAAATAATAGTTAAATACATGCTTGGAGGTCCAGGACAGAGACTGTGGAGTTTTTGTGTTTTGCGTGTATTCCTCTCCAGGCTGCTCTGAGTAGCCAGAGGAGCTCACCAGAACTCTGCCTGTAATCTAGGGTCGGATTGTAGTTTTTAAGACACTGAAGCCGAAAGAGCAGTTGGGGCCCCACTGCTGAGGCTGAGAAAGCTGAGGCTTTCTCTGTAACTCCAAAGCTTCACCACATTTTCGGTTGTTGATGTGTCCTTGTTCCTCCACCAGCCGCCTCCCCTGAGCAAGGGCCAGCGCCACGGCTCTGCTCAGCCTGCTGTCACCCAAAAAGTGACTGTGCAAGAGACATCTGCTCTCCTTATGCACAGTGGGGGAGAGGGAAGGAGTCTGTCTTCTTCTGAGGCAGGTTTAGTCCCCGCTAACTGGGCGTTTGGACATTTGCTGGCGAGGAAATTGAAGTTGCATATATGATTGTTTATGCAAACAAGGAGTGCTGGGGTGCTGGCTGGGAGCGTACACCGTCCATATGGATCCTTTCCCTGTCTGTTGAGGAAAGGATGTGAAAAGAATAACAATCACAAGTTGCCTTCATTCTCAAATGTTTCTTTCTCAAAATGGGAGGCTGTAGATACAAACTCTGACTTGTTGACTTTACTTCGTCTAGCTGTAATACACAACCTCGTTATGTGATGAGTCCATCGGAGGGGAACTAGCCTGGTTCAGAAGTCTTTTACCTGCTCTCTGTTTGCCACTTTCCATGTCAGGTTGTCAGACCAAAGATACTGCCAAAAAAAAAAAAAAAAAAAAATAGAAAACTGAAATAACTCTGAGTTCTCTTTTTATAGGATTTAACATTGTCTTGGTTTTCAGTAAGTCCAGGTAGAGTATAGTTGCTCCAGCAACTTTGGTCAAATGAGGCAGAAGCTTCACCTATGTCATTCCTTGCTGTTTGGCAGAACTAGAAGGAGCACATGGGGACCTTGTCTGTTACAAAAGAAAAAAAAAGGGGGCTCTTGTGTTATACTGTGAGACCAGTCCATTAAAAGCTGAATTACTTGCTTAGATGGTAATTCAAGTGATCAGCACAGTGTGTCCTTCAATAGCAGCCTCGCAGCTTGCTCATTAGTATAATACAGTATTAATTTCCTCTCTTTCTGCCTTCCCACAATAGAATATTTTCTTACATCAGGCTGAATATTGTATCTCCTCCACTAATAGCACTGGAGGAGGGGAAAGGGTATAATTAAAGAGTACATGTTATGTCTTTGTTTTAAAGGTTTATATTTTTACTTCAAAGGTTGGCAGACAACAGCTCATTTACTGCGTATTTCTCTAATACATAACATGATTTATAATGGTTTCAGTTTTAATCGTCTTTTTTGCTTAGACGTACAATTGTGCACCCACAGGTTTTTTGTCAGGAAAACGTAAACCAATTGGTGAGCAGGATTTTCAGAACTACTTAGTAGTGTTTTAATGTTGTTTCTTGTGTAAATCAAACGTTTATCATTGACTTTACTAGGATCATAGCAAACAAATATTAAGTGCTTTTGCAAATTCTACCCTGGATGTCCAAATATTGGATCTGTGAAGGAAATAGGTACTTTTAACATTTAAATTACAGAAATTATGAAAATAATAGCTGGCACAAAACCATGCTCCAATTTCCTGACACACTGCATGAGGCTAATTTTAAAAAACTCTGCTACTTCTCTGAAGTACAAATTCACTGATCACATCAAGAAGATTTGAGAAATACCCCTGTATGTATAATCTTTTCTCACTTATTGACTGAAATGATTGGATTTTTAAACACTATTTCTTTCTATTATTAATATGTGACATTGTACTCGTGTTTATGGACACAACTAATTGTGGATAGTGCCAGGGCCATTTCAAGCCCTGACTAATAGATGTCTGTCATTGAGTCAGGCACTCAGACTCTAAATGGCCCAAAGGCACCTGCAGCCTCAAAGAAAAGATACCCATTTAAGGCTGGACTGAAAATCAAGCACTGATGTTTTCACATGACTTTCCATTTTATAACTGAACTTTTCCTGTTTTTATAAAATGCCACTAATCTATAACTGTTACGCACCACTGCGACAGCATACAGTTTTAGAATATGGCAAATCCAAACTGAAAACTTCTTTTAAAGCCAGCATCACAGCTGGCGTCTTTGTCAGCAGGCACAGTAGAAGGGCCAAGAACTGCTGCTGATTTCTAGAAGTTCATGTGAGTTGGAAGATCCGGGATTCAGAATGCTTGTCTGACTCCTTTCTCACCTTAGAGTTGGTCAATGGGGCGTCAAATATGTGCTTGATCTCCTTATACCAGGGGAGATGACTGATTCTTTTCGTGGTGCTTGTTACTATTTTCTTCTTGTTTTTCTTAATTATTTGGCCTGAACTACAGCCCATCTTAAAACCATTACTTGACTGGGATTCCTTTCTTTCCATTTTGTTACTTCTGCACTCCAGGGGATTTCCTTGAGGAAGCTAATATCTTTCCTAGGTTGCTGCAGTGACACAGGATCCAAGTTTCTTTGTTAAGAATTTCCATAACTCATTCAGTCACAGGCAATGTTGGTACTTGTGGCTAAAGTTATTTCCTCCCTTTCTAGCAAGTCAACTTTACTTTCTCGGGGTAGTTACACTGAAGAAAAGCCCCCATCATGCTGATTTGATTTGGCAACACTTTATCTTGTTACCGTGATCTCTGCTGGGAAAGATGCTTTCTGTATGGCTCATTTCATGGATCCTGACTCAGCCAGGGATGATTACTATAACATTGATACTAGGAAAATCATTAGGAAACCAAGCAGACAAACTAACATTGTAACAATGTCTACGAGTTATATTATGTGTAGTTGCCTAAAAGAACAAAAAGGCATTGAGAGAGTCTTTACATTTATTGCCACACATACCTCAGAAAATTACGACGTGGCAGTAGCAACATTTGCGGTCATACAAAATTTTCAAAATGTGCAGGGGAAACATGGTAGAGCTTTCCCTTCTTCACAGAAGCTGTATAACATGAAGGGTAACGGTGTCTTAAAAGCGCTGTTGGATTTCTCACAGACGCAAAGGGTGAGTTGTAGATGTGGGGAGTCTGCGCCTGTTCATTCTTCTTCATTTCCTTTAAATTCTATATGTACGACTCACTTTACGCTATTGGCACTCTCTTCTTATGAATCCGAAGATCACATGTGTAACATGCAGACAGAAATAAATCCTGTAGGTAAAAGAAAGTAGAAATTGGCTAAAGATCAAAGGTTATCCTCATTCCACTCCTTCCTTCACTTTTATTATTCTGTCTAAATTTGGTCTTTTGTAGAGAGGGTTGGGTGGGTTTTTCTTTTCATGAGTAAAGTTTGAGCTTAAATGAGAGTTTAAGATTTTATTTGTTTTTCAACCCTGTATGTAATTTGAACCACAGTGTAGTTACTTTGCTAGAATCAAACCTGCAGTTCTTAGAGGGTACAGAAGATTGTGGAGTGGCTTAAGGAAACAATATTTCACTTCAAGTGTTCTGTGATCATCTATAGATTAAGTGGCAAATAGGTCTTTTTTCTTTTCTTTTTTTTTTTTTTGTCTAAACAGCTAAAGCAAATCTGGTATCATTACAGTCTGTATCCTAAAACCAGTTGGGCATGTGCTTAACAAAGTCCTAAGATGTAAATGGAACTAGTTGTGTGACTGATTGTTTGCCAGATCAAGCCTTATGTTTGTGTCTTGGAAAATTTCTCTAGAAAATATACTTGTAGTTTTTGTAGTATTTAATTTTTGATTACCTTCTTCACTGGAACATAATAAAAAGATGTTGATTTTTTCTGCCCCAAGCTTTAGCAGGTACCTTCTAAATGCTTTAGTTTAGGCTATGAAATGCACTGGAATGAGTAGTGATGACCATCGGTAGAGCAACCAGAACAGACCAATTAGAAAAGTTAAGAACAAGATGTGAAGGGTGTTTAACTTCAATAGTTTCAAAGCTTTACTTACCATTACTTAGTTAAAGAAGATTAATCAAAGCCAATAGCTGTCCCAGGAAACTACCAGAAAAATTCTTTCCAAAATCTTGTCTCCAAATTATCATTTTTTCTTGCAATTTTTTCTTGTTGTTAAAACTGAAATAAACTAATTTTACTTGAATCACAGTTGAAAACTTTGTGGTAGTGTTTATGCAGTTACAGATTATCACATAAAATGAAGTGCCATCATTTTTGGCTGTGGTGCAGAATTGCTTAGACCACTGTTGGTCAGGAGTGAGCGATACTGGTAGAGAAATCTATGAAGCTCTGGACAGTTTCAACTTATACCAAAACCTTGAATCAAAATAAGTGATCCAGTTGTTAGTGCTGCTTCCAAAAAGACTTCAAAATGGAGCTAAGAGGTAACATACGTTCCCACTATTTTTCAGTCCATGGTTGTATATTATACTCAAACCCCAAATACAAAGGAAGAAGCAATTTATAAATAAAAATTTCATCATCTCACCTGAAAAATACAATTATTTTTAACTATAGTCTCATAGTTCAACTACAAATATTATTTGTCATATCGATGCCATAAGTGACCAGGGTTATGTCAGATATCTCTAAATAACATGGGTATATGTTACATTGATGTGCGAATAGGAAGAGAATCCGGGGCGATAATAGTTAATGACGGTAAGAAGAGAGAGACAACCTCATGTTTCAACTAATCTCGAGCTATTAAGGATCAGCATGAGGGACATTATCTCACATCTGCCTCATACAGAATTCCATATACCTAACTCCAAAGCATCTGGTGTGGGCCATGGTCAGAAACAGGATACTGGACTAAATATATCCCGCGCTCCCTGTGCAATATCCTTGAGCTTTCTACATTCTCATGCAGCAGATGTGAAATATGCCAGTAATATCTGTTCTGCTTTAATTATTTGCACTACTGTATTTGAATACTAGGTTTTGGTCACCTAACCAAGCAATTGCTGAAGCTAGCGGATGGCCGTGTTGTGCTGGCACTGGAGGGAGGACATGACCTTACTGCCATCTGTGATGCATCTGAAGCCTGTATAAACGCCCTTTTAGGAAATGAGGTAAAACATAAATCATAGTAGGTGGAGAGAATGATCCAAGTTTGCTGAAACTCCTATCTTTGGTTTTCTTTCAGTTACAATGGCATCGGTCCTTTTTGTCATTTGGTATAAAAACCATGTAATTTGAACATGTCTTAAAAATGAGCAGACCTCAGATGAGCTGGTTTGGATAAATACCTCTAAATTAGATGATTATATTCCCAGTTCTGAGTAAGATTTAATACCTCAAAATTGCGTTTGGTGATGTTGTGCTGAATACCAGACTTGACATGATTGGTAGTCATTGGTATGCGTATCATCTATCAGGATCGGACCTTGCAGCCAACTATCATGGACAAAAAATGGCTTTTGCAAGGTATCTGGTAATCTTAGGAACTGGGTATTGCACAGGTACATTTTTTGCAGTATTTTGACACTTTAACTGGCATGTGAAAGAACATGTTTCAGAGGCTTTTGAAATTCAACAACATTAAGAAAAATGTGTCCAAGACTTCCAAAATGTTTATTTGGGTTTTTTTTTTAAGTTATAAATGAAGATTCAGGTTGATCGGTATGTAATTTAAATGGAGTGTTCAAGATTTATCAAACATTGTATATATTATTTAAAAACTTTTGAGTGGACTATCAGGCTAAGTAAATACGAGTACGTGCTGTTTATGTACACAAACACAAGATAAGCATTCATATTAGTGAAAATTGTTCTGTTGACCACTAGAAAATATCTTTTCTCGTATAAATATGGTGAGAAGGAAAATAAGCTTGCTGAAGTTGCAGCCAAAATAATTTATGAAAGGACAAAAGCCTTTATTATAAATTGTGAATTTTGCAAGATCTTGTCATAAAGTGCAGTGTGTTACTTTTTTTTTCCCCAGGGGAAGTAGTAATAGCTATATAATCTCTCTAATCAAATGTATTACTGCCAAATTGCAAGCTAGTCTGCCAGTTCCCTTCCACTTCAAGACGTCATACCTATGTGAATAATGTGAAATAATGTGTCTTCTGATGGATATTGGATAGAAGGATTTTCTAAATGTTCTCTTAAACCTTTGCTTTTCATCTTTATGACCCATCAACAAAAATATTTTTATGCCTATTATTTTTTATATTATACATGCAATGAACAAAGTGATAGCTTTTTCAAAAATATTCTCAGAAATATGAAGAAGTAGACTTGTCCACACACAAAAAAAAAGCTATCACCTTTGACAAGTCCCATAAGGAGAGTTTGGCGGTGTGGTGACATGCACTATTGAAAAAGATGCTCAGCTCAATGTTGGTCCTTTTATTTAGGTGTTGAAATATGGATTACAAAACCTAGTTTGAGGCATTTGGCAGTCTTGGTGAATGCAGCGTTGCCTTCCCGATCAGCTGCCATTCCAGGGCACTCACATTGATATTCTGTCGTCATCTTCCCTGTGGTAGCATCTTATGGCATCAGTGGCTTTTCATAGCCCTTCTAAATCCATTCTCTGAAATTTGGACCCTTGTGGGACCAATGCAAGTGGTACAATGCTGATGATGTGATGTGTCTTCCTCTGTGTAGGTGCCTGGGTCCCTCTATCCAGTTACAACCATTTGGTGGTGCTACCCATTTATGAAAACTGCCTTGTTTTGTTTTAGCACTATATCACACCCAGCTACAATTTCTGCTGTCACTGACTAGCCATTATCTGAGAAAAAAAAATATTGATTGTGAGAAAAAGGAATGGGATAAGTGTACTGGGATAGAGACTTTCTTCCATTTTATTTTAGAGTAACTAGAGACTGGGAAATTAGATAAATTGTGAGTCTGTCTGTTTGCAAAATATAGCAAAGCAAATTTCAGGAGAGGCAAAAATTCAATAACTGAGAATGAAGTCAAACATAACCCTGCAGCTATTTTTAATTCACTTGTAAAAGAACACGATCACTAATAACTTGAAACATCTCATGCAATAAGTATTATTCTCATGTGCTCTTACTCACAGCTTTGTCTTCAGGGACATGCATTAAATGGTCTGGTGCAGCAGAATTTCAAAGAGAAAATATGCTGTGGCTGCTGAGAAGAGAAAAATACTCCAGAGAGGATGTTTCTACCAACACTACCATAAGAAACTGATGTTGCTTAAAAGAATAAGTAAAGGTGTTGCCGAGGAGCAGACCCTAATGAGGAAGTCTGATACCTAGTTAGCCGTTAGAAATCAGCACGTCTGTTGACATCTATAGATTTATGGCAATCTACACCACATGGCCCATAGCATATACATTGCTTGATTTCAGCATAATATTCATGAACTTGCACAGCAAACTCCAAGCATGTTCCTGCCAAGGGCAGAAAAAAATGTTTTTCTTCAAACAACCAATTATTGTAATTTGAGGATGCATTCTTCCTTGAACGCAATTCTTTACAGGTGATTAATAGGATAATTATAACTTATTATCTGCCCTTCACTTTTACAAATAATGGTATGTAGTGGAACCCTAGTTTAAAAACATTGGCAAGATGAACTTCAGTTTCTAAACACTACACATGTAATTGAACTCAAATTAGAAAGGTTGGGAAAGGCCTTTGTAAGGTACTCTGCAGTTTGTCAGATGTATTTATTCATGTGCTGAGGATTAGAATTCATAAACATTTTGCAGGGTTTTTTGAAAACTTTTTCTTTTCTTTTGTTGTTTTTGGCCAGCACTTGTCAATACAGAAATTCACTGCTTCATATGTTCTATTACCAGCAGAATAACATTTTTTAAAAAAGAGTAATTGTACAACTAGCCACAACTTCCAACTTTCATGGAGAGCTGGTCTGATATGTAGAGGTAACATCAAATTTACCAGTGAAAAATGCTTTCTTTTCTTAATTTGTCTGTGAACACTGAGAAGGAAAACAGGTTAACATCCAAAATAGATATATTTCGCTCTTAGTTATATACGGCCTGTAGCACAGTGGTCTGTTTAGCAAGATAACTTTTTATTCTTCTCTTAACAAATGCAAGTGGAGCCACGAGGAAAAGAATACACTATCAAGTTAATCTTCTTTAAATAATTTGAGCATGGTACAGGAAACTCCTGCATACAGTTGTTGATTTTGAAGACTAACCAAAAAAACTATTAAAAAGGTCTCTTTCTCTTGGAAGAGCTCAGAATTTAAATGAGCTGTCAGACCCATCTATGTGTGGTCAATACTTCTGAACTTCTCTGTAGAAGTACTTTTGAACAATAATTTCAAATTTTGACAGAAACACAGATGGGATTATAATTGTTCGTTTTCTCTGATTGGAGGTACTTATATTGTTAATTGTTTCTTTCTAAGACCTAATTCCCTAAACAGAGGTGCCTAGTGCCTTTTCAGATACCTTAGGGTATCCAGGACATCGGCACAGGATGGTTGATCTAACACAGAGGAGATCCACACCCTTTCTAAGCTGCAACTGGAAATCGGGCAAGACACCTTATGGTATCTGAAATGTCCCAATCTGGTTTGGCTCTGTGAATCGCTCCTTAAACTAGGAGAAAACTAAAAAGGAAATTATAGAAGTGAAGGTAAGGATAAATTTTATAAAGATAAACTTATTCATTAGAAAGTTTACATATAAAATTACTTTTAAAAAAAGACTTCAAGATCTCAGGTTTTCTTGTCCATGTTTCTGTGTACAAGCAGAAAATTTCCATGTCACTTTGAGAAAAATCCATTTGACCATTTGCAGAGCTAATTAGGAGCACTGTAGGTTATCTCCTTGGAAGGAAATCTTCCTAAGAGGTGAGAAGAGATTAAGCAGCTGGATTCCCTTGAAATCCAGAAAGAAAACATGGAAATCCTTCTGGATGGTAAAAAGCCAGGATGAGCCTCAGTTGCTTTAAAATATCCCTGAATTTTCTCAACATGATTTGAGAACTTGTCCATTCAAAAGCATCTGTCAAAACAAAGGAAGTGATAAATTCAGACAATTAGAAGAGAGACATTGCTTTTAAGCCTAAGCATTTCTGAGATGATGATATACTCTTGTGCTTAAAATTTAATTCTCTCATTTATTGTGACACTCTTTAAATGATTCTACAGTTTTTGACAGATTGGTTGTATAGTTTCAAATACTTATTTTTAAAGCATATATAGATATATATATATATTACTTCAATTAAGAAAACCATTAAATGTTAAGATTTGTATGTTATTCCAAGAAGCGTGTTAAAATTGGGTAGAATATTGAGATTTTTCCCAAAAATCTTTGTCATGGAGAATGGAAATTCCACACTATTTTGTCCATCCTAGCTTCAGTGCTATAAAGACCTCTGCTATGCCTTTCGGTGCCAGGTGGTGGTGAGTAAGGCTGCTCTATACACGCAAGGATAGATTCTGGTTTCTTTCCTCCACATTCCTTTTGAAGAGGCACTACTTGGATTTAAAAAGCCCTCAGGGATAAGCTTTCCTTGAGTTCAGTATCCTAAATCCTGCAGCTTATTTCCAACATAACTGCGTTCAGTTGGGGGTTCTTCTGCAGGCAGAGAGAATGAGGAAGGATTCCTTCAAGCTCAAAACCCTTTGAGTCAAAACCTAAGGATTTAGTTCTTCCTTCATCCCATCCCTTTTCAAGCAGTCAGGTGGGATATTTCCATGGGACACAGAAGTCAGTCTAACGTCCTGGTCCCTCTGATCTGCCTACAGATTTGGGCAGCGACTCTTAGCTGTACGTGGTACAGCCGTTTGCCGTGGTCTATAACAAGTGCTAATTAGTCGCAGATGGGGTCATGCTCTTCTTTGCATAGAGGAAGCGGAGAAGTGCAGTCCACAGCGTGCTCTGCCCAGCGGGACCCTGCAACAAAGGCACACAGAGGATGCATGTCTGCTCTCATTAACTGTGGCAGCCAAGGCTGAATTTGGCCCTAAGTGAAAAACATTTTGAAGTGACTAAATTTAACATCTTCTAGTAAATATTCTTCTGGCTTGAATTTCAGTCTGAAGCAGAATTTGACAAAACATTGTGATTGGTTGGCTCCCAAGCGTGCTTGAAAACTTATACTGGACAATTTTCTTGCAGAGTGTGAAGTATGTGCCTCTTTCTTGCAATCTGTTGAGCTGGCATTCAGGAGGGGATGGTAATTTAAGTGGAAAGCTCGTACTCTGCAGCTTTCCTGCTGATGATGAAAAGTTGGCATTTTCTCCTTTGTGGAATTCAGTGTGAATCTGGGGCTGCTTGCCAGCTAGGCAGTGAGCTCTGCCAAGAGGGCCTGGACTGCGTTAAAAAGGGGTTATTTGCCAAAACAGGTAAGCATTTCTCTCTCCAAAATGGAAATATTCATGGAAGTGAATATGGCCTGAGATCAATTTTAAATTGCATGGTAAACTTGGTCACAACCTCACATCCTCATTGTTAATCTGAGTCTAATACTAGAAAATAATTAACACTGAGTCTAAGCCACCTGTCAACTGCAGCTTGCATAAACCCAGAGTCCAGAAACTGGCCCAGAAATAGAGAATTAGATGGAGTAGGAAACTGGATCAATGTGCGTGCCAGAGTTCAGCATGGTGACATCAAATTCCCCAAGGTGGGCAGGAAGTGGTTTGGCAAAGACAACAGAGAATATTCTGATTCCAAAGCTACATATTTCCAAGGCACCTCTTGTTTTTCGGGGACTGGTAGGTGCTAATGACCCTTTGTGCCTTTGAACCTGTTCCCTACTGAAAACTGAGTTGTTTATGTACTGCATTGTAACTGTGGATCACGAAAATACCTGCCTAAAGTGCCTATATATAAACAGAAAGTGCAGAAACTTTGAGAAGATTGCTGATATAAGAACACAGAGGACCTGTGGGATCTTTGAACTTAGTCCTCTGTAATCATAGGCAGCCCTAAGAGCAGCAAAGCCCAGTCTTGGTGCTAATATGCTTCTTGCACGGTTTATTTGGGAAAGGGAGGCTGTAGCGCTTGCTCCTGCAGCCTAGGCATCCCTGAGGAGCCTGCCTGCCTTCTCCCATCCCTCTGCTTCTGTCAGGACTCTCCATGCTCCTTACCTCGTGCTTACAATTGCCTCATTTTTCAGTTATCTCTAACTGTACTCTGGAACAATCTTCACTGAAGCTAATCTTGGTGCTTTAAAACATGAGAGTGCTAAGGACAATACAGATGTAGCCAGATTTTCTAGATTTTCCAGCTCAGTACAGACTGCTGTACTTTCGGATTCTCTCCACATTCCCAAGGATCATTTCAGATCACCTTCTGGGCACATGAAATTTCCATCGTTAATTCCTTCTTCAAACATTTGTTGATATGCCTCTGGCAGACTTTGGCGGCCCAAGTGATTTTTGCCCATTTACATTGTTTTTCCTGCTTTGAAAATGATTAGTGGACACAGTTTCTACTTTCATCTGCTGCTTTGGGCACAAAAGCCCAATTCAGCCTTGTAAAAGCTTTGAAAATGTGACCCTTTGTGTCTGGTCCAAACTGTCTCTCCAGCGGTTTGGTTATTTCTGCGCTGACTTGAGCTGTTCTTCTCTGAAAGATTTCTTTCCTGACAGTGTATTTCCAGTGCTCTTTTCAGCTTCCTTTCTGTTAGCCTCCAGATTTAATAGACTTCATGATCTGAATGCCAATAAGTGTAGGAGGGAAGGTGATGGTGCCGTATATGCCAGGTGTAGAGTAATTTCTTTTGTTCACTGTTGGGTCTAACTGCTGATCTTTTCCAGGGACACCCCTATGTCTATACAGTTGTAGCCAACCAGTGGATAGCTGCCAACAGAAATCATTCTTTCGAATGCAGACAGTCTCATTTCAAAGTGTATAGAAATAGCTGCCATAACCCACCGGCTTTACGTCTACAGTGGTTTTGTAATGGTACTGCATTTGGGCTGAACAGGATATATGTTGTAATGAACTTACTTCTGGAGCCTGATAAGGTTTCCCTGATATGGAAGAAGATCCAAGTTCTGCTGTCCCTAAGGGTGAGGAGGCAGAATTGCTCCGGAGAAGAAGCTGAGCTTGGAATACAACATGAAAGTTTTGTGGAAAAAAGAGTTAAGGAAACGATCAAATATGACTATTGTATTCACATCACCCACAGGTCTGTTAGTAGAGCTAACAGATTGAGTAACGTTTGGGATAATCATTGGATGTCTGACCCTTTTTCTTCTTTTCTTTAATGATTCATCATCTTATCCTGATTTTTAAAAACACATCTGCCATTTCTAAATATTCATCTGATATGTCTAGATATTCAAATGTAGCCTACTCATTAAACAATTTATTTCTGTACTGATAAATAAAGAGGAGTCATTGATATATTAGGAAAAATCAAGAAAATTATTTAGCTTCTGCAAAAATCCAGCTCTGAAGAAGGCAACAAAATATTCACCTTTGAATAGGAAATCCCCTCTAGCTATCTCTACGTCAGTTGCTCGCAATTAATATTTAGTACAAGAGGTCTGCAGAAAGATTCTCAAGGTACTCAAAGGGCAAAGCAAGACACAGCTCTCACATCTTGCAGTCTGGCAATTCCCATACCTTGTACTATTATTACTACTGTTATAGCTTGGAGCTATTTTCTTCTACTTCAGGGTCGTCGAAGCCTTAGGAATTAGGAAATTGTCAAAACAGAACCTTAAGCTACTGTTTACTTCCCCTTCTCTGTTCCTGCACCCAGTACGGCCAAACAGAACTTCAGGATTTTGTCCTCTTCCGGCCCAAATGATAAATTACTTTAAACAGAAAATAACAAGTGATAAAAACGTTATTTATCTATATAACCCAAGGTATGGATTATGAAGATTATTATATGGATTATTGTTCTAAAATCTGTGAAGCTTGATCTGTTGGTGGGCATTTTCATAAATAGTTTTCCCCCAGGTACCTGCAAGAGTTACCAAATAGAGTAACCTATGAAGACTGTGAAGTAAATATGGTTTAAGAATTGCAAACGTGTCTGTAAATATTGTTTTTATTGTAATTGCTCTCTTCGTTCTAATCCATGGTACATCTTAGATAGCAACAGTCTTCCTTTGCAGTTTGGCCTCCTTGGTAATCAAGTAGAGTTGGGACCCAGTCAGGTCCTACCAGCACTTCTCTGCACACTTGCTCACTGTGCAGAATGGAGTGGTTTATGCTATTTGAAAACAAAACATAGTGCTATTGTTTCTAGCCACAAGGAAATTTTCCAGCTGCAATCCCGTATGGGATTCTAAGGAAATAATGACATGAACAGCTTTATTCATTTTAGTGATCAAGACTCCAAAAGACTGGTGATGTTTGCGATGTCTTTATCACTGACAGACATTCACTGCTGATCGTAATGGTAGGATCCCAGAAGTTCTGGGATTTGTAGCCGAGCTTGCTTAAAATAGCACCACTAGTGCTGGAGTATTTACTCTTCAGTTACTTCCCACTTTGTGTACTTGGATCAGAGCTGATTTTATCTAGTTGGTGGGTAGCAATGCAGCGGTAGCCACCCGGAGGACAATATATGTTGGCTACCGAACTATTAACTTCACAGAGGAAGCTCCTTGGGTGGGCTTCACTTGACCTAGTTTAAAGTAGACCCAGGCGTGCTTAAGAAAGGAGTTTTGTCTGCAGTACAGATGTCTCCTGTCAATGGTGGTCGAACTTCCTTAGCTTTAGAGAAGAAAGATCGGTATTGATATCGCTCTTCCTCGTCTACCT
The DNA here is from genome assembly GCA_009819775.1 of Phoenicopterus ruber ruber. Classification (NCBI taxonomy): domain Eukaryota; kingdom Metazoa; phylum Chordata; class Aves; order Phoenicopteriformes; family Phoenicopteridae; genus Phoenicopterus; species Phoenicopterus ruber. The sequence continues at coordinate 34,657,971 of CM020216.1, forward strand.
TGACACGGTTGCTACTCCTGGCTCCACGGGAAGCACGCCTCCACGCCCGGCCTTAGCAGCCTGGGGGGGACCGCGAAAACCGGCTGCTCTCTAAGCAGAGCTCAAGGAGACTTTAATTACTACAGTACAAGAAGAGGCATTTAGCCCAAACAATGTTTTACCCATTTTCTAGGAGAAAATGTATGCAAGATGGACAAAAAAGCACACGTGGATGAATTTCAAAATACGGTTTGCTTGATATATCTGTCCATTGCAGGGCAAAAATAACTGTGCAGTAACTGAACACTTCCTTCTGCTAATTTACTATGACGCAGCCCTACTCAAAGAATATACAATTAAAACTGGCTAAGTAAAATGCAGCTGACTATAAAAAAACTTATTTTGAGAACTCTTACTGCTGATCTGTATAACTATTTCTTATCTACTACTTTATTTGAAATTAATGCAAAGCTAGTGAAAGCAGCTGTGTTTTATGGTTTTCCCCTATAAATCTTAAAATGTGTAAGATGGTTAGATGTAACAACACCAGAAAAATAAAGATAATAGAGTGCACACTTTGGTTCCAGTGTGGCTTCAGCAAGGTTTTGTTTGGAGTGTCCAGCTGCGTATACAGACGCAGTGGAATTTGGTTTGTGAGGAACCTACAAAAATTACACAAATAACTAGCATTTTTTTAATGAATAATACACAGACATGCACCTGCTTCAGAGACTCCATAGATTAGTCTTGCAGCCAATAGAAAAGCCCCTTGGAATTCAATTACATGGCTGGAAAACAGAAAACAAAATCATGGCTATACTTTTAGAACTGATACCAGCAAAATGTTAACCAGTTCTTGGGCCGAGCTTTTCCTGAGGATTAGATTGTTTCAGTTTGTTTTACTTCCCTGTGGCTTATTGAAAATTTATATTATTCTATTCTTTTCTTGCAGCTGGAGCCTCTCCCGGAAGATATTGTGCACCAAATCCCCAATACGAATGCAATAGCTTCTTTAAAAAAGACCACTGAAATTCAAAGTATGTTTCTCGGTTTGGGTTGGTGGGTTTGGGGCATTTTTTATTATTAATTAATGTCATAGACATTAAACTATTGTTTCAGAGAAAAGAACAGGCAAATGTTTTATATATAAACCAACATGCTGTGTCTAGTGTGTATGTGTATATATAAATGCTTTTATTTTTGTTTCTTTGACATCTCCTAGTTTCTGCTATGTATTTAGCCCTGAAAAAAATAACCCATTGACATTATTTAGAGCCTTCCAATTCCTGAATATTCCCAAATCTTTCCATTCCAGAGCAGCTTGGATGAAATAGATGTTTGTCAGTGAGGGACAGGAACAGACAGGTAAATTAGAGCTCTAACAAATAGTTTGTTCAGATTCTGTTTGTGCAGCCCTTTACAAGTTACTCGTTTTGAGATGTATAGGAGCTTGAGATAAAGTTAAAAAGCTCAAAATGGGCACTGATCCATGGAAAAATGCTAACAAATACATGATTTTATTCTGTTTCTGGTGCAGAGGGTACTTGATTCCTTCACTTGTGTGCCCTGACCCCAATCCTTTACTACCCAGATGCTTTAGGGCATTTGCTCCAGTCTCATGGAAAAATTTTCTCTTTGCCATCAGTTGCCTTAATCCAACTGAGCAGACTTCCCTTAAATTCTCTAATCTTCTGCTCTTTGCCATTTTACCGAGGCAGTGGGAGCTTCCTGACTTCTACTGTTTGCTGGCTCCTTAACAATAACAAATGGATAACAAATGTTTTGCTTCATGTTAGATGAATCACAAATAATTGGGATTCATCTGTATAATATAAATGCAGTTTTTAAAAGGGACACCATGCATTATCCATTGATCATGCAGCAATTATCAATCTGATTTTAGTTGTGAAGTGACAATTAAAATTCATTGTAGGTATATAATTCTTCCTTCATATCCACTACTCACCTAGATAGGCAAATGCTCTAAGTAAATCAGCTGCATATGATAAATTCCAGTAAGTCATTTTTGCTGGGTGGTATGTCCGAGGGTAGCTCACGAGTTAGTATCTTCCTTAAAATTCCCTGTTAATGATCTGGGAGGAGTCAGCAAGTTAAGGAAATTCGTGTACTATGCAGGATAGAGCAGATTTGCAAATTATAATGAGGACAGAAAGCTGCACACAGGCCACAAACATGAAGAGAGAATATGCAATTCTGTTTGAGATAAGACATGCATTTAATGAAAATGGATCTGAAACAAAAAAGGGTGAACTGAGAAAAAAAAATAACTAATACTGGCTCCAGAAAGGCATAGCGTCTTACTAGAAATACACACAAATGATGGCAGTTCAGAAAGAAGGAATGGATTTAGGAACAAATATATAGTGTGTGTCTAAAAACATAGTTCGGAGCTCTGCAGAGTGGCTTAACTTTGCTTGTTCAGAACAAGCTTAGGTTTGAGCTGAACTGGTACATTCACGACAGTCTAGTGGGCTGTTCTTCTGAAACCTTAAGTAGGGCTGCTCAGAGCTTGGAGTTATTTATACACAATATTCTGTCTTTTTTTGCAGCTATTGCCTAAAAAGTTACGCATACCTCATTTTGTCTGGAGAGGGACCAAGTATTAGAAAGGAATATGCCTGGATGACAGAAAGGAGCGTTGAGGAAGTTCAGTGCAGCTTTATGGAGGATGCATATTTAGATGGAATTAAGAAAAGCAAGTACACGTGGAATATTATGGGGAGTTATGCAGGCTGAAAAGCATTAGGCTGTGGAGTAGCACCTCAAGAGACACCGAGAAAGTCTGATTTGTTTGGATGATTGCTTGCGCGTATATTGGGTCTGTATTTCTGTGATCCAACTTTTGTAATGAATATTAGCAATATTTTAGAGAAAAAAAGTCCCTCCTCTGTGTTTATTGCAAAAAAAAAAAAAAGAAGACGCAATACTTACTTAGACAATGAGAGGAAACAACTTTTTTCTAACTAGAATGGAATTTGTATAAATGTTTTGTTTGTGACAGTCATCCAAAGCTCCTTTGGAAATGTAATACATTTGGAAGTAGTAGTTCCCACACCCATGTAATATGCTATTTCTAAACAATCCTGTCCACTAGCTTGAATACCACCCCCAAACTGTGTTTTTCAAGCAAGCCATGGTACGGCATGTCCAAATCTATCTGTGAAAGGCAATTACAAATGCCTGTAACAGTGGCAGAAACATTCCCTTTTGTTATTTCCTGGTAATAACCAGTGCTCCCACAAATCTTTGAGGGAGACTTAAGCACATTTTCATGCTGAAAGCCAAAGCATACCTAGAAGACTGATTTGGTTTCATTGTTTGTTCTTGCAAGCCGTGATTGCTCTTCAAGTTTTGTATGAATGAAACCAGCAGTATGCTTCATTCTTTCCCCTGAGCTCCACCAAGTTCTTCTCAATGAATGTAACAGGACCGGTAGAATTTCACATTCCAATATAGCACAGTAGAAATGGCATTTTCAGAGATGTGAGCAGTTTGAGGCAGATGCTTTTTGAGCTCCTTTAATTGTCAGTCCACGACATACCTAGGGTTTCTGACAAAGCTCCTTTGCAGCTGCGTGCTGTGATTGCCTCTCCGGTCCACAAGACTTTGCCTGCAAATCTTTTGGCTGAACACACGTGCAAGCCCTGTATGTTTAGTGTACAACATATAAATGTTGTCCTGTATAAAAAGAAGCTTGCAAAGCTGTTCTGCTTACCACAGGTGTTTGTAAATTACAGTTTTCTGATTTTAAAGAAAAATCTACCATTGCTTTTTCACCAGCACCAGAAAGCCCTCTTTGCATGAGGTACTTGCTGCTACCTGGATGCTGTTCCTAATTGGGACTGCTTTAAAATTTCCTCCCACAAACCGCAAACACCCTGCCCTGTACTCGCCTTCTCCGAGACCCTCCACTGCAGCAAAGGTGCTGCCACCTGCTTCCTGGCCTGACTCTGCTCTCCCTCTTTATCGCTGAAGCCCCTCTCATAATACAATTCTCGGTGCAGGGAAACAAGGAAAATCACCGATCGCTTGGGAGTGAAGGGCAGTTAAATGGGCACAGAGAGGCCACTAATATGCTTGAATTGGCCCTGAGTTTTAGTGTTACAAGAAAGTCAGGATTCAGGGGGCAGCTGGTGTGCGAGCCTGCGTGTGAATGAACAAATGCGATGTAGCAATCCTCGCTGATGCTGTTTTATTGTTGCTGCAGGAGAGCAACACAGTGGTAGCTGGTTACTAATATTTTATTTTATGAATAAGAGCCCTTGAAAACTCCAGCAGTGAACATGGGTTCATTTCTTTTATAGGCAAGAGGGGGTATTATTCCCATGCCAACAGATTTGATATTCTCGCACATCTGTTTCTGCAACAAAAACCCCACCCACTCTGCGAACATTTAGCTCATAAATTATAGGGTTTGAATTGGGTGTATATTGCAAAGACTGACTTTTGCACATATGATCTGTGAGAACATTGTGGAATGCTCATATAACTTTTTTGTTTGTTTTTAGTGTATTTTTTAATGAATAGAGAATATGGTCTCTGAGCACAGTAATAATAGAGAATATTTTTGTCTTGTTTTTATAAAATTTGCCAGGCTCCAATCATTGAGCCTACTGTTATGTACATAACTTTTTAGCTGTGTCTTTCATGCTTTTGGAGCAAAGCCAACCTCCTAACACTTAATCTCAACTTTGTAGGATACTTAATACACTTTACATTTTATCCCCAGAAGGTCCCCGTTATTTAAAGATTCTGCTAACTACTCAAACGTGCAGACTATTAGAGTTCAAAGAAACACGCTGGCCATGCTCGCTGGTTGTTCTCGCAGATTGACTTGGGCTTTCATCTTGCAATGATGTTTTTGAATAAAGACATTTTCAGGCTTTATTGACAGCTGCTTTCTCACTGGAGGGAAAAGTTCATCTTTGGAAAAGCCTGAAACTGTGTTGAGAGCCGAGTTACCAAAGAGCGAGTTTTCAGCAGCCTTTGTGCAGCGCAGGCAGCACCACCGCTGGCCTGGCTTCCCAGCTGTCAAAGCCTCCAGCTACCCTCCGGATAAGCACCTCGACTCAGCCCACTGCCCAGCTGCCAAAATCCTCCTTTTAGCCCTCGGAAAAGTCCCCTACTTGATCCCCTCTCTTTCACAGCTGTTGAAACCCTCCGTCTAATTCCCAGATAAGTATCCTGATCCAACCTCTGCAGCAGCTGCTGGAAGCTTCTTGCTAAACAGTGAATAAGCTCTGGTCCAGAGCTCCCAGCCTTCCCAAAGCTCCTCATTTCCAGGTGTCATCCACCTGGCAATTAGCGAGCGCTCGGTGGATTACTGCACTGTAAGAAATACATATGTAAATTCTTACTTGTTCACCTGGTTACCACTAATCAACCTCTGTTTCTTAATAGCCCTGCAGTAGCAGACCGTGTCATGTGTTGACAACGAGTTACCTGCCGTTATTGTTTGCGTTGCTCGAGAGGCTTCTTACTGTCTCTTCTGTTGCAGGCAGAAAGCTGAGAATACTCGTGCTTTTAATCCGCTGCTGTGTTTTTACACAGCAAACCAGAAAGTTCTATTCCTTATGATATCTGGCAGCTTTCCAGCAACAGCCAGTTCATATATGAAAGTTTTAAATAAATTATTGTTCTAGTATACGCCCTGAGGTTGGAGGAGAAAGAACATCCAGGACTAACAAACCTGATTGTTCTGGCAACATCGCTTCAGTCCGAGCTGGCATTTCTGACTTTTTTCCTTTTCAAGACAGTGCTGTGTGAGCACTTTGTACAACAATGTTCATTTTTCTAGTCCTATTTGCTGTATATGCATCAACTGTCTGCCATATCGTAGCTTCTAGGTATTAACCCTGCCCTGAACTCCCTTCATCTTGCGTAGATAAAGCCAATAGCTTGTCTGACAGTATGAGTTCATTAGCCTGTGTGTTACTCCTCCAGTTTATTACCTTCTGGGGAAGGGTGTGACACAGCCCTTGGAATGAAAGCACTTTCCAACTTGGCATTCTTAGGTTCAGAAACATACCTCTTTGCTGCAGTCTGAAATTTCAACTGTACTGCTTACACCGCAGTGATTTTAAATTATAATCACCCAGTGTTGAACTAAGTGATTACTATGCTTGTACCACCATGCTAGCTAAAATTCCCATAAATTATTATGTGTGTTTTCCTTAGGCAAGTACTGGAAGTCTGTGGAGCCATACTCCGTGCCAGTGGATTGTGCTCTGGCTGAGTCTCAGAAACAAGAGAGGGAGGAGACAGAAACGGTGTCTGCTATGGCCTCTCTTTCCGTGGACGTCGAGCAGTGTATCCCTCAGGAAGGCAGCAGGTAAGCGTATGCAATTATTGCAGAGAACAAGGTTTTTACTCCAGTCAAGCGAGATGAAGACTGCTAGTCTAAGGGTTGTTTCAAAATTATCTGCTAATTAAGGTACCTGGAATTTTTCATCCCTGGATTTGAGTTCTCTCACTTGGCCACTGGAAGCAGAGGTATTCTATGCTGGCAGGTATTTTTTGGCATGTGTAATTCTCTACTAAAGTTCACGATCAGTACAAGAATGTTGTTTTGTCCCCACATCTAATGCTCTCTACTACATAAAAAGTGCAATATCCATGTGAGGAAAAATAAACATGATCAAGTGTAATCAACCATATTCTTCTCATTGGAAGCTATTCAAACCTGGTTTAGTTCTAATTTTCTAGGAAGGCATTTAACACACGGTCAGATAAATTTAATAAGGATGGGCTTAAATCATTATTAAATGATATTAGACAGGCATTAAAAGTTACTTCCCTGGAAGCGATGGAACAGTGCCAGTATAAAACTTAAAGCAATCCTGACCAGGATTAAGGCCAACATTTTCTGTGTACCAAGCTGAAGGTACAACAGAAAAGAAGGAGAATGCTGATTTTTCCAGCTTGCCAGCTGTTTATTTACATTAATGAAGATTGCTTTCAATTTCAGAAATTGAGAAGATGATACAGTAACGGCTGTCGGTTGTTTTGCCAATTAGAGGTGAAAGAAACTGATAGCCACTGCATACTGTGTCATCTACAATACAGTATTTCTTCAACGAGTCGTTAGGAGTCAGAAAAGCCACTGCAGAAGGTCTTGGAGTTTCCCATTTACTCGTTTTAAGGACAAACTTTCCTGGCCTTCTCCAACAGAGGAAGACCCAAAATGCAGTGGAACCGTTCGGTTTCCACCACACAGAGAAAACAGGGGAGGGAGGAGGAAAGGAGAAAAAAAGCCTTATAAGGAGACTCGTCGGCTCCCTGCGGGCAGTGGAGCAGAGCTGTGTAACAGGAGAGAAAGGAGGGAGCTGTGGGTAGGCAGAGCGGTGGTGGGAGTGGAGCCAGAAGGATCCATGGCTCCTACGTCGTGATAGCTGCTTGTTTGAGTCAGTTCTTGCCTCCCGCGTTGGCTCTTTTAATCAGAACTGAACCGATAGGCATCCGGGGGAATCGCGCGGCGCTAAAAGCTACGGATGCGTTTGGGAGTGCACGTCGCTCACAACAGTGGGAGCGCTCATCTGTCAATGAGTTAACAGACATGGCTCAAAGGGACACACAGGGAGCAGAGCTAGCTAGCAAAGTTTGCAGTATTTACAAAATTACCTTTCCGATTGTAATTACATTTTAATATGCTATGGTTATTGTTGTGCTAGTATCATTACAAACAAATCCATAAAAGCTTAGGGAAGAATCCATGGAGAACGGGAGACATATTTTAGATTTGTGAGAGTGCTAATCAGTGCTCAGCTAAGGAATAATGTAAGGTCTGTCATATAAATTTGTGGCAGCTACGAGACACTTCTGCTAGCCAGGGAGAGAAAGGTGCCTGCTCGTGTGTGCGTAGCTCTGAAATATAAAGAATTTTAGTTAAAGTGTTGGAAATAATGCAGTCAAACAAAGTAAACCTTTAAATTGTCTGGAAAAGTGTGTGGTTAATTTTGTGTATTTTTAAATTGCTCAGAATAACCAAGAATTGTATTTGTTATGTGCCTCCACTCGCTTAAAACTACAGCCATTGAGAGCAACTGCTGATCCTACATGATCTGAACAAAATAACCCTTTGACTAACGCTGCACTTAATTATTGTATTTATTACCTACCTACTGATAACCTGTGACAGTTTCCACCCATTCTGAAAACAGAATTTCAGGGCGGAGCTGAGAGAAATGGAAACAAAAGGATGTACTGAAATGTACACAAGTGGAATTCATGTGGCTGCCAGATTCATTACACTTCATCAGTTCTGAGCTCTTATAGGGACGAATCCATCGTGATGAATTGTTCTGTGGAAAAATGGCTTCGTTTGAAACATCTTCTGTGGTGCTGCAGAGATTTTTCAGCAGCACAAAACCCCCCTATGCACGCATGCGTTCCTAAGTCTGTTTCCACATCTGTAACCCACAAAGAAGTCACTTGAAGCCAGATGGCCATCAGAGAGCAACAGGACAACATAAGTGCTGTCCCACTGGGCCAAAATTGATAGTTAGGTTTTCTGAGGCTTTGGGACATCATTCTCTTTGTTTTCTTCTGATGAATGTAAGCAGGAATATGGAATCAAAAATGATTACCCTGAAGGTCTGATTTTGAGGGTCCTCTGAGCTGCGGGGAGACCTGAGAGGACCTGGCTGCACTTTGAGCATGAATGAAAGTCCAGCACGGGATCATAAATCCAGGGACTGATTCAACATTGCACACTCCGGTTTCGTGCCAGTATCATTTCATTCATTTCACGAAAACATGCTGTTCATTTCATAGGCACATACCAACACGAACTGCAGTAATGTAGTGATGAGTCCAGCTTTGCTTTTTCACATTTGTTGTGTTTGTTGTAATTAAGGACCAAGTATGCAACGGTCCTTCTCCAGCCCCTTTCTATGGCAAACGACAGGGCTGCAGGGATGTGGGAAGTTGTTTGGGCTCTCAAGCCTTCTTGATAAGGTCACTGTAGATGCACCCCTCCTCCCTCCGTTTTAGATGAGGGCTACCTTCTGAAGACCTGTGTTGTGGTTAACCCCAGCCAGCAACTAAGCACCACACAGCCACTCACTCCCCCCTGCCCCTGGTGGGATGAGGGAAAGAATTGGAAGAGTAAAAGTGAGAAAACTTGTGGGCTGAGATAAAGACAGTTTAATAGGTAAAGCAAAAGCCGTGTGTGCAAGCAAAGCAAAACAAGGAATTTATTCCCTGCTCCCCATGGGCAGGCAGGCGTTCAGCCATCTCCAGGAAAGCAGGGCTCCATCATGCCTAACGGTGACTTGGGAAGTACAAACACCATCACTCCGAACGTCACCCCCTTCCTTCTTCTTCCCCCAGCTTTATACACTGAGCATGATGCCATATGGTATGGAATATCCCTTTGGTCGGTTGGGGTCAGCTGTCCCAGCTGTGTCCCCTCCCAGCTTCTTGTGCACCCCCAGCCTCCTCGCTGGTGGGGTGGGGTGAGAAGCAGAAAAGGCCTTGACTCTGTCTGGGCACGGCTCAGCAATAACGAAAACATCTCTGTATTGTCAACACTGTTTTCAGCACAAATCCGAAACACAGCCCCATAGTAACTACTGAGAAGAAAATTAACTCTATCCCAGCCAAAACCAGCACAACCTGTTGCAAGCCTTTGCATTGAGTGTTTGTTTATTTGGGAAAGTTGGTTGTGACAGGTAGGGCGGGATGAGAGCAGAAGGCGCCACGGCTAACAGGGCAGCCTGAAGGGTTCCTTCATTACACCAGGAGCTGATTTACTTTCTCTTACTTCCCACCATGGTCAGCCAGGCTGATAATTCTGGCCTGCATCTCTAACCCTATTTCACTGAATTGATGGTAGAGATCCTGTTGACTTCAGCTTTGGATGGTCAGGCCTCCAGATGAAGAGAGCGGTAGCAAGAGTCTCTTTGTGGGAAACTCTTGCCAGTTATGTTGGAGGATATATTGGTGTTTGGAGTGAGATGACTCACTTCAAACTCAGATTTTGGGTAAAGCAGCTCTTTTCCTGGCCAACTCATATCTGACTCATTTACCACTCATGAATAAAGGATAAAATGCTCCTGGCTAAGGCCCATCTTAAGTATTTCTCTTTCTTTCTTCTCTCTTTCTTTCTTTTCTTCAAGTGACAGTGCCGATTATTTTTTTGTTTGATTTTCTCTGGCAGGGTAAATGAAGAAAACCGTGAAAAGCTGCTACGCTTTTGGTGTTTTATTTTACCAAAGCACAACTCTGCATTTTAAGATCCAATTGAAACTTGATTATAGACTTCAGAAGAGAACAGATATAGAAAAAAGAGTTTGTGGATAGGAAAGAAAACATGCATGATGCTAACAGAGATTTAAATACAGATGCAATTAAAGGAACAGGCATGCCCTATAAAACTTTTCTAGCTACCATAATTTTTGTGTGTTGATAACTGCTTATTCCCTGTGTGAGATACAGAGTTAGCTGATTAGAATTTTGCTTTGGCCAGACATCCGTTTCAGAAATCGTGCTGTGAAAATATTCAGTACAGTGTTGTCCCTGATACATCGGAGCTTCTGTATGTTTCTTCTTCAAATGGAAAAATAAAAGGGTGTGGAGGGAGATCTCTTGCACTTCCTATTTTTACAGCAAACAGTAAATCTTGAGAAGTACATTTATCAGAATTGGACTTTATGGCCCTCATTCAGCTGAGCACAGATTTTACTCAAATGGAAATGAAAACAAAGTGTAATTTTTAGGTATTACTCTTAGTGGTACAGAGCTACCATTTGCAGTTTCAGTCACATTGCATTGTATTGCATACATTACAGTATATACTAGAGCAACAGGTTGGATCATGGGGTACAGCTAGCCACCATCTAGGGTCACTTGCCGCGTTTATGTATCACCTCATAAAGCTTCACTTAGCATTTCACTATTCGGGTATCCCCCTCAGCTGTGCTGAGTAACCTGCACCTACCTGGCCATACCCCACGGGATCTGCAATCACAGCCCGGCTCAGGAGCTGAAGAACAGCTTCCCCAGGTGAGGCTGCAGCCTTACCTTGCCCACCGTCCTCTCGTCCCCCAGGGGCGGGTGCGTAAGGAAGAGAGCCAGGAGCAGAGGAGTTTGAGCCAGCCTTGCCCCCGTGAGTCAGTAGATCTCGACAGCTGTATCTGACCCATCCTGTGTAAAAACCTCCAGGACACCTACCCAGGCATAAACTCTTCAAAGCTTTTTTTTGAATCAACTTACACCTTTAGCACTCAGGTAGAGAATCCCACAGCCTCATCAGGCATTGCACTGCTTTGCTCTGAACTTATTAACCGATAAATTCACTGGGGACGCCCTAGTTCTTGCATTGTGAGAAATAAAAGCAGCTCTTTTCTTACACACAGTCTCTGCCCCATTACCGGTTTTAAAGGCTTCGGCTGTCTCAAGACTCTCTATTCCTTCTGGTAAGAAAATAATTTTTGCCTCTGATGATTCTTCCCCCTCTTTGTGCCTATTGTAGTTTTCTTTCAGATGGAGTAAGAACTGCACGCAGGACTCCAGGTGTTGGGCACACTGTGGATTTACACATTAGCTTAATGGTGGGGATTTTTTCTTGTTTCTGTTGCTCCCTGCTCTTTTACCATTAACTCCAAGCTCTCAGTCGTAGCCATCACTGCGTACAAACAGTTAAAGCTGTCCTCCCCCTTGTTTTGTGTATTGTCTGTTAGTTTGTGTTTGTTCACCTTCTTTTCCACTCAGAAATGGTGTTATAGGCTTTAGAACTGACTAGTATCGGGAATTTGGCATCATCAAAACCCATTATCACCTAAATCTACTGGTAGTCTGCCAAGTCTTCTTGAGATGCTCTGGAGAATCCCTCCATGGTGAAAATTCACCAATATTATTATCTGTTTCCTACTTTTGGTGGATTGTTCATCTATGAGAGGACCTTCTCTCATAACCTAGGTTCCTCAAAGCATTTGGATAAAATTGTTGGAAGATTTTCTCTGCACAGGAATGTCACTCGATCCCTCTTCCTTCATTTCCTTCAGAAACTTCTAATAAATTTGTAAGGCTTGCTTTCTCTGTAAGTGTTAAGACACAACTCTTACCCAAATTACTATTACCTAAATGCCTACTAATTCTAACACTGATTATAGCTGCTTCCAATTTCCCCAAACAGGCTTTCTGTATCTCCCATAGTTTCCAAAAGGGGAATTGCATTTCTTACCTTCTCTACCTCTTGTGTGGATGCTGAGTTAAGCAGTAGAATAAGCTCAACAATTATTTCTTTAGCAACATCATAATTGCATTCCCCTAGAACTCAGTGCACAAATATCATCTGCTCTTAGCAATTTGGCGATGTTTAATATTTCAGTTTGTTCTAGTGCTGATTCAGTTTAAGATAGTTCATCTGCAAATAATAAAATCTCCCTGACACTTCTCTAGTGAACACAGATATAAATAGTTCATTTTGCTTTTGCGGTCTACCTTCCTTGATGCTCCTTTTATGCTTTGATCATTTCTTCTGATGTATTTTGAAAGATCTTTTTATTATTAGTTTTTATGCCTTTAACATGTTGCTCTTCAGCCTCTCCTTTGGCCTGCCTCATTGAGGGTTTACTTTTAACTTGCCAGAGTTTATAGTTTATTTAATTTGCCTTATTTGGACATTACTTCCTCTTTTGAGAGTATACGTGTAGTTACCTTATTCTGCTCTTAAACTATGATTTTTTTTCTTTTAGTTCCTTTTTCTTTGATCCATACAAAGTCCATTTTTACTAGGATATACACTTACTCAGGATCTCTTATATGATGTCTTTAGACACTCTCCAAATCATCTGCATGATATAGAAATGTACCTCTTTTTCCTCAGCTCTCTGCTACTAGAGGATCACTTTTCAATTACAATGATCTTCCCTGAGACAGCTGAGTTAAATTAGGAACAGATTATGGCATAAAACAGCCATACCATGCCAGAAAATCTATCTTTTGTTCAGCAGTTTCTGTGACTTGGAAACATACCTTATTTTTTAAATTAGAATTACAGAGATTCCTCATAGCTACATCATCACACACATAAAAATAAAAATTTAAGGTAACAGAAACATTTACTTTCTTGGATGATGCACAGGGTTTATCTATATTCTTAAATATTAACTTTTTTTTAAAAAGTGTAGATATGAACTATTTTAAATAATATTCTTATAAATAATATGGTTGCCATTTATTCTCAACTGCCACAGAACAATACTTAAGATGTCACACGTTTTGCCAGATTTTATCCATATGGTAGGATTTTTACCTCATCTATTTCTTTCTTTTTAAGGTTTAAACGGAATCATTTTGTTTAGCATTAACTGCAAAGAGACTACTTCATTCTGCCATAGTGTGAATTGCACATATAGAGAGCTATAGGTGAGCACTCTTTCCGCACACCAAAATAAACAGAGCAGATGCAAGAGGGCTCTGCTCCCAGGAACTTGCAGTTTAAATAAGCCACAGTGAAGCCTTAATGAAAAATCACAGTTCTGGTTCTACAATCATTACAGTCTCAACCCGTATCCTTCTGAATCTGCTGACTGCACAGCATCAGTCCGGATCAGACCCGGGCTCACAGCTGCACCTCTGAGGAACCAGTCAGAGCATACAATACGGCATGGGGTTTTTTGCCTGTTTTATGTTTTTATGCCAACTTCTTGTCAGCCGCAGGAAGACTGACTGAACTGATGTAACTAACAGTGACATAACTGAAGTAACATAAATTTGGCCTGTCAGACTCTGCCCCCTCGATTTTTTTTCTTTTTTTGAGAACGTTTGATTTCAGCAGAATGGGTATATATTGATTCACCGCTCAGTGTTATGGGACTACAGTGTTTTTCTCTCTGTACTCTGGCTCTCACACAAAACTCTGGCCTAAGCCATTATCCCATAAAAATATATGGTTTTAATGATAAGCCATTGGATAGATCCAGTGACTTCTCTGACACTAATAAAAGGAAGTTTAAGCGTACACATAAGTCTTCAAAAGGAGACTGGAGGAGGCTGTGAGAGAACCCACTCTGAGAGCCAGCGGCTGGATTCGCCAGGGCACCCTAACCTCCGCTCCTTTTCCAAAAAGGACCTTGCATCTGGCACTTGCATATAAAAATTGCTACTGGTGCTTAGGCTCTGGTTGATGCAGAATATTTGCGTATTGTTGGAATATGTTGGAATATATTAGAATATATGCCAGCACTCAAGGTCAGTCCTGGCGCTCAGAAACACCCTTATCAGTGAAAAATTGCTCAGGACTAAAATTCTGAATAAGATCGTCTCTCAATTGTACTACGGTCGTGAGAATGCCAGTCTCAGAAGACAAATACATGTGAACAGACTGTTGCATGTACTGCTTCCCTAGGTCCTTATAAACAACCCAAACCCCTACTTTCACTTCCAGAGGTTTTCCAGAGCTCCACTCCTTCCTGCTCTGCCAATCTACAATTGAAATCTATTGACAACTATTTCTTTTCATTTGCTTACTCACGGCAGAACCTAAAACCTGAAATTCCAAATTTCCAGACAGCCCCATAAGGTCCTGGATGTTTAACAAAGGCTTATTGCACTTTTGCGTTATGCCAGAGGACGTGCAGGCCTTCTAAAAGTGGCTGGAGAAAGTGGAAGCGTGTGGTCAGCACAAGAGCAACATACAGCATCAGTAGGAATTCTCGACATCCTTTATCACGCCTGAGGACCTCAGCAGCGGGCTGGGCTCCGTCCCACCCCGGCTGCCCCCGTGCAGTCTCTGCTGCAAGCCAGAACAATGCAAGAGGGGAAAAAGAGGGAATTCAAGAGGGCTTCACCTCGCCTCTCAGGAGCGAGGGAGCTGCAGTGGTTACTGTACATCATAGGAAACATTCTCCACCGTGTGGTGATGAGCAAAAGATTTGAGATTTATAGATTAATAATATTTTAGGGTCAATAACCCTTTGGAAAGTGATTAGTCTGAAAAACATCTTCTTTTTTATATATCATTCATCTGACATATTTTTCAACATACTAGCTGTGATCATTCCAAATCATAAAGGAATAACCTGTATAAAATCATTTAAAGACACACTGCTGAATTTTTCATTGGGAAAGACTTTAATAAACTCCAGATTCATTTAAAGTTCTCTGGCTTCCTTGCTGAATAAACTACCAAAGCCCATGCAAGCCCCCATTAATTACTTTTTTTTTTTTTTTCCATGGGATCTCATGAGTTTGTACTTTCTGAGGGATGTTTTACTGAAGCCAATTATTATACTGGCTTAAAAGATTTAACTGGTAAATGTCTCTTTTATTTGTTAATTTGCATTTACTTTTTACTCTCCTCTCATTTCAAAATTGCTTAAGTGACTATTTTTAAGGAGATCTTAAGCTCATTTGTCATATGGTATTCTGCCAGACTGAGGTGAAAAATGGTTTATGTCCAAAGTCTTACGCCCTTCAGTAGGGAGGTCTCACCATGATCTCAGAAGCTTCCCGTTCTACAATTGCCAGCATAATCCTCAGGTGCGGTAGCTTGTCAGATACAAGGAATTATGACACTTCACGTCAGCTCAGCGTATGTCCCCACTATTTTCTTATTGGTTGTTTTAAAGAGCTCATCTTGCCTAAGCTGAATAATTCCCGGAGGCTTTCAAGTAACAGATACACGTATAATCTCATTTGATATTATTAATAGATACCGTCTCTATAACGGTGATCTGCTGATCGAGCTCAGAATTTGGTCTCAGAAGTTGCAGGCAGGCAGGCAGGCAATGCATGTATGAAAGCACAGAATCAGAAATCAGAGGACTGAAGAAGAACCCCAGAAGAAACACTGCTAACTCCTTGGCTACTAGTGAACTATTTTGCTTTAACGGTATGGGCCCACTTGAAAAAATAAACGCATGTATTTTTAGTTGCAAAAGCTTGTAAAATAAAAGCATCACAGCTATTTTTTTCATGAAATTATTTGACTCTGTTGACACAAAGCATGTACATTTCTGGACAAAAAGTTATAAAATATTCTGACATATTTTAATATAAACAGGAACATTTTCAGTGATTGCTTGGATCTAAAATGTTTTTCCACTTGACATTTGTTTATACTTCCTAGGAAAGAAACTCTATTTACGGATAACTGAATAACACAAATAAACATCAGAGAGAGCTGAAAAATCAGCTTTGATTATGCATGAAAATCTACAATGTCATTGTGTACTCTTGTGCCGTATTCTGATTGCCTGTTTATTTTTACAGAGCTGCTGGCGAGCCCATGGAAGAAGAGCCAGCCTTGTGAAGTGCCAAGTCCTCCCTGATATTTCCTGTGGGTGACATCATTGTGTATCCCCCCAAAGCACCCTCAGACATGTCTTGTCTGCTGCTTGGGTGGCACAGATCAGATGGAACATAAACACTGGGCACAAAACTCTGAATAGCAGCTTCACTTGTTCTTTGGATGGACTTGAAAGGGCCCTGAAGATTCCTTAAATGTAACCGCTACAATTCTAGAGTTACAGTAAAACGGGCTTGGGAGAAAGAGCCTAGAGCATGCTTTTTATATGCTGTTTGACCCACTCACCAACATAAATTGTGAAATAGAGTATTACAAAATTCTACATGATAGATTATAGATACGAGAATTGCAACAGCCAGCAAAATACTCGGTAAACTCCATGAATCACTTTCTGACACTTTTTACTGGGTAATTTTTTTCATACTGCGTTAAAATGTTAATAGAATTTGTTTTCTTTGCTCTGTGTAATGAAAAAAAAGCCACCTTTATTTTACATGCCATTTTTTAACCCCCTGTAATGAGTTCTTAGCTGAATAAGTGAAAGGTGTGTAAATTACGATGGGGGATTTCAGCTAAAGGGAAAGCACTTCTTATTGTACTATAAATGCCCCGAAGTACTATGCTTGGTGGTGCTTTATTTTCTTTTCTCTTTTCCAGAGCATCCCTCCCCAATTCATGGAATCTTTTCTATCACAAAAGTACATTCATGATTCTCTAAGACGAGCGATCTTCTGCCTTTAAAAAAAAGTGCTGTACCCTCCGTAGTTGACAGTAGCTCTCACCAGATGTGCAGCAGAGATCAAGTAGTCTCTGAAAAATGGATGGCTTTTCCAATGTGTTTTTAGTTTGTTCTGAAACGTTTCTGCGTCCTGGCTCTAAGAGCAGCGATCTTCAGTAACTGCGCGCAGCTCATTTGAAGCTCAGGTGTTTCTGTGGAGGTTGTGTTGGGGGTGTTTTTTACAGGTCGTCATGTGAATACGAACTGATTCTTTTATGTAGTCCTGCATCAAGAGAACTGATGTTGCTTAAGAAGCTTCAAAGAGTTTAGGCTTTATTTTAGATCCCCAAAGTGCAGCAAGATCTCCCTGCAATGTGACTTTAGCTGTTTAATTCCATGTTTGAGAA
This sequence comes from Phoenicopterus ruber ruber, assembly GCA_009819775.1. Classification (NCBI taxonomy): domain Eukaryota; kingdom Metazoa; phylum Chordata; class Aves; order Phoenicopteriformes; family Phoenicopteridae; genus Phoenicopterus; species Phoenicopterus ruber. The sequence continues at coordinate 34,675,351 of CM020216.1, forward strand.
CGTAACATAGAGTTGTGCCTTTAGCTGATAATGAACGCTTAAACTGTTACACGTGTTGCCTTACCGTCAGAGAAAGAGATAGGGCATGTATGTAAGACTGCTTCAAATGAACAAAACTCTGCTACAGCAACTTTTATTTTGTTTACAACTTTCTCACCTAATGAACCCTGGGAGATACCTTGAAGTATTTGACTTGCAGTATTTGATAGCTCGCTCAGCTTTTGAAAGCAAGTGATGTTCATTTTTATACATTTTCCAAACTCAGAAGATATATTAAAGCCATAAGTGAAGACTGTCATGCTTTTTATTCTGAAATCTGAAAGGAACCTTAATTAAAACAAGATTTTGGGGAAGGCTATGATATGAAATATATGGAACAATATGGTTTCAGTTATAGGCAGACTCAAACCTGTAAATCAAAGATGAAAGATTTCACTCAAATAGAATTATATAATTCTCTTTTGTTATGCAGTCAGACTATATCTTTCATGCATTTGGGTTTGTTTACGATTAGCATTTTAATTTTAAAGACTTTTATTACCTATACAAAAGCTCTCTGCTACAAGTTAGAAATCTGAGGCATGCTTTGAAAAGGGAAATCTAAAAAAGGAATGTCATTTCCTATCATGTGAAGTAAACTTTTATTCTGAAAGGCTTACTCTAAAATGGATGTATGCCCCTCAGAAAGCGAAATAAAATTCTACCCCCCATTTACAAGCCAAAATCATGCTCATTTTAGTAATGCAAGGAGTCCCAGCAGGCTAAATTAACTCCCGGTGTAAGCCACCTTGCCTGACTCTGGGCTGTTCTGAAGGGGCTGTTCACATGACTAAAGCAATCAGGAGTTCATCCTGTATTTTCAGCAGACTTGTGATGGCAATCTTACTTGCCATTTACTGCAATTTTCTTGTGGTCATCAAAGAAGTTTCCCTTCAAGGAAACCAAGGACCATAGCTGATGAGTTGGGTAATTTGTAAAGCTTTTCACTTTTTTGAAATAATGGCTGCAAAATTTTAATTGAGTGCGTAGTAAGGTCATTTTAAAATTAACCCCACAAATGCAAAATCTGCTCGTGTCCTTAGCTTGCATGAAATTGAATATGAATTGCGGCCTGAAATGTGAGTTACAAACTTTATCAATTAAAGTCTGTATTGTGGGGTGGAAATCAGCTAAAGCTGTCCTTTGTAGCTGGAAATGCTTTTAAAATGCCAGAATAATTTGAATTAAACCACATTATAAACTCACGCTTATGCATTTGTACAGACATACTCCCAGACAGACATGTAGACATGCTATTGGTTAAAGCTAGGATCATTTGGATAAGCAAATGTGCAAATAAACTGCACACAGATTGTGTCCAGAACTCTGTTCTCACTGAAGTCAATAGCAAAATCCTCTTTGATTTCAATGGGAGATGGATCAGGCCTTGCCTTTTTTTTTTTTCTTTAAGTCCAGAACACCATTACTTTTTGATTATGTCATTACAAGGCACCATACAGCCCTCTAGGAAATGATCGAGGCTTATGGTGAATATCAACACTTCCTTCAAAGCAGACCTGGGCTTTCTGAGAGGGCAGTTTCACTTGCTGCTGTTTTCTTCTCACAGTATTTTTTATTACCATCAATAGCTCCCCACGGATTACAGTTAAAATATCTCCCAGCAATTTTAGACATACTTCCAGGGAAATATTCACATAGACACTCTTAAAAATGCCCAGTTTTAGCTGGATTCAAATTCCAAGAATTTCAGAAAGATGCAGAAATTACATGTTTCTCCGTTTCTAATGTCCAAATTCAGAGGCTTAGGAGCTGTCTTTGAAGAGACGTCACAGTCTCATGTCTCCCACGGACCTCAGCTTGGGCTACAGAGATTGACACCTGTGAAAATTAAGTCCCAGATATTTCAAACTGGCTGCCAAAATATCTACGTCTGATCTTAGATTACTTCTAAAACTGTGCCGAAGTGGATAGATGGGGGGGTGGGGGGTGGTAAATGGTGGTTCCTGTGTGTGATTCCATGGAGAAGGTGAAGCTGAGGAGGTGGCAGAGAGCCCTCGGAGCCGGGGTGACCCTCTGGCTGGTGCTGGTGGCATGGGGGCTGCAGGCGGGCCGGAGGACATCCCACAGGACCCCCACCCCAGGCTGCCATCGCCGTTAGCAGCAAATCCTTGCCTTGCAGGGGAAGCATGCAGGAATTTGCACTCTGCCTGTGGATCAAGGTATCCCTAAGCCACCAACCTCCAGCATGAGAGATGTCTCGGCAGCACGTACCACTAACATGCTTGCTCCAGTTTGTAGTCTTCCCTACTGTTAGGGACTAAATATTAAGTTCGGTGGGGCTTTTCTTACATTCTTGTATTTTTCTTGTATTCTTAGGTTGTTAAATACTTTTCCTGTATTCTTAGGTCCTTAAATTCGTAGTAGAAAATGAAAACTAAAAAGAGATATGACTCAGGATATCAAGAAAGGAATGATTTTTATCCAGCTTAATGTTTTTACCTGGACTGGAGTGGGAACAATGATCATCAGTTGATCTCAGAACTGCTAGAACGTAAGAGTGTCTTGCACTTCATTTTTGGACTCTGTGTGCAGGAATTCTGTATGTGCTCATTTGGCTTTAATATAATCTGCAGCAATGAAGTGCTTGATTATATGATCCTTTTTCAGGCAAAATTCCTAGCGAGTAATCAAAGTTCATGGGAATTTTGCCAGTGTAAAGATGACAGAATTAGTCCCTTTTTTAATTATGTACCTTCCTAATTTTACTTTTGGTGAAAATGAAGTAACAATTCCAGGCAAGTGAATCTGAGGAAAATAAAATCGTTAAGCTATCTTAAATAAACATCATAAAAGAAAAAGAAAATATAAACAGCTGTTATGCAAACAAAGATGGCTGTTTCTTTCCTTTGCAAAAAAGTCCGCAGCATGCTGCCAGCTGAATGAAAGTGGCAAAACGAATCCCTCTAGAGCATGTGGTATTTGGGTTGCTGTCTTATCTAAGTGCAGCCTCCCTAAAAAGCTGGGAGTCATAACCAGAGATGAAATATTAGAAAGGTTTTGCTGCAGCCAACACCAGAGGTCCTGTAGAGAACAAGAATGTAGAGACTGACTAATTTGTGTAGACAGACAGCAGGACATATTCGGGGCAATGCGTCTGGGACGAAGAATTAGAGGGAACTTTTCCAGAGGCACCGATGGCTGTGAGGCAGCAACTAACTTCTATTAGCTGGCAGGGGCGAGGAGGTGCCCAGCGAGCATTTACTCTTTGGGAGATGCCCCCTCCATCCCACCGGCAGGCCCACACGCGTGCAGACGCGAACCCCGCTGTACAATGTTTTGCCCTAAGCCGCGGCGGCCGGGTGTGCTGCCCCGACGTGTACGCCGTGCGTTTGCCCGAGAAGCGACCAGCCTCCAGCAGACGCTTCATAACATGACAGATAGGGGAGATTTTTCTTTTTTTTTTTTTTTTTTCCCCCAATAGTGGCCTTTCCAGAAGTGTAGCAGTGCACGGTTGTTTTATTTTAAAAGGTCACAATAGAGCTTTGTGAACCATTGTACTTTTTTTTTTTTTTTACAGACTCCATATGGAAGTAAAACAGAATATGTACATGGGGGGGAACCTGCTGGGAAGGAATTTCTCTTAAATCAAGCTTCTGCTACCTGCTTTTCATCCTGCATTTGGAGGAGTTTGGGTTCTTAATTATCATTTAAGCTTTTACTTTGTCATGTCCCTCGCTTTCTTTTTTTACCTATAATTGAATTCACCCTTGCAGCACATAGAAAACCACCAAAAAAAAGTCTGTCTTTTCTGACAGATGCCCCTGCCCTTGGTGTGGGAATAAGAATAGCTTATCTTTGTCACTCCTAGCAGCAATTAAATGCTTCATTTTTGTGACAAATCCAAACTGGAGTGGTATTTTATGAGTACGATTTAGCTGGCTGTCTGCTGATTGTTAAAAAAAGAAATTGTGAAACTCGCATTCCTCTCTAACCTCAAAAGGGACCCATTTTGATTTTAACAATGTAATATTTTCACTTGATCCAAAAGGTTTTTGTCCCATGACATCTTGTTACTAGCTCAGTTTTAGTCTCTAGCAAATAACACACCACAGAGAGCGAAGACCAAAAAGGACATTCCAGCAACTATTAATTATCTCTCTTCTGCACAATCCTCCATCCTGCTCTAACGCCATGCTCTGTGGTTCAGCATGTTAGAAGAGCTTATAGCAAAATATAAATCGGTCTGCGCCATCAAAGATACTACTATTCGGATATCAGTTAGCACACTGTGAGCTGGGCTGTAATTTATAAGGAAGACATGCTCCTGCGTGGAGGGTCTAAAGGCAAGCGATGCATGAAACCAGTGGCAGTGGCACTGTGCAGTGAGAGTGATTCTGTGCTAAGATCTCCACACATTATCCCCTTCCCGACGGTACGCCTGCGTGGCCAGAGGCACACTTGCGATAGCAGAGCCATAGGATGCCCTGATTCAAAGACCGCTGAAATCCCTTCTCTAACAGGCTTTGAGTAAGATCCGGGAGGCAGCTAGAGAAGAAACCTTAACTTTGCGCTCAGCCACACACAAACTGTAAAAAAAGTGCAGATGCAGATCTGAACTTGGCCATACATCCCTGTTTCTGACATGAAGTGCCAGTTCTGCTTCTAGAAAAGTCTGTCTGAAAGAGCATTGACAGTAGTGAATATATTCTATTGGCTTCAGGAGGGTGTTAGGGGAACAGGTTCATACTTATGTCTTTTGCTGCTTAGTTTACTGCTATTTTAAATTTCTTGATTGGCTTAATATTCCGAGTTAGGATGCAGTAGGAAAGCATAAAGCAATACCTGGTCAAGTCATAACTAAAGCTTTCAAAGCAAACTTATTGCCGTGGGTTTTTACAACACTGACTTTTTGGTCTAGGGATGCACAGCCAAAATGTCTATTTTTTTCTTGGGAAATTGATGTTGCTATCTGTTTCTATGATAAAAAACAGTCCTTTTGCTCAGAGCACTAAAAGTTTATCTGTAATTTGTCTTTCAGGCAGATCAGATTCTAAGAGATAAAGCATCAGTGGGACCGACCCAAAGGGCAACATTTTTAACGGTCAATAGTAATATTTCCATAAGAGTAAAAGGAACCTGTGGATTATTGTTATTACTCCTGATACATTTTTGTATCTGAAAGCATCCAATGAGTAATGTTAAGTAATGTTGTGCTCCAAAACTTTGTTGATTATAGATATACGAGCATCGGATTGGCGTGAAATAGTCTTCAACCGAGTTGTTAAAATCCCTTTTGTTTTGTGTTTTGTATAATTCTTTGGCTATAGTCTTGTCCTAGTGTTAATAAAAGCTATTTGAAGTAAGCTTGTCCGATACTCTCAGCTTTTTTTTGCCTGGTTTTTCTTTTAATCGACGCTAAAAAGAAGTGGAGCTTTGAACATGCCACCCTGGTTGGATCATAGGAATCTGACTGTTAAAATATAAAGGGCGGAGCGTGGTGAAGCTGGAGTGCATAAAAAAGGAACCACAAATGTTAATGTAAAAGTAATGTTACATAGCAGGCTAAAACGCACACAAAGCAGAGCATTGCAGAGCTCCAGCTTTAACACCAAGCTCATATTCTATAGTTCCTTTGGCTCATTGTCCTGAGGCGTTGCAGAACACATAATTCTCCTCCCAGTGAAACAATTTAAATAGTACATGCGCTGTTTTGAAAGCTGTAAGGCCCCTACTTTGTGGGAGGTGGGGAATATCCAGCGCACTGCAGCAATACTCTGGACCACAGTATCGCGCCAGCTCTGCTGCTGTAAAACTCGGAGTTGTTACGCTGATACAACAGACCTGTTTTTTCAGAAAGGCACCCCGCAAAAGCAGTGGAGTGAGGAAGCAGTGTGTTTGCTGGGAGCACGCTTTGATCACTTGCACGTCGTCAAAAGTAGCTCACAGTTTTAGGCCTCTGAAATTGCTCCTGTATGTGGAGCTTCGTGCACCTAAACTTGAAAGCTGAGCAGGCAGAAGGGTAGCTGGGAAGTACAGACACTTGATTTGCACGTGCAAATCCCTGCCTCCTGGCACGTAACCAGAGGTGGATTAAAACCAAAATGAAGCAAAACAGTACCCTATAATTTTAGCTTTTTTTTTCATACTTCAGAATAACACATCTTTTTCCTTTCGGGGGAAAAGGACCCCAGCCCCAGAAACCCATAGCTCCATTCCAATCAATAAAATATTGTTTGAAAATTTGGACGTGTAACATGCAATTTCCTTGGCATATTTCAAAGACGTTCCATGCCCAGAGGAGCTTAATCTATCCAGTCTATCTATCTGCTTCTCTGCTTTGCTTGTTTCCTGTGATTCCATTGTGATAAATTGCAGAGCCCTGTGATAAATTGCATTCATCATGTCTTTCTGGCTGCCTCACCTGCATTTTGTACATTAAAGCCTCTCTCCTGGGACTACTTCTAACATTCCAACCTTGTGAGAGGTTCCAGCTAGACACCATTGCTGCTTTAAAATCAACCTGCCACAGAAATGACCCTGCCTTTGAGAAGTGGAGTGGGTTTTTGGAAACCTTCAGGCTAACAATGCTTCTAGGAATCTCCTGTAGGTGGGTGGGAGTGAATTCTTCCAGATTCCTTCTCTTATGCTTTTTCACTGCTTCCCCTGGAGATCCTCCTCCCCAGGAAAAATCTTTCTTTCCACTGGCAGCCTCGCAAGGAGTAGCAAGAGTTGGATGACTCCTTGTCAGAAAGGGTAATTAGTGTCATAAAGGCTGGATGGGTATGTGTTGAGCCATTGCTCTTCCTTATTTCTACCTCTTTTCCCTGCCAAATGAGAGGAAGATGATGTTAAAATTATGGTTTCAGCATGCTATTGAGATACTTCTTTTTTTTCAACAGAGAAAGATTTTATTTTTCCCTTTGCTATCACAGTGGCCTGGGTACAGCAATTTGTTCATACAGGCTTCCTGGAGACTTGGAAAACAGAGTTTCAAGATTCTTGTTACGTCCTTCTCTGGACTTGCCTATAAAAGGGAGCAGGTTCAGTGAAAACCCAGAATCAACTTCTGTACTTTACTAGAAGCTGAGTAAGGGCATGGGTCCCAGATTTTGTGCAAACTTTAGCTTATTTACTACTCTTAGCTTGTATGCTGCTCCAGGCTGGGCTTCTGTGTCCATGTATCAGCGAAAAATACCCAGCCTGTTATGACTGCCATATTAATGTCTTCATAGATTATTAATAACTAAATAGAGCATTGCTGGTAAGATCCCAAATTGCCTCTTTTGTGGTTTATTTTATGTAAAAGCAACACCATTTTACATCATTCAGATCATTATAGCATTTGAATGCGTTGTTCTTTAACTGGCTAGTCTAATTAAATACTAGTCTGTGCTAAAGTTATTAAGTGTTATCAAAACAAAATATCCATTAATCAATCAATCAAGTTAAAAGCATACATTACAAATATTTATGTTCCCCCAACTCAATACAGGTTCACTTTCCATATTCACAGCACCTAATCTTAGCTGTGACAGAGTCCCAGCCTAACTACATGTAATTCTACCAGATCTACACAGTAACCAAGGTTATGAACATAACTGGGGTCATCTGTAATAATTTCTCTTGCCTTTCATTGTCTAAATTCTACTCTCCAACTTTGGCTATGTTGGACAACACAACCAGTAAAGGTCTAACACTTCTCTCAGTATTTTAGATAATCTGGTCTTGAGAAACTTATTGGAGCATCTATAGTTAATCTAGTGTAGAGTCTATAATTAATTTGGTCTATGAGCAGGGATAAATTAGATGACTCCCTGTTCTAGCCACCAAGTGCAGCAGGAAAAATAACAACTGATTCTTAGGAAACAAAACCAAAATTAATTCTGCAATTGATTTCTCTCCTTCTCAGAAGCCTCTCCTCCTCCCTTCAAAATCGTCTTGTATAAATATGTATGATGTTAGCCAAAATGCAAATGTGTATTGTTTGTCACTAGATCTAATGTGTAGCAGTTCTGTCTCTGCCACCTTAGCCAGAAGGAACCAGTCCCGGCTCCTTCTGAGCTACTGCCTGCAGTGGGCGTTTGGGTTCGTACTGAAAGTTGAGTACGTAGTTTAAGAACAGCTGCAACAACATCTGTAAACAGTGAAAAGAACAGAAAAACTTTAAAACGAATATGCAGACTCCAGTTATCCTTTAAAATACCCAGCAAATTATTTCATGAAAACTCTTGTCACAGTGTAGTATTGCCTTGCAATGAAATCTTTGGGATTTTATGAATATTGTATGCTGAAAAACCTCTCCATCTTCATTGACCTACAATAGCTCATGTTGCCTTTAGAGCCTTTATCTGCACCGGGGATGCAAATCTAGAGTGGTATCAGATGGCTCCTCCTGCATCCTCTTTGTAATGTCAAAATTTGCATGTACTCATGATTGCTGTCCTTTCCTCTTCTGTAGATGTAAGTAACTCTTTCTTTGATTACTGGTTGACGGCACAGTATGGAAAGAGCGGTCCTGGTCACAAGTCATGATTCCCCAGACTCATATGTAGATCTTGCTGCTTCTCGGTGTTGCTGAACATGTCTCCCACGGGAATGTAAGTGGTTTACTGATCGAGCTGATAAGGTCTACTGAGAAATGATGGTGGCTAGCAAGTACCTGGCTGCACAGAACTTTTTTTTTTTTTTTTTTTTTTAGCTTAGGAGAAAAATATGCCAGAAAAGATATTATTGGTGTTAGCACTGAAGTGCTGACGAACGGTCAGTACTAGTGCACACCATGTCTCTCTTTCTCTTCCATTTCAGTAGGAAGTAGACTTTGAATAGCAAAATGGCCCAAATTGAATTACTCTGTTAGCACTTTTTAAAACTAAGTGGCTTGAAGAACTAATTTTATTTCAGTGGCACTCAACATGAAAATCCAAGATCCTTGTAAACACTCAGGATTTCATCCTCACAGCAGACTCAAAAGCAGGCCAGTCGTTGCCTCTTTTCACAGACAGGATTAAAAGAGTTGTTCGAGGATCCACAAAGAGCTTGTAGCTGACGGAAGAATCTCCTGATCTACAGTCCTAATGCCAGCACCCAGGCAGTCCATGTGACTATATTTCTTCCAGATGCCTTCACACTATAAAGTGCATGTGTATTTGTGACTTTAGATGCTGAATCTGCCTCTTCTAATTTTAGCTCATTGTTTTGAGCTTGCTTGTTCTCTGGCATGTGTATTACTTACTGGAACATTGCTAAAGAACAAAAACTTGTATTTATTTTTTCAAAGAAGACTGTATGAGCATATAGAGGAGACGTGGGATTTTTATGAATCATATCCTGTAGTTTCCTTGTGTTTTTTTTCTTACTTGCTCCCTGTTTTTCAAAGATCTTCACAAAACAGAGGACTATTTGGGTTGTGTAAAAAACCATGCACAGGCGCTAGACCTTTCCTTTACCATGCTAGATGTGTTGGCTGTTGTGATTTGAATACAGATTACAAAGAACACAAAAATATCAATAAATACTGCACTTGTGTAAGGGATAACAACTGAACCATTCCAGATGAGGCTTCAGGGAATTTGGAAGGAAGTTATCTCAAGTCTCTTACTGCTTATAAGCATAAGGTTGTGGTTCTTATTACCAAACAAAGAAACATCAGCCCAGTCCTTATGCCCCATGTTAACCTTAGGGGTTCAATGAATGGACAGGTCAGAACAGGCATAGGCTGCATGCACCAAGCCCTCACAAATGAATGTAAAGCAAAGCCCTACCTCACATTGCAAGTTGAGTCAGGAATTTTGGAAAAAGCTGAACAGGTGATTTCTCAACTCTGCTTCTATTTTCTGCCTAGTTAGACTTTCTTTGAGGAGTGTTAATGACTTTTCAAGACACATTTTGTTTGATCCTTCTATATACAGTTGTCTAAGCATCTTCTTGAATGCATGAAGGAAGCAAGGTGGTACACGTCATGGGATAACTCTTGTTAAGCTGTAACGTTGGAGTGCATCTTCCTGTAAGGCTCTCTTAGGAAGTCTGAGGTGTTATGCTCAAAATACTTGTTCTTAACTATAGGCAGCCAAGAAGCTGGAGACAAGTATGTGCCTATTTCAAGCATAATGAGTGAGACCTGCATGGGTACTGTGCACCATGTACCCACAGGATCCATGGTGATGGGGCCTTCACAGTGTAGAGCACTAGGACATGATTCAAAATGTCTGGAACATCCTTCATCCTCTTGCAGAATCAGAATAAGTTGCTGGAGAGAACCCTATGAGAGCCCATAGAAGGTCTAAGCCCAGCCTCACACACTGTGGATCTCAGATGTGAGTGGGAAAGGATGAGAAAACTCCACAGTTGCACCTGAAAATGAATCATTAACTGTGGTATGGACACACAACCGGTATCTGAGCAGCTCAGAGGAAAGTTTAAAATGAGATCACAGCAAAAAGTGTCTGCTGAGCTCCAATCTTATGTACCCACCTTTGGTTCTAAAAGAAAGAAGAAGCAAGGCATGATATAGGAAGAATTATCCCAACTATGTGACATCTATCACCTCCTCATGTTATGCACATGTCTTTATGAAAGGAATTTTAAGGACAGTGTGAACTATGTCTAGAAATTGAGAGGAAAACACACTCAAGGGAGACACTACACTGTATGCTGTGTAACTCCATGACTGAATTCACAAGTGGCACAACCTTTGCTAAAGTGGGTGCGCTAGGTCACACAAACGTGACAGAGGGGAACAGACACATTGATCACATTGGATCTTCCATTTCTTCTCCACACAGTAGTAACCATATAAATTCTCCATAGCGGTGTGCTAATGCCGAGCTTCCTGGCAGCAGCCTGTGCGAGTTATCGTACGTGGAGTCAGGCAATCCTGGCGTGGCTGGGACCCTGGCAGCAGTGCTGCCAGCAGCACACCTGTTTGCTTTGCAAGCTTTTAGACCAAATTTAATGTGTGCATGAGGGATACTAGACTGGCTGCCCAAGAAAGATGAGATTTGAGACAAATGCAGTATGTTTTCTGATGCTATGATATATTTCCTCAGGCTTCTGCTTTTAGTTGTGTCCATGCCTATAGTATCTGTATCCAGTATCAATTCCCCCAGCTTAGAGCAGGAACAAACCAGTGTGAGGTCTGGTGTATGCCTATATAATCACACAAATCCAAGATACTTTTTTACAATAGAGCTAACGGTATTAGGCTGACCGAAATTGCAATCTTAAAAATGTAACTAATGATGATTATTGAGGAATGCTACCCGTAGAAACAGAGTCAGACTATTGTTAAAACAAGAGACCATTATGTCCTGTTGCTGGCGCTGAGCTGCATAAATTTTGTGATGGATATTTCTCTGCTCCTTAGTTCACCAGTCACAAAGTATAGTAATAATTACCCTGTATCTAGATATACTGTGAAGCAGAGAAGGACTTTGTGAAGTGCGCTGAGGACACCAGACAAAAGACACTGAATTCCGTTGAAAAATACAGATTTTTATAACCACAACACTGCTTTCTTTAAAATCCTAAATTAACTACACTATAGGTATTAACATTTTCTTTAAGATCATGCTTTTTGATAATGTTTTAGTTGGTCACAAAACATCAGTGCTAGGCTTTCAAAGGCCTGGCTTCTTCAATCCAGTGGGCAGTGTCTGCTGGCATTCCCAGAGCTGCTGCTGGGCTGCTTCCTAGTGCTGTGAGCATCGGAATTGCCTGAGCCCTGCTGGCTGCCAGCTCCTGGGCTCCTCTCCTGCCCGAGCTCCGTTATGATCCTCAGGGTAGGTATTTTCAGAGGATATGACCTTGCTCGTGCCCCACCAAGGAGGGCTTTTGTCATGAGGCACCTTCCCTCGCCTCCGCGCCCACAGTTTGAGCATTCCACCATTTTCCCGGGAAGACGTGTAGCTGGCAATTTTAGACATGTTCATCCCCAGTCTGCCTGATCTGGTAGATGTGTCCATTCTTCTCCTGCCCAGTCACTCTTATTCCTGCAGAGAGCCCTAGTCTCCAGGACATTGAGCAGAGCTGGGCAGACTTCAGGAGACAGGAGAAGCCAGCTTTTCAAATGCTGCTTTCATTCTTCTTCAGAACAAATCACTTTATCTTTTCTTTTTCAATCCCATGACATTAAAACTTTGGAGAAGGGGGACAAAGGGAAATATTCGGCCTTTTTTTGTTGTTATTGTTTTTTCACTTGGTTTGGGAAACATGGCCATGCGGTTATTCCCAGGATGAAATATATTCCCCAGTACCCTGTCAGCTGCTGGTTGCGTCCGATAGTCCTGTCAGCATCACAGCTGCTGTTAATAGCCATACCCTGCTTGTTGTAGGACTGCACCCCAACCTCCCGGGGCAGGGTTTAACTGCCGAGCTGCACGGTCATGCCTGCTCTGTCTCTCAATCTCCCAATGGATATTTAACTAGCATGCATTTAACTAACACATAAGTTGAAGCTGCTTTCAGTGCCCCCATTTTCAGTTCCCCCGCGGCTGCTTTGAGTTGTCATCCTCCTCCGGGCAAGGGCCGAAACTGTGTCTTTCTCAAAGCCTTGCTGATGGGAAAAAAGGCAGAAGCATGTTGCTCCAGCTGGTTTTGTGCATGGCCTAATCCTGGAGGTGTACTTGGAGAATATCTGACAGAATGGGCCCTGTCAATGGCATAGATTTGGGTCTGTTACCTGGGGCTGTGGGTCCTAAAACAGGGTGTCACCCCAAACTGGAATGGCAAAAGCCAAAGACAGTTTTGAGGAAATGGACTCAAGTTTTCCTCCTAAATTTCAGCAGCAAGGTCTACCTCTAAAATAAGCCAAGTACGAATATTTATGTAAACTAGATTTTGGCCTGATTAGAATTCAGATCCAAATTCAGAGCTGCATTTAGACTGCAATGTATCTCTAACATTGCTATATGCAAGGGGAATGAACTGCCCCCAAGGACCAAACAATTCCCACCGCTCCAGTGTTCTCTTTTCTTTTTCAGAATATTTTCAAATACGTTTTATAAAGCAGCCAGACGTGGAGTAGCCAGAGAGGAGCAGGAGAATTATTTGTGAAGATGTGTATGACCACCTTCTGAGCAGGCTGCAACTCATGAAGCGTGAGCAACAGCAAGCTGGACAGAAAAGCCCTGCCTTCTGAGGTAAAGGCAACTACAGCTGGTATCTTCCATGAAGTGGACACCCAGGAGGGCCGGGGACAAATATGTCCTGTGCTGTGGATTAAAACAGCAACAGGTGGGATTCCTGGTGGTGTTTTGGTTAGCTTTTAAAAGACTAAAATTATTCTTTGATTTCCCTGGGCCAAATAATAAAATGTGAGGAAAAGTCCTCACTGCCTGTTGTAGAGCTGGTTTGTTTTGTCTGCAGAATTACGCTCTTTCGTACCCCCTGCTGCAGCATCTGCTTCCCCCTTATCTCACACATTTTCTGACTATGTTATAGCTCACTTGAATAGAGATACTAAAAATAAAGTTGCATTGGCTGTATGTGCCCCGAGAGGGCAAGTATGCAAAGAGAAGTTCATAAAGCCAACAGAAGACACAATTTAACAGTCATGTTCCTTTTAACAATTAATCGAGGTTAAGAATGAGAATAAAGTACACTGATTGAAACTTGTCCTTCTAGCTTTAGCTTTTATTCCCATTTGATTTCATTTATTTTTCTACCATAACCTTTGCCTCATTTGAATTATTGTTTCCCACAATCAAATATGTTAGTGTAATGGTAAAGATTTCCAGAAGGACTTTTTTCCCTCTGCTACTTTGGAAAAGGCTCTGCATGTAAACTGCTATATGACTGCATGCAAAGTACACACACTAAACATGATACGTTTATTTTATCATTTGTAGCTAAAGAGATGTAATTATTTAAGTGGGTGTAATTTAATGTTATGGCATCCCTCAAATTGCAGTACTGAAATTACTTTAATCTATACTTTGGCTGGGGAAACTCATGAGAAATTTAAAAGCTCACAAAAAAACCCCTGAAACCCAGAAAGGAGCCGCTTCTATGGGTTGTGCAGAAGTCCTCGTGGCATCTTTTCAGGAAGCAGTAGTACAAGTCCCCCTTTTTTTAAGAACTTTTCTAGCTATTGAACTTTTTATGGACTCTTTGTCATGTCATCACGTAGGGTTGTTTGCCACTAGACTGCTTATGTGTCAAACTTGAAATGGGTGCTCTGGCCAAGCTGCATCACATACTGTGCCTTGTACTGCCTGCGCGAAGAGAGAGGGACAAGGGCGTCCATCCTTTCAGGGACACTGAGTGCTGAACTTTTGCTGCTTTTAATCTTCACAAAAGTCTCTTAATTAGAAGTTGTGAACCTTTTCCCATTGTTCATGTGTGTCTTTCAAAGCCAGCAACAACAACAAAGCAGCAACAGAGATGTGTGAAAATAGCGACGACAAACTACTGTGTTCAGGTTCTTAAATATACATTTTGCAACAATAACCTCTCTAGATTCATGCCTGTGCTTTCTAGCAACCAGTACTCTCTGTGAAAATCAGTCCGAGTTCCTTCAAGAGTGGCTTCATTAAGAATCTGTGCTTTATAAACTGGGTGTGGTATCCTGTTTTTTTAATGACTTAAGCACATTTTGAGCTAAGTAGACTAGCTGTCTAATACTTTTGCTAGAATGGAAATACCAAAGTCAGCTCTTATTATTACCGGAATCTCTTCTATGAGAAGCCATCACAAACAGAAGTTTGTCATATCTGGATTTAAATAAATTTAACTTCTTAGCAATTCTGTAATGACCATGGGCTACCTCCTGTTCCCATTGAAGTCAGTGGGAATGCTGCCATTGACTTCAATGATCTTGGGATTTGGTTTCCTTTCATCAGAGATTGTTCTAAATGTAGAACCCTGCAGCTTCAGTTAGGTATATGCCTCCATCCCAGTTTAGCGTGAAGTTAAAAGGACTTCTTGCAATAAACTAAAGCATTTGACTTCCTTTTAGAGCCACCTCCTGCTACCACCCGTTGAGACTAGGAGAGCTGCCCTGTTTTTTTGGGTTTATGAGTATGTTTCTTTTTCCACTGTGGATGACTATGTTAGCTGCTCCAAAGTTATTCCTCCAACAACCCAGAGCCTCTGTGGGAACAGAGGTGGAGTGGTTTGTTCCTAGTCTGTAGTCCTGCCTCTATAAGAATCATGAGGGGAAAGCTGCTTTTTCTCTCTAGATGCCTGGCACCAATAAGAGCTAATGCAAATTGGGGCTTAAAGCAATAAGCAGACCCTGTGAATATAAATTGAAGAGCTCATCTGTGAGTATTTTACCTACAAAAAAATTGTAGAAACATCCTCTGTCAACTTAAACAGCCCTGCAACATAAGTCATTTTTTCTTACTTTTAGTCTGCTTTAACATACACCAGAAAATAAGAGACAAACATTTGCTTAGACAGTGAAATAGCAGTTAAAAGAACCTGACTCCAGAATCTCTATCAGGGTTGCTACCATTTCCGTAGTTGCAGAAGGTACTAATTATTCTATCTTTCAACTCATAGTTTGTTCCAAGTTTGGATAGAGAGATAGATCCTTAAAGAACTCTGTTTATTCAATTAATGCCGAGGAGGAAAAAGAGTTGCCTCAAAGCTGGTGAAAAATAGTGTGAGCAATAATAGGGAACGGGAAGAAAGCAGCTATGCAAACTGATCTTCAAAATGGTGTGTGGCAACACACAGACAAGGTAAGCCAATCAAGCAGAGCAGAATGGAAGCATCTGAAAAAGGAGCTTATTTATTCAAACTGCTGCCTTCTGCAGCACTGGTAGAGCACAGCATCCCATCCTCTCTGCATACATGCAGTTCTTGAATGTTGTTACCGTGATCAACAGAAACCCCATAGCTCTCGTGTGATGTTTGGGAGGTTCCTACCCAAAGAGCTCCATCGTGGTCCATGGGGTAGCTTGCCTGACAATAGGTTTTAAAGGAGCAAAACTTTAGTTAGAATTAATGTTCTTGAGTTTTAGTTAGAATTATTGTTTATGTATGCAGTATGTCAGAAGCCTGACCAAAATCTACTGAAATAGAAATAATTCTTTAGTTATTACAGTCAGCTGCGAATAAGACCTCCAGAGGACTCAGACTTTAAATGTCCAAACTCTGAGGATGCCTATGTCTCCCACAGGGATTTATTATTGCAACAAAAACCCACTACTGAAGACAGCTATCACTGACATATTAATATGTTTGACTTATTTCCAAAGGTGTTTGATTTGCTGTTTGTATGTGTGTCTGTAACAAGAAGTGAGAGTTTTTAATGCGTGTAGGAGAGGAGCGAGTAGTGGCTCTCAGCATGTGAAACATGAGTCTCCATGGGAATGTAACAAACCTGGCTGAACAACAGTGCTGCTTGCATTTCTATATATGTATCTGTCTCTTGCTCCATTTCTGTCATGCCATCACTTGGATTATACATTCAGTTGCACTATTAGCATCATTACTGGCCCTCTTTTCTGTCTGCTTTCCTCGTCTGATCTAATTAGAGTGTGCTCTCCATGATAAAATATTCCCATATAAGCTAGATTTGTGCTTTTGCTTGTTTATATCTCTGTGCATCATTTTGCCCCCAAATATATTTTACAGCAATTTACTGCAGCAAATCTGAAGAGCAGACTTCAGTCATTTTACATTTGGCCAAATATTATTTCTCAACTGAAATTGCTTTGAAATTGTTTTGAAAATGTAAAATAAAGATGGGAATGCAAAGCATATTGTGAGGTCAGGGGAGAGTTCAGGGATAATAGAATGGTAACTCGTGGAGATGTTCTGGAAAATGTTCTGTGCTCTAAAAGAGGACAGATTATTGCCTTTGTCCTTTCTGATTATTGAACCAGTTTATACTGTTCTGCAGGGATGGGGTGATTGCTCATTGATTTGCAGGCACAGTTTTACTCAGAAGATATTTACCACTGTCGCTTGTGGCAAACACACCTATGAGTTATGGAGCAGCATGCTCCACTCTTTTGAGCATTGTTTAAAATGTTGTTCATGGTGCTCAGAGCAGAACAGAATGCAGCCCTATATATGTTTTAGCCAAAGACTAGACTGTGATCACTTCATTCCTGCCGGGGAGTAGTTTCTCAAATGAAAAATGTCATTGAAGAGAGCAAGAGTGTGAGTAATTTACTTGTGAGAGTAATTTATTGCAACATTTTTTGTTCTAAATTGGAATTTCTCCACTTGCAAGAAATAACAGCTTTATTTTTCACATAAAAAAGCTGAACCTGCAGGGGTAATGAGGTGTGTGGAGGGGTTTCCAGTCACTTGTGAACTAACCTGGAAATTACTGAGCTGCAGAGATCTTCCCAGATTGTTACTTCTACAAAACCATTTCTTACTCAGAGTGCAGGACTGTCAAGAGCGTGATTGAAAAAATGAACTTTGGTCGTTAAAGGAAGCAGCTAAGCCACTAAGTACCCACAGAGGATGAGCTTGTTGAGTCAGAAGATGCTACTTTAATGAAGTAATTTTAAAAAGCAGAACTGTATTTTAAGATAAATTAGATTAGATGGATATCTGCCAAACTACCATGGCTGTATTTAGGTTAGCTACCCATCCAAATGCCAAATTACATGAGCATAGAGTACTATAATGCTCCATATATGTCTATCTCTAGCTCTGTACATACCACAGCTATGAATATATGTACCATCATGGAACTGAAACAATAGGGGAGCTGATTCTTAGCTGTATATAGTATTTTAGCTCCACTGAATGTAAAGTCTGATGATGATTTTCCTCCAGGGAAAATCCTGGCCTCCCTGAAGTTAGACTTCAGTAATTGCATGCACCAGCCCTAGGAGGGTCCAGCCACACTCTTGGGGTGTGCAGCTAGATGCAGCAAGCTTCAACTGAGGATGACCATGATGTGTCTAGGCCATGAAGAGATCTCTTTGCTCAAGTGCTCCTGGCGGTTTAGCGTGTCACTAAGCACGCATGAGGCCGTTCGGAGGTAGGCAGGTGTGAAGAATGGCAGTCTTATGGTCCCTATGGACTTTTCAGTAAATAGGCATCAACACAGAGGCCATGACTTCACACTTCAGCATTTCATTTTTTAATCCAGTCTCTAATCCATTTATTACACGAAGTGAAACATTCCAAAATTACAAAGGGATTTATGTTCCCTGAACATGTGTGAGCTGGCTGGAAAGACTTGTGAATTCTTCATAACTTTTCCTATAGCTAACTTGTGGTCCATCTTCACGGCACGTTGACTAACCTGCATTTCACACACCTCTTTAAAACTTCCAGTTTCAGGCTGCTTTCTGATATAAGTGATACTCAATGAGAATGGTGTTTTTTAGAAGAAAATTGCAAGAAAAATGTCAAAACATGAGGATAACTACAGGGGGAAAACACTCTTAAATGTGTGCCAAACACTAACTCACAGAAGCTGACCAAGTTCTCATAAATGACTGTTGACCCTGGCAACAGGGTGATGATTTTTCTCACTGCTAACATTAATGAAAATTCCATAAAGTAGTAATAATAATTAAGTAAATACAGAGGTAATGGTGTTAACCAGGTTAGGTAGTGGTAGTCATCATGACCATGCTTATTGTGTTACATTGGTTTAGCCAAGAAAAACCTTATCTGATGAAAACAATAGTTCCCAAAATGCATTCCTTTTAGAGAAATTAATTCTCTTGAACATAGGTTTCCAGAATAAATATAACACAATATTTTAAATTTACTTATGCAAATCCATGAGGACACGCTAGCCAAGCAATATCCCAAATCAAGATAACCTTAGTTAGTATGTTACCCCTTAGCTATGAAGCTGCTATTAGTTCCACTTCTGATATGGCCTCATCTACATATGTTAGTACAACGTGGCTTAGTTCTCTCTCTTTGAGTTTTCTTTTTTTCAATAGAGCTGGAAGGAATGTTTTTCACCAAATGGAGTGCATTCCATGAGTGACGGTTTTTTGTTGGAGTTAAGAATTTGAAAAGGATCACTACCTCCCATTGAATAGGCCCCAGAATTTATGTACTTTCTTTGGCCAACATTTGAATCCGGCTTTGAAGCCAGATATGAGAAACAAAGCATGCTGGAAGATTTTCTTTCTTTTCTTGATTTCTTAGCCTATGCACATACTGCATAAAGGAAAATACATACAATTTGTTCATTTGACAGCTTCCATCCTTTTAGATGCCTTTCCTGACCTCCTTCACTATCTGTACTCTTTTCATGCACCTTCTAAGCAGCTTGGGATGTGTGCCACATGGTAAAAGGAAAAAGTATATTTTACATTACACAGAGAAATGGTCCAGTTTCTTTTTCATCTGAATCACATGAAAATCTAAGAGCCAAAAACACTTCTTTCCCCATCCACCTCCAACCTCCCCCAGCCCCTCTGAAAATCCTAAAATATTGTTATTGTGAGGTTAAACATTGACACAGACATCTCAAATTTTTGGACTCCCTTTGGTACAGGAAAAAAAATTTTGATTGATTCTTTGATTTCTTCTCCAATCAAAGTTTAGTTCCAAATGCAAGTCAAGAACTTTAGAGAAACTCTATCCTGTATCTCACCAGAAAGACCCTTGCTTATTGCAGAAGCTGGAACAGTCTTTCCTCCTGATACTTTCACTTCACTGTAGCAGAAGTTGTCTTAATTTAGTCATTCTGATGCTCTCTGTACTTTTAGAAGAATCCCTGGAGGTCCCTCAATCCCTTCAAAAGAAAGAAAGAACAAACTGAAAGTAGCCTTTAATCTTTAAGAAGATTAAAATTAAATAAAAAAAAAAAAAAAAAGAAATTTCAAAGTCAGCCACAATGTCTTAAGTCTGTTTCATGAGTTATATTCATTATATAAGACACCTAGAAACACAATGAATAGCTGACTAAGTTTGTAGTTTCCATACTATATCCCACTTACACAAATCTGTTTCACGTATTTCTTCTGTGTTTTCTTGCATGAAAAGTACTTTTTTTGCTAGGACAGTATAGCTGACAATGAGTCAGAATTGGCATGAATATTTGTAGCAGTCGTTAAGGTATCTGTGAGATGATCTCAGCACCCTGCAAAGGCAACCCAGCAGAAGAGCTTCTAAACTGGTATTTAAAGTTTTTCCAGATTAGAAATACCCCAGGGGACAAAAGTGTGATCTGCTCTTCCTCAAGGATACCTCATCTATTGAAGCTGCTCCATGGGTTAGTGAGCAGGGGTACAACCGCAGCTTTGGGACCTAAAACGGTGATCGTGTTAAAAGTGCAGAAGGAAGTAAAATATACTAGGTTATTAGAGCTAGAGCTGGGATGGTTCTGGTTCACATCAGAGAAAACCCCCTGGGAAGGAGCTATGCCCAGCAAACCTTCAGGCTGGTCCAAGAAAACTTCATTTCTACAGAGTTCAATGCATTCAAATTCTTTCCCATGCAAGCAGTGGATCAAAGCCTTCGCTGCTCTGCTGCACAGCACAGAGTCGCCAGGCTCATGACACAGGCCAAATGAAAGCAATTTTAGGTGGGATCTCATGGAAGGTCACACCCCTTGGCTAGTTAGAAAAGCATTGGCTTCTTCAGCAGGACTGTGGAAAGAAATCCCGTGAGAAGTTTGCAACCCTCTTAAACGCACGTATGCCTAGCTCACATTTAGGTGTTAGATCCTGGTGACTGCTTCGTCATGCTGTTCCCTATGACTGAACGCAGCTTGGCTGTTTGTGCCATCTTTTTGTGCTTCATGCTATACTCCCTCACATCAGTTACGTGATGCAGAGATGGAGGGGGATCAGCCGTAGTAATGATGCTCCTATCCAGCTTCACCGCCAGGACTCATCTTGGCTTTCCCTGTATTCCCAGCTCAGTGCCTGGACTCCTCGCGTGCTGGGGTGAGAGATGTTCAGTTGTTCAGAACCACACTTGTCCTTCATTACTGGATACCCTCACAGGGTGAGACCATGATCTTTCCTTAGCTGACCTGCCTTAAAGCCACTAAGCTTCTTTTGGAAAATAGCTGGAGTGTAACTTTAAAGACAAAGGACATTGCAACCTTTTGCTCTGCATAGGTATTTACAGTAGTGAGAGGAGATTAAAGCATTGGCAGCAGCTCTGAGCAGACCAAGGAGATGGGCACTTGAGAAGGGTCAGAGACGAAGTGAAGAGATGAGAACTTTAAAGAAAGGAATAGAGTTTTAATCAGGGTTTCCACTGCCTAAAAATAAGCAGAAAATATTTCCTCACGGCATCCTCATTTGTTAGGGAAACATTAAGATTTACTAACTAATAATCCTATAAGAAAGTGATCAATAAAATAAGATGATAAAAAGAATATAAAATGTTACTATTCTTCACTTAGATACAGATTTTCCAGTCAGGGCTATAGGGATATAAACTGTCAAGTAAAATGATTCATCTTCAACACCTGTTTCATTTGAAGGATTCCTTTACTTAAAGTGAGTCTCCAGAATGTTTCTAGCATCTCTAATATCAAGGGGGAAAGGAAGGTTATTGCAACCTCCAAATTTAGCCGGATGCATGAGTGAGGTTGCTGCAGCAACCTCCAATAAAAGTGGACCCCAGAGTCAGAGATGTACTTTTGTTACCTGGCGAAGAGCTGAGGAAAATGTAAATCTGCCTTACTGCATAAGCTTGCATTTCCCTCTCTTTCTCTTTATTGCATTCATAATGTTTTCTGTCACCACTTTAGCTGAAAATAATATTGAAAAGGCTTTTTCAGTTTCATCTGCAATAGAGTTATGTATAATATCACAGCTGAGCACCAGTGATACCCTGGATTTGGAAGATAAATGTTTCAAGTGAACTCTTCAGTGTGTGCTCGGCTTTTTCCTCTCTCTCCAAGAAATTTTCCATACCACAAAGAAAACAATGCAGA
Organism: Phoenicopterus ruber ruber; assembly: GCA_009819775.1. Lineage (NCBI taxonomy): Eukaryota > Metazoa > Chordata > Aves > Phoenicopteriformes > Phoenicopteridae > Phoenicopterus > Phoenicopterus ruber. Next base: position 34,697,186 of record CM020216.1, read on the forward strand.
ACATTGGCTAGGGATATTGCAGCAGTGCTCCAGAGTTAGGAAATTATTTCCGTTTTTTCTTAGACTTTTAACATCCATCTCTGATCACTGTGAAATCTAGTGTGAACCCGGAGTTGTGAGATAAGGTCTGCAGACATTTAAAGAAAGGAATTAGCAACAGGAAGCTCTTCCACCAAATTACCTCTGGATTTCTTCTCAGGCTAAGGTGAGTGAGAGAAGAGAGTCACACTGACTACTCTGAAAACTCATGAGGTCACCCACTGCTTATGTCATTTAGTGCCTTGGTCCTGCAGCTTCCTTGGGGAAAGAAATAGAACATGGTATTCCAGAAAAACTGGGTCTTGCTATGGAGTGAGTTGGGAGGCTTACCTTGCGCCTGTACAAACTGAGTAGGCAACAAGCTGTTGTCTGTTGGCATCCATGGGTCCTGTGCATCTCAGCGGGATTGTTAATACATAGTGCTTACAGCTGCTACCTATTCAGGGTCTGTTTGAATGTTTGAGTGTTGGGAGAAATCTGAACAAAAGAAGACATTAGTTACAATAGTAAAATAATCTAAACCTAGCAAAAACTCAGAGGATGAAAGGAAAATAAATGATGCACATGACTGCTCTTCAGCAAGTTAAAAGTTTAAAGGAGGAGGAGTTGCAGCACAGAGGAAGCAGGATAAACAGGACATAAAGAGGACTTGCGGCAACGCAGGGTATGGCAGGGAGGATTATGGCTGAAGGGCATGTGAGACAAAACTTGGAAGATGCCAGGGTTCAATAGTTAATGAAGAGGGGGTTTATGAGGGCTGATAGCTGTCAGCCCTACATTCTTCCCTTCCTAAGGGCACTGCCTTGCTCGGGGGAGGTTTTAATCTCTTTCACTCTCTGCTCCATCTGGTTATGCAAAGTGTGAAGGGTCCGTGCTCCACTGCTTACTGCGGCATACATCCATATTCCTCTCCTCTTTATGTGGGGAAGGGAAGGGAAGGGAAGGGAAGGGAAGGGAAGGGAAGGGAAGGGAAGGGAAGGGAAGGGAAGGGAAGGGAAGGGAAGGGAAGGGAAGGGAAGGGAAGGAAGGGAAGGGAAGGGAAGGGAAGGGAGGAAGGGAAGGGAAGGGAAGGGAAGGGAAGGGAAGGGAAGGGAAGGGAAGGGAAGGGAAGGGAAGGGAAGGGAAGGGAAGGGAAGGGAAGGGAAGGGAAGACCCCTTGTTCCAGTGGCTATTTAGGATGCTCTGTGTACTCCATCTCATATGAGTTCTGGGGCCCTGCTCAGCAAAGTGCTGTTTGTTTCTGCCATCTCATGTAGTCTTTTAGACCTGAGGAGGGTTTTAGTCATTCTTTCTGTGCCTCTATCTGCCTCTGAAGCTAGGACTGAGACTGCAGAGAGAAAGGGACTGCAGGGAGAAAGTATTCATGGTCCTTAACTACTCACCAGGACTAGACTATAACATATTCCTTCTATGCGAGGAATTGAGGAAAAGCATCCTCAGTGCATGGTAGACACCCTAAGGTATTGGTGCTAGTGCCAAGGAATTCAAACACCCACTAGGATTAATAGACTCTTTCATGTCTGTGTAAGCTGTCTTTTTTATTGAAAGGGTGATTCTTCTATATGTTCTAAATTAAGTATATTTGGGCAGGTTTCTTTGATATCCAGGATGCTTACAGAGGTTCAGAATAGGGTTAATGATCAAAATGTGGCAGCATTTAAGCCACAGTAATGCAAATACAAGTCTTCAGGAAAACATTCCCAAAACCAAGTCAAACCAAACCAAGCAAAAGCAAGGAGAGTCAAGCAATCTCATTCATTTCTTGAAGTGTCTTTTGTTCAGGCAACTAAATTCTGGCTCTGCAGAGAATCCAGGGCTTTACCCTAGTAGTGCTACCCTTTGGGGAAACACCACTGAATGCGGGATTCTTGAAAAAGTAAGTCCTAAGAAAGACAGAAGTCTAATACTTGGTATCTTGGGATGTTGAACCCTTTTCCAGGCAGGCTGGAGAAGGAGAGGTACCAGATCTTTCTAGTATTTCAGCAACTCCTTCTACCACCTTAAAATGTACCCAGTGCATTTTAAGTGTACCCAGTACAGACAACCTCTGCCCCGGCCCTAGCATACCCAGAATTTTTTTCCCCTGCTACAGGCAGTGAAAAGCCAATGCTGGTGTCACAGATTGGCCACCGATACAAAGGATGCCTAAGGAGCATCTGCATGCAAGAGGTTACATCCAAACCACCTTTCACAAAGTGGGGTCAAAGTTGTACCATCTTGTTTCCAGAAGGGGTGTCTCAAGCATCACATTCAGCTGTGTTTTACTTCTTTCTCTGCCACAGATTTTCTGCTGTCTTTAGACAGATATCTTATGGTTAAATCTTTAAAGCCAAGTCACTGCTCTTACCTGCAGAAGACAGACTCAGAATGTGCCAGACATGTGCTCAGTTCAGGTGTTTCATAGATCTTCCTAGGTGTCTCTTTTGATGCCTAATAGCTTTTGTGATTCAATTTCCTCGTAAGGAAAAGCAGGCAGCAAAACCACAAAGGACCTGGGATGCTCCACAATAACAGGAGCAGGATAGATGATAGGCTATTCATAACTGATCTGCTTTAGGCAACACTCAGTTCAGAAGAAATAAATAAACTTTTTCCTCACAACAGAAAGATGGGAACAGAGTTCAAGTTTCAAAAATTAAGTAGCAGTTAAAAAAATGGCGTTGCTCTTGGAAAGAAGGAACAAAATGTTTAACTAAAAATTGGTAAAAACTTCTAAGCACAATCAAGGAAAGGTGGATAAAATTTCAAATGTATCAAATCTCAAAATCAAATGTAAGTGCGAAGAGTGGGAGCCAAGCACACATCAGGGGTGGTAACATTTAAAATTGCCAAAAAATAAGATAACAAAACAAATCAAGATCTTTTTCTCCTTTCGCACCACCCAATTGGAAGCAAAATTATGTCCCCTTTTCCTTCAGCTGTTACATATATACACACACACACACACACACACTTCAGCGCTGATGTGAAACATGCCATTCTGTTGGTTCACAAGTTCTCATCACTGATCAGTCTTGAAATCTCAGATAAATTCACATTTGCATTTATTTCCAAGAAAACAATTGGTTTGCCCTAGCTTTCAAGAACCGGGCTTAATATGAAGTCAGCATCATTCACAGATGCTCCTCCTCCCCCTGATGTCAACGGGAACATATCCAGTGCCAGTGCGTAGATGTGATGTGCCTTCTACAACCCGTTGAACCAGAAGCTGAAAATGAAGCTGCAGTTGAGTGTGCTACTACAGCTGTTCCTGAGCCTATGCCCAGCTTCTCTTCCTCCCCTTCCTCAGTGGTTATTGCTCCCTAAATTCTACCTGCACAACTGTGTATATAGTCTCTGATGTAGCTGTAAAAAAAATATCGATTCACTAGGACACTTTTAATTCTTTTTTTTTTTAACCCCCGTCATTTTGTGCCTCCTCCAAACACAGTGAGAGAGTAAAGAAGCAAAGGAGAATAGCGTAAGGACTGAGGGAAGTGGACAAAGAGGAACAGAAAGAGGTAGTCTGTGACCGAGCTCAGCTGCAACCAGAACTGCCTATCTGACTGCAGCCTGAACACAGTCCCCTTCATTCCTTGCCCGCCCAAAAATGCCCGTGTCAAACATAATAAAGTAAAGCCAAGAAGGACCCCAAGCTGAGCTAGAGATTTAAACTACTAGAAAACTGGAAAATCTCTCCACACCATGCTTCTCATTCCTAAATGGTAAAGGGATGTACAGTCATCCTAAAAAATGATTATATACGGGTTCTGCAAAATCAGATCCATTGCTATCCCCATGGCTAGAGCAAATTATGCATTGCTAGGAGGGACTCCTGGAACCACTTTTAAGAAGTTGTCCCCTTTATGCCCAGATTCAGTGTGGCCAATCTCATTTAGCAATGGAAAACAAGAGCCAGGCTAGCAGGGGAGGTTCACTCCACCTCAATTTCTCCTTTTCTCAACAAGAGAGGGAAGTGGCAAATGAAGTTTGTGGTGTTTTCAGGCAGTGATCACTTGTCCCCCTAGGCATATTCCACTGTAAGGAGTTTTAAACAGAACAAGTACGTTAACAAGCAAAGAACCAGTGCAGAAAGCAATGGTGGATATGTGTCTCTTTCAGGTAACTCACTAAATCATAGCAACGGGCTATTCTAGCAGATTTCAGGGGATGATGCACTTTAGCCCAGGCTTCTTAGATGGGCAATTTCCTTTACAAACTTTATTTCACTGCCTAGTAGAAGAAAGAGTACTTTATGGAAAGTATCCCTCTTTTCTGTTCGTTTTCAGGTAGGATTCAGTATGGTGGAAGCTGCTTTCCTATTCCCTGAAGGACGGAGCTCAAGCGCATGTTCCCAAACTGACACAAGCATATCCAAGAGTAAAGAAAAGACGGGAGTAGAGACCCCCATCAATAATATTTCCTTGTACTAGAATATTCATCAATGCTTCATGCTGTCCAAACTCTGCCAGCTATGGGAGTTGATGGGAGTCCTACTACTGACTCCCATTAGTTCAGGATTTCATCCATAGCCCACGCAACTGGAGATGTCATGTGAAAAGTAGGGAAAATAGAACCATGTAGTCACAAAGGTTTTACTTTGAGCATTAGGCACAACTGTTATTTCCAGATGTACATTAATAAAAACAGCATTAGGTGGCTAATTTCCAGCAACCAAACTTGAAAAGGGCAAGTTGGAGATTGGGTTTGGAAGAAAGGAAAGAATTACCTTCCGGGAGAGTTAAGAGAAAGCACCTGAAGAAGGGACTTCATGGAGGAGCGCACAAAGCTATTTGCGAACAAGTGGCACTAACAGTGGTCAAGGTTATAACTGCAGGCTGTTCCTGTGTCTGTGTTAATTCAGGATGAATATTCTCCCTAAGAAACATTTGTTTTCTAAAGTATACATTTTTTTCAACCAAGGGATATTTTCGGACAGTATCAGTTCTCACCTCCTTGTCCTAGTGCTGTTCCACTTGTAATTTAAATAGGGGCAGAGATAGTTCTCTGCCAGTGCCATGCATTCCTTCAGAGGTTCCACCTCCACATCTGTTACCCTGCTTAAATCTATCAGCTAAATTATTGGCTGAGGTTCAACAGAGTCTATAAGTTTCCCCAATTAACCCATCAGTTAGCAATTCCCAATTGGTGACCTTAATGTGCCTTGTGGATAAAAAGCTCCAAATCTCTTTCTGATCTGAGAAAAATGGGGGGGGGGGGGGTACCCACATGAAACAATGTTAATAATCTTTCAGCTGTGAGTAACCATACATTTGCAGAGCACTGTGAACATGAGCCTTTTACAATTATATAGAGTTATTATATATAACTAGTGCAAGTTTCTATATGTTAATGCATCAGCCAATTAGTTGACATCCACAATTAATCCTCCTTTCTCTCTCACCTAGTTAGCATTGAATGAGGTCGGTGCATACTTGAATTCTCATGTGATTCTTGATTGCATTGTAGAATATGATCAAAAGGCTCTGTTTGAATGTGAATGATTTTGTTGCTCGCTGTATTTGATGGCAATTTACTTAAATATGATACTCTGCAGGAGAACTTGTTCAAAGTAAAGTCACAACAAGCAGTTTATCGTTTCCATGCGCGGTATTTAGGATTATTGCCTCTTGAAAGCCTAAAAAAAAAACCAGCAGAAGATAATGCCAAGAGGAAGAGCTAAAGCACTAGTATAACCATACTCTCCATTATCAGTATGTGGCAAAATGTGTAAGCCTCAAATTAATAATGTGAATACCTTTACCCTAATAGTGAGCAGCCTCCTAGTCTGAGAGAGCACAGAGGTAATGTCATTGATAGCACAATGTATTACAAATTCTTCCAGCCTGGCTACCTTCCATGCACCAATCTCATCTGATCTTAGCAACTAAATCCTCTCAGCCCTGGTGGCTTTCATGAAGACTTGCAGTTTGCAGGCACAAGACTAGGAATTATTGTCAAACATCTGGCAAATTTACACTATTATGGTGAAAAAGCTTTACGCAACTTGATTGTCACAGATAAGCTGCTGAAACATAATGACAAATATACTATAGAAGATAAATGCTCTGAAATACTGGAATTTTGGTTAGTAGTTGTCAGCTCTCTAATAATTCTCCCACAATTCTCACTTCATTAATAAAATCATCCTTCACTGCAAATTAGGCCATGAGTAGAATATAAGAGTTATAATATTCCACTGGTCTAGACTGTGTTCACAGCATAACTTTTGCCCCTGACTTAACTGGTTATAGGCCTAAATAGACACATATGTCATTTAACAGCTTTTGATGATACTAAAAAAGAAGTCAGTGAGTCTCAGTTGGTTTCACAGTGACATTTCCTTTCCTATATCAGTATTTCTTAGGGGCAGCTCTCCATCTAGCTGAGACTTTACTCTCAGTTAGCAACACAGAAAGGGAAAGGTGGCTACAGTTCAGTACCTGCTCAAGACTCCCAGAACCATCTCATCATCTTTAGATGAACCTACCCAATTCACTGAACCAGCCAGTGAACTGGTGGTTTTTATCTTGAAAAAAAGTAATATGAGCAGCACTATCTTATTAGCAGGTCCAAACAAGCTGCTTTTCTGAAAAAAGTGTCTCAAGTACTTCATGGTGGGTCCAGATTACGTTTCTCAAAAAGGTTTAGTTTACCCCTGGCTGATTGGCAAAGCAAGAGAAGCAGCAAAGCTCCACTTTCCTGGTGCCTCCCCTCTCTCCTTATCTGCTTGCTGGTAGAGAAGCAAAGTTGGTGCATGTAGCAGGACAGGACTGTGCTGTACCTAGATCTAAATATGAAGTAGATTGAGCAAGGTAGTATTTCTTCAGCAGAATAAGAGAAGCTCAGGACATTTGCTCTTTTCCTCGTGGCACAGCTCCTGAGGCAGAGCAATGCTATAGAGCTCTTACTCAATAGTTTTGCCTGAGGTTTGATCTATCAAAAAGAAAAAATCTTTCAGAAGGGAAATTAGAAGAATAAATAAGAGTTAAGTATGAAACTGTCATTTGTTACCACATGAGTAACCAACAAGCTTTGGAGGTAAAGTTAGCAGTGGCTGTGGAGAGGCTCCATGTGGCCATTCATCCTACTAAATTAACCTGAGTATAAAAAGGAGTCACCCTTAGCAAATTCGCCCTTAGCACTTTTGTATTTCACTTAGGCTGTTGCATCTAGGTGCTACAGAAAATGCTTAGTACTGCACCCAGAAACATTCACTCCCTCACTGGAGACACCAGCTGTACCTATACCCTATGAGGTAAATTAAGGCTGGAGTATCAGATCAGAGTTTCAGCTTTGACTCTCAATTTCCTGGCTTTTTGTGGGTTTTAGGCAGACCCTTAATGTTACTTTAATGTAGGGGGTTTCTTGTGGTTTAATATTTCTAAGGGCAGTAAATTATTTCCAGCATATGTAAAAAAGACAAATTTCTCCTGTGGTTAGTGACCACAAAGCAAAACAAGAAACAGAAATACTCAAGAGTAGGGTTCTTGAGAAAAGGTTATAGAGCTTTAAACCTCCCTTTTGATGTTACACGCAGAAAAAGTAAGTTCAGTACGACGCTGATGATTAATACCTTTACGAAACATAGCAGCAAATAAACACAACCTGTGTCCATCATCTCTGCAGATCAGCACAAAAAGCTTTTTGTCTGCTGTATGAGCAAAGACTTTGAAACAATGCCCCCACTCCCTCATATACATCCCATAAAAATGAACTGCTGAGTAATAAATGTATCCCAACTTGTGAGGAAAGGTCCCAAACTGGCAAGCAATGAAGACAATGCTGCATCAAAAATGGGTTGTTTCCACTGGTAATTGATTATTCTTGCTTAGCCTTTCCCATGGAGGGCAGAGAGGTGAGCTGATGCCTGAAATTGCAGTAGAAATGTTACTAAAGTTGAGTGAAGAGAGGTTGTGAAGAGCTGGCTGACATTGCCAGATAAAATCCATGAAGCTTAGGAATTCATAATCTGTGTGGCTGGACAATAGCTAGCTTCGTTATCCCAGACCAGCCTCCTCCAGGAACTGTTTTGACTGCAAGGCTTGAAAGCACTGGTTTATAACCCTTGTGGGACAGATAACCACACAGACATTAGGACTTCTGGGCCCGTGGAGTCCCTCCTACAGCAGCGGTGTGCCCGCTGACGCCTACTGTGTGCCCCACACAAAGCCAGTAGGTCTTTTCTCTGCAGGTCCCCAAGGCTTGGCTAGCTGACTTGGGGCAGGTGGCCTTGGCAAACCTCCTGCCCATGTCTCTGAGCCAGGCTTGTGCAATAAAAAGAAACTATCATTGGTTCGTCACAGCCCCAGGGAGAGCTTATTTTGCTGGGATAGCAAAGTCTCTGTTTCCTTACTTGTGATCATTTGGGTAAGAAGAGTAAGTACTGAGAAAACAAGAACTTTTTCAGGAGGCAAAATCTTTTGGCAGCACTGATAGTCAGATATATTAAGGATTGTTCATACCAGCTTTGTTCTCAGCACCATTTAAAAACTCTAGTTGCATCACTCACAGAGCAGATTTCCAGAAGTGATTGTTTGCTTCCAGCTTGGGAAAGAGAGTCTTTCTGCTAGCGTGATTTACCTTGTCTGATGCCCGGAGGCACCAAATATATCAGCATTAAACTGCAGGGCTGAAAATGAATTTGCTTGGTTTTCTCATAACATTTTCAGGGTAGCTCCTGGAGAGAATGCTACAGGAGAGGATGTTACCAGTTCAATGACATCTTCAGGAGCAACTCTGTAGGCTCCTCACTCCAGAAATATTACCATAAATTAAAGGAGAGGAGAGAATGTAGGAAGAGACTGTTTGCACTGTTCTCCTCTGCATTCTGTTGGAGCTGAATGAAATAAAGATGTGCTGTGTATAAGTTAAGAAAACTGCACATCGCCTTGAGATTGTGATCCTTTTCTTCACAATGCAGCTATTCTTGGCCCTAACAGTGGCGATAGGAAGAAGCGGTTTAAACCAGAAAAAAAGTGGATAGAGTCTCAAATAAACACCAGCTCATATCTCTCAGCTACAACTTTTGCGAGGGATGTTCTTCTGTTAATACAGCTGTGAGATCTATATTCTGCATTGGAAAAGGCAAACTCACTATATTTGATGAGGCTGCAAAATGTCCAGTCTAGAAAGTTACATAAATGTTGCTTCATTGAATTATTGAAGATTTCCCAAGAGAAATTGCTAAATTAATTAAAAATTAACAGTGAATTTAAAATTGATTTCACGGACAATTAGCTCCAATGTTGCTAACCAACTACTCGCATTCTTCTTTTTCTGGAAAGAAGTTAAAAAGGTCACAGTCTCCCTTGCTACATCACGGTTTGCAAAAATTATTCACTTCATGTTATGACTGGAAGACATATTATTACTGGCAGCATGTGGTACAAAATTCACTCCACGAATCACATTCTACTTTGTGAATCCTTTTTCCTCACTGATGTTGGAAACCCATTCTGCCTTGTCAAAAGCCTGCCATTGCTTGCAGATATTAATACCTTTTTTTTAAAACAAGAATTACTACGGGTAGTTCTGGGATCCAGCTCACAGCGAGTAACTCCTTACTTCATTAATGACTCCATTGGCTTTGGTGAGACTATTTATAGAGTGAATACTACTCAATGTGAGTAAAAGGGTCACTGCTTGACCCAGTCAGTGTAGCATGCAGCTTGACTGTTCCCATAAAAGATCTAGGCATAATAGTCCATACTTTCTTGGGAGCATTAGGTTATATTTAGTTTACAAGCAATACAGATAAAGGTAACCTTAAGAGAGTCTGCTTGGTTCAGACTGAATTAGCTTTCATTTTGTTTTGAGAGAAAAGAAAGAATTAAATATTGCAGATTTAAGGGGGCAACATGTTCACTATTGCTAATGTAGTATTAACATAGAGGTATCTAGTTTACCCAAATTCTTTAATGATGGGGAATTAAAAGCAAATATTCAGAATGGCAGTCACACTCCTCTCCATAGTCTGCTATGAACATCTATTAAGACTGCGTGGTTTACATCATCTTCATATATTACACCAGTAGGAATATAACCAATAGTGTAGTTTGTATATGTATTCTATAGAGATGTATTATATGCAGCTAAACTATATGGTGTATAATGCTATACATTGAAATAAAGAATTAAATACATTGTGCTTAGGTAACATCTTCCATTTGACGTACTCAGAATGTTTAGAGGTCAATGAAGTAAGCCTCCCACGATTTTGTAAAGTGGACAAGTATTACTAATCTGTAAGAAACTTGCGTATATTCTGCAGGAAGTATAGGACCACAACTTCGAAAAAAAAACTTTGACTGCCTAATTTCCTGGCTGATGCTAACTGGTTTTCTCTCTGCCCGTTATAGGGCATAAAATGTACATAACCGTATGGCAGAGTATAAGGATGGTGTTGGCATTCATCTGGGATGCCTGCATTACTCAGCTATGGTGAAGCTGTGTACGAATGAGGTAAAAGGTTACAAATTAATACAAATGAATCTTTTAAATTGCGCTCTACCACCAAGCAAGTTTGTGGTGGGGAAAGGAAAGAGATTAACAGTGCAAGGAAAAAAGAAAAAAAAAAGGGGGGGGGGGGGTGTGTATGTTATACCTAAGAGACTAACAAAGCCCCCTATAAAGCCAAAATGTTCTAGTTGTCTACCTCCAACTACACAAGTCTCCGTGGAATAAAAAGTTGATAACAGTAGTAACCAGGCAGTAGCCAAAGTCCTTTCCAGTTAGACATCACTGTATGAATATTGCTGTCCAGGACCTATGAATACTAGAAGCAGGTGATGTATTTGAACAAAACCGGAAAATTATTTTTAACCCTCATCTGACCTAAATCTACCTCTGCTCCAGAATTATTTCTTCAGACTTTGCTTCATGTGCTGTTCTATATGAGACAGAAGAAAAAGGGAAGGAAGAAGAAGAAGAAAAGATTATTTCACATAGAAAGGCAGAAATAATCATCCTGAGAAAGCAGATTGGTGACCGGTAGTTGGTGAGACCAACAAAGGAAATGAACAAAGGCTGAGTGCTTGAATGTACGAATGTGTTCGAGTTAGATAGACAAATAGGGTGTGATTTAAATGTGTATTGGTTTAGGTACCTTACATAGTTATAGGTACCTTATATGGTTATTCTTCTTAATTAAATAATGAAAGTGATGGCATGGATAGTGGCTTTATTTCAGCAGATTCTGGTATGTATCAGCTGAAACAGTGGTTCTCATGTTTAAAACTGTCACTGCCTAGATCTGGATTGATGGCAAGTCTTGCAAAAGGAGTCACGTGTAACAATAACAGAAAGGCCTTCTCAGGCTGTTCCTTGTCAGTCCCCTACCTCCGTCAGATTGAATTTCCCTTTATCTAACACCTAGTTTGGGATATGTTAAAATAACTCAGTAGTAGCCTGCTCCATTGCCTCAAGAAATGAATCGAAGGACTCCCACAGAGTTGATCCCATTAGATCAGGCCCTACAAGGAGCATTCCTCTGCCTGACATTGCCAATGATTGATATATTGAAGCTATTTTTAACTTCAGAATTGGGGATTTCCCATCATTTTCTTCAGGAAAATGTTTGGGATTTTTTTGCTCTCTTCCCATACCCACATATACAAGGGGAGATAACAGCAAGAATCATCAATACAAATACTCTTTCTCCTGTTGACCATACAATGAAATGATAAACACATTTTTTCCCTGCATATAGATGTTCAGCACCACTCTATCATTAAGGGGGTGCAGGTAATCACTCCCTTCATCACTGACCTGTTTATATGCTAGTTTTAGAAACTCTGCCAAGATTAATTGCAGTTTCAGGGGTTTGTATTGCCTTTTGGTAGGGACACTGTCTTGATCAGCAAATATGAAAGTATACTGTTGAGTTTCGTCCCAATACCAATACACAGTATCACATTTTTGTCTTGTAAGTGCTCCCATATGCTACAGAAATAATTAAATTTTTATTGACTTTTTGGCCTGGCTCCTAAAGATGAATATCCTTCAGATGCTAAACATTTGATAGGTTTGAAGTTTGGGGAAGTTTCTTTTCATTCCATGGAAAATATGCATGCAGCAGGACATAGGCAATCTTAAGTCTTTCGATATGGTTGGCCAACAGAGGATGGGAGAGACTAGCAAGGTTGCCTTTCATTAAAAGACCAGATTGTCAAACTGCCAGTCTCACATATATTAACTTTTCTGTTGGGGTTCTGATTAGGGTTCAAAGCAATGGGATCAGTTCTGCACAAAACAATAAAAAATGGGTTTGACCCATCTATCATCCACAGGAAGCAGATACATTTGCAAATTGAAATAACGTGGATGCAAGCAGAGGGGTCTATTTTTCTCTTCCCATTAACCTTACAGACAGGCAACAAGTTTTATCTGGGAGTTTTCAGATAAATGCTGACAACCATGCACCAGACACTGCTAATTCTGTATTCAGGAAAATCTCTTAAAAGCTTATTTTTCTTCCTTTCTTTCCTTTTCTTTCTTTCTTTCCTTCTTTTCCCTTCCTTCCTTCCTTCCTTCCTTCCTTCCTTCCTTCCTTCCTTCCTTCTTTTCTATCTTTCTTCTTCTTTCTCTCTTTTTCCTTCTCTCCCCTCCTCTTTTGTTGTTTTTATCCCATGTGGCATAATTTGATCACAGCAATGAAGAATCTTAGAAAATCAGCCTTATTGGATCATGCTGACATTCCATAGCGGAAGTGATCAGATGACAGCTGCTGTTGCAACGCTGGCTCTAACGTGCTGATAGTCCTTTCCCCACCTAGCACCAGCCAAGCTCAATGTTAATTGGTTTTGCTGATGCGTTCCGTTTGGGAGGAGGGCTATTTCAATTTCAGATGGAAAAGTCTCTCTGTCTCTTAGAGAGATCAAACATCTGAGTCCACCTGCCAAGAAATGCAAGGAAGAAGTCACCACATAGTGAATTTTGATCTATTTTTGTTTTTATTTCCTGCTGTTCATGAGAACCAGGAATGCAGATCAGGCTCCACCATCCACCGAGAGGCATGTGTTAGCAAGGCTTCCGCTACTTCTTGGAGAACACCCATCCCCTTGCAGTTTTTGGCCAAACCTTTTGTTCTCTGTGGGCCATTGGTAATTTATCTGTGAGTCATCTCTGGCAAGGGAATCCCAAGCCTGTTGGAGTAGCCTGGGAGAGTTCATAGTGATTGATGTGCTCTGTAGATGAATGCCCCCTGTTTTCCTGTCTCAAATTCTCACTCTATAGTTGCCCTCTGTCCAGAGAAATCTCTGAAAAGCCTTGTATTAAAAGGATCTCCAGAGACTCCTGATGACTCAGCTGGCCAAATGACAAACAGGGCAGAGGAAGGTTGACAAGCTGATTGAAGTGCAATTTATGAAGTCAATCTGAAGGAAGGGTTTGGAGGGAGAAAGGGTGTCCTGCATTCCTCTGGATGGATAGGACAGGTTCAGTGTTGCAAGTCAGTGAATAGCCTGGATGACGGGAGGAGGTAGAAACCATTGTAGAAACCATTTGAACCATTGGCAAATCTCACAAAAAGGTTCCTTACAGGGCTTGCATCCCATCTTATTACCACAGAGCAGCTGTTTTAAAGAGCGGGCATAAACTCACCCTGGCTATTGCAAGCACGTTTTCTGCAAGGTGAAAGGTTTGGCATCTGGAAGTGTCAGAAAGGAGCCTTTTGCCATAAATCACACCAAAAAGCACTCAAATTTGACAAGCGCCTTGAGACCACTTATAGGTTCACCCCTAAATTCCAATATCAAGAGCAGCCCCTCAAGCCGTAAACTCCTATAATACGCCAAGTCTGACATGAGAAGATGCATTAGTGGGGAGTGGAATGGTAGGACTGTCCCTGACACCCCAGGACTCACAGACAGGGACTGGCACACACAGAGCTGCACAAACTCCCTGGCTCCAGTGCCCTGCTCCAAGAACGAAGGGGCTTTGCCTTCCCTCAGCTGCAAAACCCTTTTCCCTTCTCCCCTTTCCACTCCACCTCTCCCTTTCACTGCCTAGGTCCTAGCAGTGGAGCCAGCTGAGGGCAGAGCCAGGAGCTCCTGGGCATGAGTCCCCCGCTCTGCGCTTAGGGCTGTCCTGGGGCCGAGCCCAGCACAGAGAATCAGACATCTCATGCTTCATTCTTAAGGATAAGGGAAATATTTTTTGTCACTGTTTCCTCAGCATCCAGCATTTTTTCTCTGATCAGAAAAGAAAAAGCTGTGGCACCTCTGCCCTTGGGATAGCCACCAGTGGTCGTGAACTCCCTCCATATATTTTTTTCCCGCTGAAATGCCTCCATAAATAAAACAAGCCTCCATAAAACAGCAGGAAAAATCCACTCCCAGCAAGAGTCCTCAGAGGCAGTGGGAGTGGATGACAGTGTCCGAAAGGTGGGGATAGGCAGCTGCCCCCCGCTTGCTCACATAGACAGCTGTCTCTGGCCAGTTCACTTCTCCTGGTGATTTATGAAGCCCTTTGATCAGAAGCGAGTTTTGATTGCCTGAACTGCAGAATCTGACATGTGCTTCATCAAGTCAAAAGCCGAGCCTCTTCCCCACGCCCTGCTCTTCTCTTCCTTGGATTCAAGCCCTGTAGGATTTTAGGAATCCACCCAATCCCTTACCCCATCTTTCAATCTAACTGGCCGTGGGCTCAATAGTTGACAGAGGAAGGGGGGGGGAAGAAAGGAAAAAAAGCGAAACACTTCTCTGGCCTGAAGTACTGTCGATTCCCCAGCCCATCCACCCCAAGGTCTCAAGAAGAGGCCCAGGGAGGGAAGGGCGGGAGAGCCCTCCTGGAGGGGAGCCGGGGGGAGCCCTCCAGGCGGGGATGGACCCGGGAGAGCGCTCCGGGCGGGAACAGACCCCGGGGAGCCCTCTCGGCGGGGACGGACCCCGGGGAGCCCTCCGGGCGCGGACAGACCCCGGGGAGCCCTCCCGGCGGGGACGGACCCCGGGGAGCCCTCCCGGCGGCGCCCGGCGGAGCCCTCCCGCCGACGGAGCGCCCCGTCCGCCGGAGCCGGGTCCCCGCGGGGAGCGGGCTGCCTGCACCGGGCCCGGCCATCACTGGGGGGAGCGGGTATCACGTTACTGCTGGGCAGGCAGAAGAAAGGCGAGTGTCAGGCACTGTCAGGTATTAATAGGACTATTTCTCCCCATTAAAGCCATGCCTTTGAGCAAAGGGGTTTCTTTCATGTTCTCCCCCACCAATACTCTGACAGAACTCCTAAAACTCAGGAATTTTCCAAATCAAAGACATAATCGCTGTCCTTCTGTCCGTTTCCCCCCCTCTCTGCCACACACACTATACCCCAAACTGCTTTAACTGTCATTATCCCAGCACAGATGCCTGTTTAAATTCTTGATTCAAGCCGGAGGACATTAATAGCTGACTGGATTAAATATTGCAGACTCCAGCCCAGAATCTCTTTGAAAATACAGGTCGAGGACTATGCCTAAATTCGCTGGATGAAAACTGATCTATGATATATGTTTTAAGTTCAGATCTGAGGGACTGAGGGGAAGGGGGAAGGGAGTCTGTTCTGGATCTGGTTTATATTGGTGTAAAACCTTGAAGTTGAAAGGTGTTTCAGGATGCTTGGAGAGGGAGAAAGAGAGAGAGAAAGTGAGAGAAAGGAAAGAGGAGAGAGAAAAAGAAAGAAAGAAGGAAGAAAGAAAGAAAGAAAGAAAGAAAGAAAGAAAGAAAGAAAGAAAGAAAGAAAGAAGAGAGAAGGAAAGAAAGAAGGAAAGAAAGAAAAGAAAGAGAGAAAGAGAGAAAGAAAGAAAGAGAGAAGGAAAGAAAGAAAGAGAGAAGGAAGAAGAAAGAGAAGGAGGAAAGAAAGAAGAAGGAAGGAAGGAAAGAAAGAAAGAAGAAAGAAGAAAGAAGAAAGAAGAAAAGAAGAAAGGAAGAAAGAAGAAAGAAGAAAAGACCTAATTAATTAGCTAATCTTTCTACGTGGGAAATGGATATATTTCCATTGCAAATAATTAAATATGAAGCACAGCAAAGCACTTTGAAAGTGCTGAGGTTCCGTGGAGGAATTAGCCGTCTGTTTGAAATTAACACTAATTTGGCTCCTACATCAACAGCCCCTCCGTAGACAGCATCTCACTCAGTCACTAAACATGTTTGATAGCTCCAGGGTTCAGAAGCGAGTGTGTGTGTGTCCTGTGCCTGCATGTCCAGAACATGTACACTTTCACACGCGAAGAAAAGCCTTACTGCTTTGCAAATTCTGAGATGAATGTAAAAGCCATTCTCCCGTTGTTTTCTAATTTGCATTAAAGAATACAAGACTAA